>CM067500.1:13999196-14043292 GCA_034552555.1 Semaprochilodus insignis | reverse complement strand
TTTAGCATAAATACGTGCTCGCTGCCCGACGCTATATTCTGTAATTAAATCAGGCTCCAGATCGTTCATCATATGCCACGTCTCTTTTAGTTCAGTAATATGATCCTGTGACTCTGCTGACTTTCTAAATGAGGAGGACATCAGATCTGAACCGTATGCAGATTGATTTACTGATTACTAGATAATGTATATGGAGAAAACACATGAACGAATAGTCGAATTGTCGGCCGGGACGGGCGAATCCGATTCGACTGACACAATTCTGAGTCTTGTACAGCCTTAATCTATAACAATTTCATGCAGCAGCTTGCTGTGAGGGAGCTTTTACAGATATCATGGTCAGAGACTCTGATTCCCATCTTCACCACTGTGATAAGTTTCTCTAGAGCCTTTCACACCAAACCACTCTGAATGCCTTGGTTTACAACTCAACTACAACCCCAATTCCAAAGACAGATGAAACAGTACACACCTAAGGAAAGCAGTGGTAAGTCCTTTCCTTCTAACCAGCATTTAAAATAAAGCAGTACAAAGACTTCTAATGTTTTATCTGATCAGCTTCACTGTTTTTCGAAAATATACGCTTATTGAACATGCTTGAGTCCTTGTTCACACAAACACAGGTATTTACTTTAAATGTAGCTGTTTCTATGCGGTTTGACCTTTCCGTCCACATGCAAACAGCATTTCAGGTCATGGAAAACTCCTTCCAGTGCAAAGATATTCACAAACTCCATTTTGTTGTGTAGGCAATGGAGGGTGTGTCCCAACTCCACACTTAATACTGATACTAACTAGTTTTTGAGTATTGAGTGTTATCCCAAAGTCCAACATTAAACAGAAACAGAGAGGGAGGAACTTCTCACATCTGGCAGGCTGAAATGCAACTGCGACCGAATGGTGTTAAAGGGAGTTTAACCCAAATCTGTCACAACAGCCTGTAAAAATGAATGTGTTCTAGTAAATAATATGTTTATTTGCGGTTTCTGAAATGTAAAAATATATATATATATAGTCAAAGCAGCCTTCAGCTCGGTACGATGTAAGCTTCATCACTTCCTGTTAGTAAGACATTATGTAGTATGCTAATATTCTGTGTGCTAGGCTGCTGTACTAGTGTAAGCACGTGAAGTATATATGTGCATGTTTTGGGGCGCAGCCAGGCTTCTGATTGGCCAACATGGCTTTATGGGTATGGTTATATCGCTGCCTGCTGGTTAGGCATGCTCCTGGCACCGCCCGATGCTGCGGTTTTTGCATTTTCAAGTGGATGAAGAGTTAAAGACAAGGCCAAAACAACCAGCCCTTGTTCTATGAGTGAGGATGGGTTGAGGCTCCTCACATTGCCATAAAAAGAATTCCCTGCTGGTGCGATGCTGGTCATTTGGTGTGTTTTGAGCAAGTTGCTGCTGGTCAACCAGCTCTAACCAGCATAAACCTGCATGGACCAGCAGGAGTTTCATGCTGGTCTAAGCTCATTTCAGCAGGAAATAACATTCCTGAGTGAGTGAGTGAGTGCAAGGATTTTAAGTATTCCATCCCCTGCAGCACATGATATTATCAACAAGAGTCAGGGAATCTGGAAAAACCTCTGTCTGTGCGGAAAAACAAGGACCAAAAAAACTAATCTGGATGTCTGTCAATCCCTGTAACAGCACTGCATTAATAAAACGCCATGTTTCTGTGATGGAAATCACCATATGGGCTAAGAAATACTAATAATACAAATGGCTGTCAGTAAACACTGTCCATTGCTGCATACAGTTACTGTACAGCACTTTGGAAGTCATGGGTCAACAATGGCCAGAAACCCTACCAAGCATAGCTGAAATGGACTGGCGCACAGTGGAAACATGTATTGTGGTCAACTTTTTTTTAAAACTGTTTTTAGAAATAAAGAATGTTCGTGTTTTCCAGACCAAAGAAGAAACGGAGCTTCCAGGTTGTTACCAGCATAAAGTTCCAAAGCCTGGCATGGGGAAGTATTAGTAACCTGCACATCTCTGAAATCATTAAAAAGCTATATACACTTGAGGAGCAAGACTTATGTTTACTTATGCAAGACGCTTATTTTGGCCTGATGTCTAGAAACATTCTGCACGTGGTGGAATAACATATTCAGAAATGCGGTCGAGACCCCAAGTGATTCCAAAGTGCCGTTAAAAGGGAAGGTGATGTAACGTGGTAACCATGCCCGTTCTAACTTTTCTGGATCATTTTGCAGGCACCAAACGCTTTAAAAGAGGTCATGTTATCATGCTGGAGTATAAAACAGTATCCAGGAAAGGCCTAGCTCTTTATGAGCACGCATGAGTCCAGGAGTGTCCAAGAGTTTCCAAGAATAACGTTCCTGTTTTTTTTTTTTTTTTTTTGGCTGTCAAACTTTTTTTGATTGTACAGAAATTTGTTTAAAAACTGTGGGGTGATGAATGGTGGTGGGGTGTAAGTGGTTTCCAGCTCATGGGCTGCAGAACACAAGAAAAAAGAATCAGGAGGAGCTTCAGTAATAAATGTAGAGTGTTCTATAGTATACGATTGCTCAATGGAAATTCACTACATAGTCCTTACTGTACAGGGACCTGGAACACCGGGAATGCACAGAATTACAACATAGCTGAGAAAACTGTAGAGTATTATTTCACTACTATAGAGCCTTTTCATATTCAGTTTGTCGTTTCTGACTTAAGTGATTTTAAAAAAGGTGGGAGAAAACGATATTCAAATATCATGATGTGAATTAAACAGTCAAATAAGGTTAAAAATCCAAATGGCAAACTACTATACTGCCCGCTGTGTATATTATACAGTACAGTAACAAGTTCTGATCTACAGTGTAGTACACTAATACAGTCACATGACCACTTACCTCACATTTACCTCAGAGCTGTTATTACTGTATCCACTGTTTAGAGCTAGCTGCTGCTAACGCTGCTCAGCTCACCTGAAATACGTTTAGCCTAGCTGTTAGCTACCCTCGGCTATTTCACTCTAAAACTGATCCTCTAAAGCGAGTTCATCTTTTATTAATCTTCAGACCTGTGTATTTTAACTTTCTGAGGCTCATTCTGATGAAAGGACACCCCTCTACAATCACGACACCCGCATTTATACTCGGAGGTGGCTGCGTTTTGCTCCCCAGTGTTACCCGCCGCCATTTCCTTCGGCTGAAGCAGGATGAGAGCTGGTGAGGCCGCGGTGCATGATGGGATGCAGTACACCACGAAGATAGCTCCTATGTATACTACATAGGGTGGCCACTTTCATAACCCCCGAAAGGAGGACATTATAAGGGGGCGGGGCACGATACTAGAACGGAATTAAAATCATAACCTAACCTATATAAAACATAGAGGATTGCTTTACTTGCCCATTTGGGTGGAATGGACGACATTCGTGAGTCAGGCGGGAGCTTACTAATTGACTGGCATTTAGAGGGCTGACCTAGCCGGTGGGCGAGTCACGACGTCACATGACCTTGGTAAACCAATGAAACGCAAGGCATGTCTTTCGACGAGGACGAGAACCAATGGGACGCATAATATTGTCCGCGAGATTTTCAATTTGGTCACATGATGGATACTACATACTACTTTTAGGCAGATTTAGTACGCGAGTAGTATGTGGTATGCCATTTCAAATATAGCCAAAATGTATCAGTGCATCGTGTACAGTCAGTACAGTCAGCGGTGAGTCTGTGTAGCTTTGCCGTCCCCATGCGGCCAGCCTTCGTTACTGCACGGTAATGCGCCCGCTTCTCCAGCAGAGGGCGCCGCAAGACCAGTCAAATTGAAACTTTAACCGATTAAACATGAATGTGACATGTTCTAATATGGTTCCTTAAACATAGATCTGATAAACTGTTTCACACATCGTCGCACTGTGTAAATCCCTTGTGTGTGTCAACATACTTGGCCAATTAATCTGATTTTAATTAACAAAATAATAGAAAAGTGACATGGAAAAAAGCATGGGTATTACGTATAATCAATCAAGCACATTCAAAATGAATACTGTTATAAGTTAGATAGTTAGAAAAGAAACGTGTTATTTAAACTTTAATAATATTAATATAAAGAAAAAATAATTACGAGAAAAAAATGCCTGCGCATGCGCTGTGGTGTCATGAGAACTCAGGTGGCGGGAAACACAGAGCAGCGTTCAGGCACAGAACAGTGAAGAGAGCACAGGAACGTTTTCAGTAGAAAGAGCTGAAGTTAATTAAAGAATGGTAGGACCTTTCATTGAATTTATGATTCACAACTTAGCTGCGATAACGTTAGTTTGAGGTTATGATGGCATGCTTAGGGGAAAAATGACTTTAAAAGGCGCTAAAGGTTCGCTAGTTTAGATCAGCTGTAAATATAACGTTAACGTTGTGCGGTTCTTTGAGGGACGTTAGCTTGTTTTTAGCTTTAGAGCCGGCGAGCTAAAGTTGCTTTACAATTCCAGACAGACGCTAAAGTCTGTAGCGATTTGGAATAGTCGTACAGTAGTGTCTTGATGAGGTTGTTGGGCCTGACCTCAGGCTTTTGTAAATTAAGTTACCGCTGAACGTTAGCTAGTTAGTCTCTGTGGTGTGTGTTGTGGCTCGTTCTCGCTTGTTGGCTAAAGTAGGCAGTTTCGCCGGTGAACGATCTGCAGTATGTGTTTGCTTCTATAATCAGAATTAATATAATTAATATATTTAAACGTTTGAAAAGTGCAAAGTGCAATACCTCCACGTTAAAGGGGCTAGTTTCTCAATCTGTCAGTACCGCAGTTCCCGTAGTGTAGTGGTTATCACGTTCGCCTAACACGCGAAAGGTCCTCGGTTCGAAACCGGGCGGGAACAGGTCTTTTATCTTTAAGCCAGTTTCTGTCATTTTATATTAAATCGTCCTGACATTTCTCTAAATTCTCGAAAATAAAATAGTGGAAGTTCATATTTCATAAAAAAAGCCCACTTATTTTTATGTGGGTGTGTCCATAGCATAAGTCCCGCCCACTTCCACTGAGATGTTATTATATATGGAAGTTACGGAAAATACTTCAGAATATGGTTAAATAAAACAGTAAGCCAGTACACATAAAACCATGAACAAGAGACAATTAAAAACGTAGACACACCCAGATGCCCGGCTTAGATCATTGACAGTGGAGATGGTACATACTGTAAACCATGCTCTGAAGAGAGTAAGAGATATATCAGCCATAGAATACTACATTTCCATGCACTGCAATGTTCATTTTGTGTTTTTCAGTGTTGTATTATTGTAAAAATGTATAGCTCTGAAGTGAAACTTCTTAGTCCATCTGTGAAAATATCACGGAGGGAAAGCAGATTGTTTTACACATTGTCTCTAAATATTACTGCATTGTCTTTTATTAAAAACATTTTTATTTGCTGTTTTTCCCCCTAACAGTCGAGAAAGAAAGGATTAAGTCTGGAAGAGAAAAGGAGTCGAATGATGGAGATATTTTTTGAAACAGTAAGTATGTAGTATTTTTATGCATAACAAACTGTGCTTTGAATTATCACACTGATTTATCAAGCCCATTGTTAATATTTTGTGTGATTAGTACTTTGACACCTGCTGTTTATACAGGAAAGCAAAAACTAATAAACTTACTATTCAGATGATTTACCGAGAGAGGTTGAGCCATGTAACTGATTAAAACTGCATTGTTGTTTCTTCCAGAAAGATGTTTTTCAGCTCAAGGACATTGAAAAAATTGCCCCCAAATCCAAAGGAATCAGTAAGTAGTAACACCTCACACAATATCAACGTAAGACCCCGATAAGAACTTCCATGTGTAAACAGATTTAACATGCATTCAAAACTATGTTAGTACTATGGTTCTGCAAGAAACACTGTCTGCTGTAGGCTTTTAACAACAACGGTACTGTCCAATACTGTTATTGCTGCTACTACTCAATAAAAAAACAAATTATTAATAATAATAATAATAATAATAATAATAATGTGATAATGATGATGGCGATTGCTTAAATACCACGGTTATATTTATTACAAAAACATGAAACATTACAGTTCAATTGAAATACCAGGAGATTCACAACCTGTAGAAGAAAAAAGTTCAAACATTGTACATATGTTTAGTTATGTATGTTCTCTTAACACATAAAACAACACTAAGCCTCAAATAGAAGTGAATGCCAGCAGGGGGCGCTCGGCCCATTGTTTAAAAAAAACAGGCTTTAATGGCTGGTTGTCGTGTCTTAATGTGACTTTTACAGGGGCCACTGTTTGGCTTTCTATAACAATAGAGAGTTTTATTCCTGAAATACCGCGTGAACGAATTTTCTATATTGACACTGTGTGAGTCATGTAGTCTACACTCCACAGTATTAACTAAAATATGTTGTCAGTAAAAATGTGGTGTAGTGTGAGCAGTAAAAAGTGGTGTAGTCTCCAACAAGTAGTATCAACAATATACAAAACACACCAGACTGCATGCTCCATACAGAGTTTACAAGAAAAATAATCTTGGTGTGGCCACAATAATTAGGTTTATTGTGTAATCATTTTTTTTTGTCTTTTTTGTACAAACATATTTGTTATTTGAATATTTCTGCCTCACTGAAAAAAAAAATTCATTCATATTTGAGTGTAGGACCAGATCAGATCTAAAGAGAAAAAAAACGTTTAGTGTTATTACATTAAAGCATAAAGTATTTACTATGTAGCATTGCGTACAGCTACACAGTAAACTGAACCTTGCTGATATCTGAAACAATTGCTTATCCTGGCCTCTCTTCTTCAGCCCCTATGTCGGTGAAGGAGGTGCTGCATAGTTTGGTTGATGATAACATGGTGGATTCGGAGAGGGTAGGCACCTCCAACTATTACTGGGCTTTTCCCAGCAAAGCACTACATGCCCGCAAGCACAGACTGGAAGACCTTGAGAAACAGGTGAGCTGCTTATGCTAACACTTAGTACTCAATGCCTAAAAGCCAGCAGAGAAATTTTTATATCTTGATATATATTTTATTTTTAAGTATTTAGGCTACTACATCAGTCATGGGTAGATGTCCACTATGAAATGCAAAATGCAGAAATGTGGTATCATATGCAAGTTTAATACTGTGCGATACGTACAGTACCATAAGCACCTGAGAAAAGCTCATAATTTGGTCTATATGTATTTATTTACCCATAAAAACCTAATATTGGAATAAATATAATAATATTAGTACAGTAAGTAATTAAGTCTTTCAGTGTTTAACCATTTCCAAACCTCGCACCCCCCATAGCATGAAGAAGGGAACCAGCGCAGAATGGCCCTTCAGCAGGCAGTTGAGAAAGCCAAAAAAGGACGGCAAGATACCGTAAGTGTTTTCCAGGCTTAAAAATTGTTCATAACTCCACGTGTCTTTATTCAGTTTATTCATGTGGATTACGTTTTTAGAGCAATATGATGTAATTAGCAATGTAGAACTATGCTTTATAGAGCTCTAATGTAACACGCTAGCCACAAGCTAGTTGGACCCGAGGTAACATGCTGTCTAGGAGCTGTTGCGTTACCCATGATACAACAGTTTGATATGATACAAAACGATGGATGTGTCTTTTTTTCAAGTAAGACACGTCCCAGGATCAACCAGTCCCTGCCACCTGTTGTTAGCCATCATGTGTGGCTGCTACTCATCCTTGAGGCGTGGTCTGTTTCAGTGTTAATTAATAAAATTAATCAAATTGCAGAAAGAGCGAGCTGCTCTTCAGAAGGAGCTCCAGTCTCTCAAAGAGGAAAGAGAGAAGCTGCAGGCAGAGCTGGAGAAGTACAAAGAATGTGATCCTGAAGTGGTGGAGGAGATGCGTAAGTACACAACACGCACCTGGTGGGGATTAACAAAGCAAGATTTGTTCATAAGATGGATCACTTAAGCCCAAAGTGAGGATTGTCCAGTGGAACTGTCCCTTTATCTCTTCTGCTGGACGGGCTTGACGTAAGCTTAAAGGGCCCAAAGGCTGAGTTACCTTATGTTTTGTATATATCACTAAAGTTTATTTGTTCAGCTCGCACTCAAGTTTTACATGACCATTTTCCGATCTCCTGTCTTCCAGTCTATCCGTTAGAATGAAACATTATAATAAATAAATAAACATAATATATAAATAAGCTCGGTTCTGACCTGCAGCAAATTAGTCTCCATAAATGGTCTGCGGAATGAGCAAAACTTAACATAAACACAATTCACACTGACAGTTTTATATAAAAAAGGAGAGTCAAGTGTACCGTTTCTTGATTTGGGCCCTTTAAATGATTAAGCTAACTTGATCTAGCACACTGCTTATTTTTATATATCCAGGCAAACAAGGATGGGTCACATAAGAACAAGAGGACAGAAAACAAGACAATATAAGTTAGCTGGAGAATTTATCACCTCTCCGAGTTAATCTGTAAAGTTTACGTGAGGACTTCCAGCTGTCCCTGGCCCAGTGGGTTTTTATTGCATTGCTATAGTAATAGTCCAGCAATAATAGCTTTTAAAAGACATTTGCGTTGGCTCTTTCAAAGCCCTGACACCACAAAAATCACTCCTAAAAGCCAGTATTAATTAATTAAAACAGTATTAATGTCCATACTAAACATTCATGTTTATTTGCAGTTGTTTTCTTTGAGCGTCATGCTTGGTCTGTGTTTGTGTTTGCATTAGCTAGGGGCTAAGACTTTGTTAGGTTGTATTTTGTTGTTGTGTTTTCTTCAAAGGAGTTAGCAAACATGAACGTAACTGCTGTGGGCTCTTAGCAATGTTGTTAGATTGAGTTAGTGACTTAAGTCCTGCAGGGCTGTAGCACCGCACAGTTAAGGTGATAAGATTTCATTTACAGTTTCTCCCATTTACAGTTACCCCAACTGTAATCGGTCAGCAGAAACATATTTGGAGTCCGTGGTTTTAGCACAGGAGCTGTGAGGCTTACGTGTGGCTAGCAAGCAGTGAAAGCTTATACCCCACCAGTTAGCATGGTGCTAACTGCATGCCTGAGTCATCACACCTTGTGGAGTTAGTCTCTAATTACCTTGTTTATATGCTTTCTGACACTGTGGGACACACTCTTGTCTGTAAACATAAACTGGAGTACATTAGCATAGCTAAAAAGAGTAGAAGGATCCAAAGTGAAGCCAGGATTTTGTTCGTACTCGTCCTGATATATTCCTTAAAGCATGTTTTCTGCTCCAACATGCCTGACTAATCCATCACTTTAACTAACAAGCTGAAGCAAATCGTGTAAGCAAAAAATGTTCCTAGCGATAGGCATGTATCATGCTGTTGAAAATGTGGTAAAATGATGTCTCAGCAGTTTTAACCGTGTCCGCTGCAGTCAGATCTCTGTCATATGACTGCACCTGCTCAGGTGTATTAACTCACTGCACCATTCACCTGTGCAGATGGCAGTAGGTTATTATAGGTCAACAGGTGCAAACACAAAACTGTGCATTGGACAAAGCTGCGTTGAATGTGCAACCCTGTTTGCAAAACAGAATGCAAAGATGTGCAAATCGTGTCAGTCTTATGTTTAATTGAAAATAGCAAAAAGATGACATATCAAATGCTAAAGAACACCTGGTGAAAACTTTCACAGCTAGATAGCTTAATTGGCAACAGATCAGGAACATGTTTGGATATAAAAAGTAATACTAATTGTAACAATTCATGAATAAAGTTTCCCAACATAAATTAGCAAAGAACTTACTTGGGCATTTTATCATCTACGGTAGATAATACTGTCAAAAGATAAAAAAAAAAAAAGTGGCGAAATCTCTGTATGCAGGGGCCATATCTTTGGGCCATGATTCTGTAGTGCAAATCACTGCAGGGGCTCTGGGACGTTTTTAAGAACCAGTGTCCGTGAACACACTTCATTACTTCATCAACATATGCAAGTTAATGTGAAAAAGAAACTGTAAATAAAGAGGTTCAGAAACGCAGCTGCCTTCTCTGGGCCCTATCTGACTTATGATGGACTGAGATGAACTTGAAAAGTATCCTGTTGTCCGACAAAAGTTTGAAATTCTTTTTGGGAATCATGGTCACCACATCCTCCAGGCTAAAGAGGAGAGGGACCATCCGGCTTGATATCAGTGCACAGTTCTAAAGCCAGTATCCGTGTCGTTATGGGGAGTACATTAGTGCACGTGGCATGAGTGACTCTCACGTCAGTAAGGCACCATTCATGCTGAATGATATGTACGGGTTTTGGACCAACATATGCTGCTATCCGGATGACGTCTTTTTCCGTGAAGGCCTTTCCTTTCAGCAAGACAATGCCAAACCACGTTCGGCTTGTATTACAACAGTAAAAGAGTGGTAGTCCAGTCTGACTCGTCTAAATGGTTTTAACATTTAATATTATTATTTAATGTGTTGTGTTTTTCAATTAAGTGTAGGCTTGACAAGATTTGCATAATATTCATTGTGTTCTGTTCTTATTGGAATTTGGCACCTCGTCCCAACGTTTTTGGAACTGGGGTTTGCAATTTGTTTTCATATTGATCCAAACATGTACACTGTTTAATCATGAAATAAACATTGCATCTTTTTATATATATATATATAAAGAAGACCTTTAAAACCGGACATCCTACGCTACTTTTGGGCCAAGATGGATAGATCAGAAAAGAAAATAAGAGGAGGAGTTCGGGAGCCTGTTCCCCAGTTTACCCTATGTATGCATAATAAAAAGTATAAAACGAGAGATGCATATACAAACCACATCAAAGAAAAACAAACGCACAACAGCACAAAAAAGCTCTCCCGTAAATAGAATTAAACCCTTTTTGGAAAAATGAATGTGTAGTAGCATTAGCACAACAAAGGAAATCGCAAAAAGGTGCTAACACAAGTTAGTACTACCATGACAGTACTATCAAATATGTCATATCATATTATGATATGTGCATTATTACAGTGACCTACATAAGTGTTGGGACGCCTTGTCAAATAACATGTATTGGTTAATTTTCAAGGTGAAAATAAGTTAACACATCCTCTAACGCATCTTGATATGCTGAATTTTGCATATTGGAGCTTAAGTTGTAAAGTCATGGTACATGTGTAGCTTGTGTTTTATTATTTTCCCAATATGTTAAACTCAGCAAATAAATAAATGTAATGTGTAATTTGACCAGGCATATCCAGACTTCACTATCCAGACGTCATAAATGCTGCCTACTCATACAATATTCTGAGGCAGGAAGGCACCCCATATCCGAATCTCGTGTTCGAGGTTTATGAAGGCAGCGTATCCTTCACTGTCTTACACGTCCTATAATACTGCGTGTCAGTAGTGATCTACTTTGGAAAGACATGGCAGAAATCACCAGCACTGACTCTGTGGACATCACTGCCTTCTAAGGCAACAACTTATGAGACAGCACAAACATCAAGACATCAACACAGCTTCCTTTAGTTCTGGGCCCAACCTACTATTAACAATTAATAGATCAATTAATTCACAGTGGATCTGTTTTTTAATTTTACTGTTTAAACACTTGTGCCATATTTTAACAATACTGTGAGGGTACAAAGACAAAGGTGATCGTTTTGTTACTGATAGCATAATTTTCATATTGTTCCTCCCCTCATCAGCTCCAGCCCTCTTGACTCATCTCATCCTCATGAGGTGAGAGAAGCAGGCACCATTAGGGAATGGAGACGCTACAATGAGCAGATACTTGCCCTAACCATTACGGATAAATCCAAAGAAAGCATACAGATGATGTCAGATCAGGTGTTTTAGTCCCACCCTGGTTGAATCAACGTGAGTAATTCATGAAAACACTCAATCATAAGGATGAGCTGTGGGAGTGGACCTGTATACTGCTATTCAGACGTTTGGAATCCATGGGCTTCATTCACCAACCCATCCTAAGATGAACCTTCTGTTCTCTTCTTTCATGAGTCTGACATTCACCAATGTTTTCTTATATGGGATTTGTTCCTAGCCAAGAACAGAATCTGTGCACACCCAAAAGCACAAAGGTGCAAACAGTTCTCCGGTTTCAGAACACGTCAGGAATCTGAAGTACATACTTTCGGAGAACCTTCAAAACAAAAAACATAAGATGTTGATGAATGGCCTATGTTTTCAGTCGTCTAAAAACAAAAAATTGGTTGTGCGTACAAGTAAAAATGAAAAATGATTATATAAAACGTGTAATAAAATGTAAAAAAAAATCTGTATATTGATCAGTTAAGTAATATTTGACACTTAAGATAATTCAAATGTTAAATCAAACATATACAGTAAAAATGTTTAATTTGACCGTTTTTAATGTTTGATGGTGTTTGTTATGTATTATACAGCTTAAATGCAAATTTTTCTAGCTTTCACCAAAAGTAAGTGCAGTTCTTACAGGAAAATCTCACTAAATTATAAACAATTATCCTTAATTCACTGCTGGATGCCTGAGACATTGTTTTACTTTTGGCTTAAAACATTTTTTAACAGATGCGGGGCGATTGTGAGGCAAAATAGTCCACAATTTGTTTTTTTTCCCCAGATTTATTATTATTATTTCATCATCCACCACCCCTGGTTCCTAAACCATGAACAGCAACCCACTGTATATGAGTGTATACTGAAACATTGAGAAATCTTTAAACACCTTAAAGTTAAAATAGTTCTGTCCAGTGGAGCAGGGAGGTTCCCTCAGGATGTTCTAGTGTGGAGCCATGTTGACTGTAATGTCTCTTTATGAATAATCTAACCATGCATGCTTTCCTCAAGGGCTAAAACATCATAAAAACTTATCACATCTCTTTTTGTCAAAACTCTCTTCACAGCTCTTCCCTCATGATACCCTTATGATCCTCAAGAGCATAACAATAAAACCAGTAGACTTTTCAAAAAAGCACTTTCTGTTACGGGTGTTTATCAGCGCTTCAGGTCTTCTGGGATAAAAGTTGGTTAAGTGTCCAAAAGTATACAGACAACCCTTCTACTGAGTGAATCCAGCTACTTTAAGGCCCCCCACATTGCTGACAGAGATTGTATTTGTAATTTACATAGAAAAGCTTTGATCAGTAGAATTGGATGCTTTGGAACAGCCTAACATGAGCTTGTGGTCACCAAGGCCAGTGCCAAACGTGGGCTAAAGGTGTATAAAGCCTCCCATTGGGTTGAGGAGCGCTGGCACTGCATATGCTGGAGTTTTGGAGATCCAGACAGTTCTCTTTAGGATGAGTTTGAGTGGAATGTGTGTTTGTATGACATTGTTTTTATTTTTAATTTATTCTTTCCTTTCATATTTTTGCATCATTATTACATTTAGAGATGAACTTGCGTTGATTTAGCACATGTGAAAGTTATTTGCAAATTAAGTCATCACAATTATGAGTTAATTTACATTGATTACGTACATTTATATTCAGGAGGTAATTTATATGGATGTAATGCATTTTAAAGGCAATTTTATTTTGTTATATTTGAAAGTTTATAAGATTTAGATCTGGGAGGTTTGGGAGGTTATTAATGTTGATTTATTGCAATTATAACACCTTGATATATTTTAAATGTAGGTGTTTATTCGTGTAGATTTGTTACACTTGTTATTTCGATCATACTGATTTACATTTAGAGTACTTTTCACAAATCTCAGTTAGATTTAAGAGTTCATTCAATAGATCGATTGCGTTTGGAAGTCATATCTGTTTACATGTAGAAGTTCAATCATGTTGATGTATTCCATTTTGAGGTAAATGTATTTTTATATGTAAGTTTGTTCATATTAACATTTGTATTTGCCTCCGTACTCAGACCAAAGTGTTGAATATACAGGCTTTTTAGCCACTGCTTTACTGTGTACAGCACATGGTTGAGGCATTAAATTTAGCTGCAGTTGTTTCTCTCCATGCCGATTCTCTTTGGAGCTGTGATTCTTTGGTGGAGGATGCTGTTTCTCTCCAGCTTGCGGAGCTCTGGCTCTGCTCATACTGGACTAGAGAGATGTTCTTTTTTCCAGACCAACCCACACAGTAAGCTAGCTCAGCTGATCTTCACTATCTGTGAGTTCTATGTGGTTTTCTCCAGATGAAGAGTAAAAATCCATCTGTTTAATGAACGTAAATTAAACAAAATTTATACTCTTAATATTTTAACTATTGTAATCTCAGCACGTATGCACCTGTCTATCAGTACCCACTTCTGTTTCTGCCTTTATGTTCACAGAATTGAACTAATAATTATTTCTATAATAGGCTTACTGTATATAACAGCTATTATTTACCTCTCTGTTCTCTTTTGCCATCATCATCTTTCAGAGTTCTGACATCCTGTAGAGTATTATCTGTCAGAATGACCGTATGGATCATAGGAACATTATAGTGCATCACAGAGTGCTTATTTTTAAGTAAATGATATGTTAATGTTTACGTAGTTTCTTTAACAACTGACTTTGACTAGTAATAGTTGCGTCTTGGAATCACATCTTCCTTTTAGTTTCAAAATCTCCTCATGCTGCCTCTTACAGGAAACTATGGCTCGACGATTTGGGAAGGATATCTAACTGTGATTTTTCTGATCAGTATTGCGACTGCGATTAAAATTGCAATTATTTTCTGGAATCTTAAATCCAGGCCTATTACTTGGTCATTGAGAAAAGAGCATCCCGTTTCTCAGTTAGCCTTGGTGATGTCAGAGCATATAATTGTTTGGTCGGCTTGGATTGGTCTAACTCATCCACAGACAGTTTACAAGCTCTGATATTGTGTTAATGTTCCCTACTTCAGACACAGATTTGCTAAATTTGCCTAGAATTAAAATTGCAGCTCTTGCGATTTGAATATTGCTTTCTCTTAAATTACGATTTCAGTATAAAACCGGTTCATCTTTCAGCCCAAACTGGACACATGTTTAACAGAAATATACACAAAAGCCTTAACAACTAAATATATATTAGAGTTTTCATTATTTAATGTGCCCACACTTTACCTTTATTACAGCTTCCATTCTGTTTTAAGAGGCTCACTTCAGTATGAACAAAGAAATCTGCAGGAATGTTCTTCCACACCTCCAAAAGTCAGTTTTAGAAGCTGAGGTCTGGACTCTGGTGTGGTCAGTCTGTTGTTCTGAGAAGACCAGCAGCCTTTTTTCTTGATTTGTCAGTTTTCTTTTCTGAGTGAGGGCTGCTTAACAGCTACACATCCTTTCAGACCCACAGTGTTGAGATGTCTTTTCACTGTGGAAGGATGGACAGAAACACCTGTGGATGATTTCAGGTCTGAAGCAAGAGTGGAGCTTGATGTTCTCCTCTATGTAAGATGAAAGTGCTGTTTATCTGATGAGGACAGTTGTGGTTGTCCACCAGGTCTTGCAGGTGGTTTTTAGGAGTTGGGTTTTCTCTGTAGCCTTTAGTCTTTTTTTTAAACTCTTGATTCGGAAACTCGTGTGTCCTTGTGTGGTTTTTTTTTATTAATTTATTATTATTATTATTAAAATTATTATTAATATAATAAAATCCTCCTTTGATTTTTCTCTTTCCACATACAGGTGGATTATCCTGTCTAAACTTCTCAGGAATATCTCCTTAAAAATGAAGAATTTGTCCTCAGTGTAGTTCATGTTTTGACTGGAGATTAAATGGGGCTGCTCTCTGACTTTCATGGTACTGCATATGTGTTTGGTTTAGGGGAAATGATGGGTAGTATCTGTATTGTAAAGCACGGAGGCACTAACAGTGATCTTGTACGTGCCTTGCCTGCGCATGTTCCGCTGCTGTTCATGGTGAATTCACATCATTAGCGCGACCACTGTGAATTTGTCTGTGTGATGGGATGATGACAGTAACCTCTCCTTGCTTCCTCCTCTTTTTTTATGTCTTCCTTCTGTCCTTGCAGCTGTTCCTTTCCTCTGAGGAGCTCCCTACAGCTGCAGAGTTGACATTTCGGGATAATTACCTCCAGTACGAATTTCAGAGCCAAGCATTAATTGTCTGTGCCGAAATACATTGAATAATCTTCTAATTGTGCTTTCCCCCTCGAGAATGGTTATTTTGTCTAGTCTTTCAGCGAACTCCGAGTTGGCTTGCGCATTGTTTTAATTATTCCACCTCTCTGCGGGGCAATGTTCTGGAATATTCTTTCTAGCAGCTGTCTGAGTCTTTGAACCAACCTCCAAGGGTATGATTCAGAGGGGACCCAGGATAGACATAACATAGAGATTTATTCGCTTTAGGGTTTAGGCTCTAGTCCAGCTTTTTTCTACTTTCTTTTTCGTCACTGTTAAAGATAAATTTTAACTTAAGATGGTACCACTTTACAGGATAAACACGCGTAAAGGACTGAATGGATTAACAATATGTTTATTGGTTATTAATTAGATCAAACACCCTTAAAAATCGGAATCTTTGTTCTGAGTAGGTTAATGTTACTCTTGTTAGTGCACTGTTCAAACTATGTTCTGTGAACATCTTTCCAGTGTGCCTTGAAGTGTCGGTATATTATGCCGATGGCCTCCTCTCTCTATGTTAAATAGGCCGTTCTGAGTACTATGTACCTAGCAGGCTCCTCACCAATTACAAGGCTGACGTGGGCTGTCCTGCCCACGTCTTTAACAAAATTGAGTTCCCCCTACAGCCTCTGTGTGCAAGACAGATGAACGTGCAGAGAGAAAGCTAACCACCAGCTGAAAGAAACACTCGCAACCATAACTGAGCTAGCAGAAATGTCATTTGTCTATTCGTTCAGTCCACAAGCCTCTCCAGCTTTTTCTGGGTGCAGGTCTTGAATAAAAGCCTTCTTTAAGGCATCTCCATATACAAGGTGGATCATATTTTAACGTCACCTGCATATGTAGAGCCTGGTTCACTCATTTCTCCCTGGTCCACTTGCAGTTTATAACTAAATCATTGTTGTGGCATGCTGGTAGTGCTGTTAACTAACTAAAAACATGGTCTGTTTAGAGGAAAATCCAATATAGATGAAAATGTAATTAGTATCAATTTAGTCTACATGATTTCTTATAAAGTCTCAGCACCTGTAGCTAGCTAGCGTGTTTGACTCTGGCATTCAATTAGTTAGCTCTAATCCTTATATTACAAAAAAAAAAACAAACCCAAACAAACTAACAAAAAAACAATTGTACGATTCTATCCTTGAAAGGTAATTTCCCAAGATCTGGTTTGGTTTGTGCAAAGGTTTATACAGCCTCAACCTGCACATGACTCTGGCATCTTTTTTTCCCCAATCCATTCGTCTGAGAGTTATGACAAGTTGTCTGGACCAATATGGTGGTGATGTTGATGCATAATCCAGTGGTCCAAGTTTGTGAACCCTTAATTTAATATTAGATAAGTAATAAATTAATGTCTAATACCTTGTCTAATTGGTTTCATTTGGTTGTCCTTATCTACTTTCAGGACTTGTTTGAAAAAGTTTTAGCTCAAATCTGTGCAGAAATATAGAAAATTATAGGTTCACAAAATTTCAAGCACCGCTGTCTGTCTAGGTTAAAGGTCTTTAAACTAGTCCTCAGGCCCCACCAGACTGTCCACATTTTAGCTGTAACCTAACATAGGATACATAAGGGTGTAGCAAAAATGTGAAATATCTGGGGCATCTGAGGACTGGTTTGAAGACCTCTGGACTATGGCAAGGGCTCTCTATCACACCCTCATTAGAATAAATAGGCCACGCCCAGACAGTTCTCAGATCTAATTGCAATTACATTTCTTTTCATTCAAACTTTGCTATATGTTCCTGTTAATACTCAATTTTAGTATCATACAAACATGATAATAGTTTAACTGCTTATAGAGTACAACTCAGTAATAAAAGGGTCACCTCATTCTTGATTCAGTCTTGTGATCTGATAATCATAATTTCAAAATTACAGTAGACAGAAAATGATTCATATATAAGCATGAAAACATATATATGTTATAATTAATGTAATTTCCAGTCAAAACACCCATTACAAACAAATTATTTATTGTCCTTACTTATTTGTCAAAGTCAAAGGAAAATAATTGGAATAAACTGGGGTTACAGAGAGAATGGGCTCCTAACAATCATAACGCAAATGACAAACCTAGTAGACCACCAACACTGATACTCAGATAAATACTAGAAACTGGTGAAAATCAAATTTCATTCATGTTTTGAATATTAAAAAAAATCACTGGTGTTTCTTTCCATCCTTTCACTACTGAGAGAAAACAGCTCTACTATTATACTCTCATATATACATCTCTCTCTCTCTCTCTCTCTCTGTATATGTATGTATGTATGTATGTGTGTGTGTGTATGTATATATATATATTACACAATTACACAAAATAATTAAGAGCAACTGGTGTTGGTGTTGTTGTTGTATTATATTTAAATAATATTTATAATAAATAAATCTCTGTGTGGCATGGAATGGCCATAAACTGCTGTAGAGGTCAACTGGAGCCCCCCATATAGAATTTTTATGTACGGATTAACACCATTGCTTCATGTTTTACTGGCTGCCAAAAACAACGCCCTGCTTGCCTTAGGCCTGTTTTATGGAGCTGTGCTGCAGCTTGTTTCAACTTGCCTCCAATCGCCACAGCAGAAGCTATGACGCTGTGAAGTTATGTAGTGGAGCATAACTCATGTCAACATAGTTACTAAAACAAACAAAACGAATGTTTTGAAACCCCTGAAAATGAGAGTACAGACTGATATATGTACATCAGTTTGGATGCATTAGCTGGTTTATTAAACATATGGTTTAATGTCAAATTGTATTTCAAATGTATTTTATTAATTGTATTAATATTTTATTATACTTTCGTTTATATTGTTTAGTTTATTATTAATGTTTTCCTTATGGAATAATAAGCAGAATAGTTCATTAATAGGAGCTTATAGTTGGCAAGGACATTCCATGGGCAAATTCAGTTTGTGTGTGCATAGTTCATCTTGTCAGATTTTAGTACAAGAACTAATATATATTAAATAATATTAAATGCTTGTAAAATGATTCTAAAGTTGGGTGTAAATGACATACATCCAATCACAAAACAGATGCATTATGAATATTCCATCTGGGATGCCCATCTATTCTACATCCAGACGCTGCATTAAATTACTGTTTGTAGGTTGTAGAGTGGTGGTTAACCTCTGAAGTTGCTCTTATCACAAGTGCTGACAATAAGAGGTTAATTTTATGTTATTTCTGACTTGTAACTCATTGAAACAAGTGACAATACTGTATGTGGGAAGTGCTAACTTTCATGAGTTATTGTTGTTGTGTGTATAGTCTGGTTTTGAGGAAAGAAAACGGATATTTGACATGTTTTTCACATTTGACATAGAAGGAAACAGTAAAATACCAAGTGCTGACTCTCACCTGTCCATACGGAATGTAAACATAATGCAATTTTAACGTAAATAATGTTGTTAATGTTAATAATTACAAAACTAACTTGGTATTATGACATGACTGATATGAAAATATTGTGGCATTACCTGCAGATTGATGAGGGTTAATAGAGTTTAAACTCTGTAATTACTGTTTTATTATGTAATTATGTTATCACTTTTAAACCATGTAGGAAGACAACAATGATATCTGAAGAGTGTTATGGGATCATAGAGTTCACTTTATATAGTATGGGTTTAATATGTAGTCACATAATTACTTTTAAATGACCGTGATATCTGCAGACTGGCAAGGGTTAATATCTTGGCTCCGGACAGTCCATCCATGCGGTCATGCCAGGATCTCTGCGGCAGGGCGCGAGGTGCTGAGTTTCACTGAGACGGCACATTAACCTGCTGTTTTTCCAGCGTGGGTTTGTTCCAGAGCTGTAATGGATGACCGGAGCAGTGCTATCAGCTTGACAGCCCAGGCATGAGCCGGTCCCTGCTGACTGTCTGAATAGAAGCTTCTACAGACAGCGTGAACTGTGGGGGATTTACTGTTATGATGTACAGCCACCCTGAGAGATTTGGGTTATTTAGGCTTGCCAGCCAAATGTAGGCTGTGTGGGAGTGAGAGATGCAAAGGATGCTTAAATTCGTGAGGTTGCAGCTAGATACAAATATGTCATGACTGTCGGATCAAAACCTCCTTTTGTTTGTTTAGAAAGCGTGAGCTTTTTACATTGTGTGAACATTGTGAACCAAAAGAAACGCTCCAAAGTCCGTGTTTTGCCTTTAAGTTAATTGTCATTACATTAGCACACTAGACGTTAACATATTGTCCTTCTGCTGTTAAACAGCCAATTTGGAGAAGATTTTTTCTAGGACAGCAATGGTGTTTAACAGGCTAGGTTGATGGACAGGAAATCTAATCTGCCAAGCAGTTTGAAATGGTTTGCTAAAATAAGTGCTGATGTGTTTTGTGTAGGTAAGGAGAACATTACTGCTAAAGAAGCTGTATCCAGATGGACCGGTAAGTCCTGCTTCAAACACAGAAATGTAATCCATTTTCATGCTTTCTTTTTGACTCGGCGTCAAATTTTTCAAACACAGCTGATCCAGGACCTGTCTCTGCATGTTCATATACAGAACTGGGATTTGGTAAGGCCCTAGTACTGCATTTTAGTCTCAGATAAATGATTATAAAGTATATTTTGTTGTGAAGGCACACACAAAAAGAATGTTGATTTTTATTTCTTCATCAGAAATTCAGTTTGAACAAGTAATGTTTTTAATGCTAGTAAAATTATTTGGAGTATAAAAGTCAAAATGTATTAGTAAGAATTATACCACAGAGAAAGTTTGTGAACCCTTTAGAATTTTCTATATTTCTGCATAAATGTGACCTAAAACGTAATCCGATTTTCAGTGGCTGTATCCTCGCAACCCTGCCGTGCACACTATTGTTGTTTAGTGTTCGCCTGATGGTGGACTCATAAACATTAACATTAGCCACTGTGAGAAAGGCCTGTGGTTGTTTAGAAGTTACCGTGAGTACCTTTGTGACGCCGTAGACTACTGCACGTCTTGCTCTAGGGGTCATCACTTCTGGGGAAGGTTATGATGGCCTTAAATTTCCCCCATTTATATACAGTCTGTCTGACTGTGGGTTGATGGAGTCCAAACTCTTTGGAGATTTTGGTTTTGAAAGCCTTTCCAGCCTGATGAGCATCAACTGCTTGTTTTTTGAGGTCCTCAGAAATCTCCTTTATTCGTGCCGTGATGCACTTCCACAAACATGTGTTCTAAGAATCAAACTTTGTTAGCTCCCTGTTCTTTACAGGAAACAACACACCCACTCACGCCTGATTGTCATCCCTTTGATTACAAACACCTGACTGTAATTTCACTTGGAAGTTCACATACTATTGCCACGCAGATGTGTAATATTGGCTAATTTTCATCAGTAAATAAATGACCAGGTCTAATGTTGCATCATTTGTTTAATTAGATTCTCTTTATCTGTGAATATTTGGTTATGTTTCAGGTCATATCTAGATCATTCTGATAGGTTCACAACTTTCAAGCAAATATTTTAACATGGAAAAACTGAGTTATCACTAGTATGATCTCATGACCCAATTCATTTTAAAAGAGAATTCCATCAATTTCTCAAAACTGGTGTTAACAGAAGTACTCACAGTGGTGGTGATAGGAACCAGAAGTCCTAAAGCACCATCACAGAAAGTTATTATGTGAAATGGTAATGAATACAGTGTTTTACAAAAGCTTTTGTAAATTTCCATTCATGGTGGACAGGTACAAACAGGGCATTGTGTGGGCAAAATGATCTCCAAAGAAAACTTCACTGGTGGTTTTGGATAGTGAATTAAATGGCTTTATTTGTGTTGAGGACATGCAGTTACCATTGAGAGGAACAATTGTATTTAACTGTATTGTTTTTAACTTGTTCTAATTTGGTCTGGCAAGTAAAAATTAAAATTTTGCATTTAACAATTATCAGGAAAAAGTCATTGTGTGTGTGTGTGTGTGTGTGTGTGTGTGTGTGTTGTCGGGGGAGTGCTTACAGGGATGTTTACATTCAAGATATTAGGTTACCACTGCTGACTTGACACAAATGTACATGGGTGTACAGTGCTCTGCTGTGAAATAGTACTTGCCCCTCGTCCAGTTTCTTTTATTTTTGCATTTCAGATCATTCAACTAATTTTAATATTAGATGAAGACAACACAAGTAAATACAAAATGCAGCTTTTACATGTTGATTCCATTTATTGCAAATAATGATTTATTCAAAACCTATCAAAAAAGTTAAAAGTAATTGCCCTCTAAACTTAATAACTGGTTGTGCCACTCTTGGCAGTGACAACTGCAATTAAATGTTTGCAGTAACTTGCAATAAGTCTTTTTCACAATACCATCACATTACTGCTACGATGTTTGACTGATGTTTCTATAGTGGAATGCGGTTGTTCAATAATTTACACTGACCTTAACTGAGGCAAGTGAGGCTTGCTTTAGATGTTTGACTGGAGTCTTTTGTGATCTCCTGGACGAGTCGTCGATGCAATTCCTTTTTCATGTATGGCTGGTAGGGCTGAACGTCATTTTTCCTTAAATAAATGACATCATTATTTAAAAACAGCATTTTGTGTTTACTTGTTTTTTTTGTTTGTCTAATATTAAAAGTAATTTTGATAATCTGAAATATTTGCGTGTGACAGGTATGCAAAAACAGAAGAATTAAGAAAATGGCAAATACTTTCAAAACTTTTTCACAGCACCATACACATAAATGCATTTAAATATTGAATAATTTAGAGTAAATGGTAAATAATTATTAGAAGATACTGAATAATTCATAGTAGTTATTTAATACTTAATCGTACCAGCTCCATTTCTGTAAACGTTTGAATAATTTTTAAAATGCAATAAAAATAGGACTCTTGACTGTTCAATTGAGAAAGACAACTCCAGGCCTCATTCTGCACATGCTACAACTACGTGGTGCCGTGGAGCTTCTGTACTTTTTGTCTTCTATTGGAAATGTATGGCACACCATAAAGAGGAGAATCGGACAACAGCAAACACAGACTGTTGAGTAGTTGAAGTCTTGTATCAGAAATTCCACTTCCACAAAATTATTAATTGTAATTATTAAGTAATCACAGATGAACTCTACTTAAATCCTTAACTAGGATGGGTTAGAGAAAAAAGGTATTTAACATGTCCTTTTACACATTGTCTATACCTCTCATTAGCCTTATCAGAGACCTCCAGTGTCTGTTTGAGTTGAATTATCAGGAATAGTGATTAATTTATAGAATTGATCATGTTTGGCTTCGTCTAAGCTTAATTTGCTGTGAATGTGTAGCTAGTTGTACAGTTACAGGTCGACTGAAGTCATTTAGTCATTAAGAAAAAAAAATGTTTCACTCCAGTTGAGTAGTAAAGCAGCTGTGCAGGAGGTTGGCTAACTCTTCACAGATGACATTTCTTTATAGTGAAAATTCTGGCTGAAGCACGTTTCAGGTATTATGTGAGTTTACATTTCAGTACATTTCTGTTTTTGCAGATAATGTGTTTGCCATCAAATCCTGGGCCAAGAGGAAGTTTGGCTTTGAGGACAGTCGGCTGGATAAAGCCTTTGGAATTCCAGAGGACTTTGACTACATGGATTGACCAACTGTCTGCACAAACACATACTGCATCCCCAAGAAAATTATTTCTCTTTGATTTTGTGGCGTCTGTTTGACAGGTTGGTTATTTGCCACAAACATATGTCACGTTTAATTGATGTTGGTTTTTGTTTGGTTCATGTTGTGACTCAGCAAATTAAATGCATGCCTCTTTCATGCGAAACCCGTTCACTCATGGCACAACCAGCATAGCAATAGCTTGGCCCAAAATCTAGTTTAGACCGTTTTCTCCATTACCCTAAACGTAGTCCCTCAGCCAACTCATGTTTGGTGCCTTGCTGGAAGTTTCTACCCCATCAAAACGTGTCAAACCTCAAAAAGATTTGCTTATTTACGACACTTTATATGCATAAATTGAACAAAAGGTTTCTTCGAATTCAAGTCATATTAAAATGTCTCCTGTTTCGTGCAAATCCAATCCACATGTGGTATGGATTGAAAGTTTAAAATCTGCAGCTCTCCACTCCACCTCACAATTGCTCCATTTGTTTCAATGAGTCAGAAAATTCAGCAGAATGTAAGAAGAGACATTTGAAGGCGTAAAGGCATTGCAACACCATTGTTTTCATGATGTCACCGAAACAACAGCTTTACAGTATCTTGTTTATTTAACCCCTGGCATTTTAGGCACAACCATTCCCATTAAAGTTTAAAGCCCAGACTTTTTGAACGAGGCAGCTAATCAGAAAAGAGCTCATCTGCATACGTATATCAGACTTAGACTTAGTCGTGTAAAATCTAATTCTGACTGTTTTTGGTAAATAAAACGGCATACACAAGGAGATCTAAGGATGTGGGCCTTTATACAACTTGAGATGGTTTGAGGTAAGAGAAGATGATTTGGCCATGCAGTTAGCACCATGCTAATTGTATAAGCCTCTGTATCTACATTTGCCTCATGGCTCCAGTTCTAAAAGTAAGGAAGGAAACTTCAGAAGCCAAAGATGCCTTGCCCGATCCACTTCATTTGAGTCATTTCCATGGCTTTAGAGGGGACTTCCAGAATCTTTGCATAATTCAGTGGTTGTGTGGTTGAAACACAATCATTCAGAGTGGTTTGATGTGAAGTGGTTTATTTTAGAAACGTTATTTACTGTCCAAATCCACCGGTGAACCTACATGTGTCTTCTGATTTTCAGATGATGGTAAAATAGAGGATCTTATCTTAAAATGATTGTTAAGCAGTATATCAGGCATCAGGGAGTGTTTTCAAAGCCACTTCATATAATAACCTTCTTTTAGAGGTGCATGTTTGGTTCCCATCACCACCCCTGTGTGCAATTTTGACATGGTCAGCTTCTCTAGAAAGAAGCATTTCACACCAAACCACTTTGACTTTGTTTCCATCAGAACCATTTAATCGTACAGAAACGGTGTAAAAGTGGTGAGGTTCTCTTGTAAGTATATGAGAACCTTTTAAAACGCGTGTGAGATGGGGGTGAAAGGTCATGAGCCCCACTGCGGCAGTGAAACTGCTTTTTGTATGTAAGTGGAGAAGGTGCCATGTGAGGTCCTGGCTGCTCCGGAGCTTTCCGATATGCCTCCGTTGGCCAGGTCAACCGTTTGGACACCTGTTGATGGGTAAACCAAGCCTGACCACTTGCTGACAGAAGGGGGGTACATAGTTGGGGCTACTGGGATACCAGGCGAATGGCCACATCAAAGGTTAAGTAATGCCTAACTAATGCTTTTGTTTACGTTTCCTATCTTCAGTCCTGTGAGGCATTTCAAGATTCTCTCAGTTAGCCAGATAACTCAAGCCTGCCCAGAGAAGAGCCAAGGGGCATTCCTGTTGGACAAGCCTCACTTTGGCCGTAAAGGGGTAGGGTTGGTAGCTGCTTCTGTAGTGTACAGTCCATTGCCACGGACAGTACCTTGAGCATGCTCCCCTGTACTTGGAAGAGAAGGGAAAACTAGGAAAACACCTATTGACCAGAAACCAGTGGGCAGATGCAGAAGTAGAACTGTTTAAAGTTGTGCTGCTCTAACACACCTGGTTCAGCTCTGGCAGGGCCTGACAATTAGCTGAGCTATAATTAGCTGTGACTCAGGTGAAAACACCAAACTGTGCAGTGCAGGTGGATCTTCATGCCATGAGCTGAAACGGTGCTCTAATATGCAGGAAAATACTTTGTATTGCTTTTGTACTACTTTCTGCCCATTGTCCTCTGTTTCTGACAGCAGAGTCTCAGAATATTGACTTAGTATCTTAAAATAATTACTTATTTACTTAAAATATTGACTTATTTGCTCACAATATTGACTTGTATCTTGAAATAATGACTCACTTTCTTGAAATATTAACATCCTGAAATATTGAGTTATTAAATTTAAGTACTTATTTCTGGACAGTGAGTCATTTATATGAGATACTGAGTCATTACTTTGAAATAGTGAGTCAATATTTAAAAAAAAAATCATAATTGTTTTAACATCAGACTGGGAACATAAGTCATTATTCTAACTGAGTAAGTCAGTATTTTTGAGAGAATGAGTTATTGTAATATACTAATTCAGCTAATTTTGAGAAAATAAGTCCCAACAAGTAAGTGAATATTTGGAGATACCAAGGGAGTACTTAAGTCATTGTTTTGGAAAAAATAACAAATTAATTTGAACTGGTAAGTGAATATTACTAGTATGTGAATATTATTCCGTTATTACTGTATATTATATGATTATTCAAATTATTTGAAACATGGTGAACATTTTCACATATTGTTGTCAGAAACAGAAGAAGAAGGAAAAAAACCCTAGGTGAACCAGTTTTTGTTTTGTGTCTCTGGCTGTACTGAAAGCATCAGGTAGATGTTTAGCAGAGCACGTACTGCGTTCAGTTTTGCATCCTGGCCTTAGAAATGCCTTAGTTTTTACTGCCTAATATAATTTAATTAAAGCACTGTTGTGTATGTTGTTTGCCTGTATATAACCCCTGTTTTTTTTCCCTTTCACCTTGTTGTTTACTATGTTTATACTATGTTTGATATGTTAATCTAAAAATAAACAGTGAAACTGGTTTGTATCTGCAGTTATCTGTGCCTAACCATGATCTGGAAAGCTCAGAACCCACAGAAGGACACACCTTACCTGGAGCAGCAGCGTGTTTTAACGTGTCTTACTCGTTCAGTTCACTTGTGCAGCTTAGCAGTTTTTTCAGGCATTTTAACACACAGCACATACATATTGTACATGCACAATACTTGAGATGAGCAAAATGCATTAGAAACAATCTTTACAACAATATATATATGTATATGCGTCAGTCCTGTCATAATCCATCCCATGCAACTTGAATATTCTCACACAGTTCCTGCAGATTTTGCAGTAGGGGTGGACGTGGAGTGGCACATGGAAACCCACACAGGACATGTAACAACAAACCATTCATCTCGGTGCTGACCACGGTGCCTTCACACACAGATTCGTTGGTCATCTCCACCAAGACAAAAGCGGGAATGGAGATGACCCGCTGCCATTCTGAGTCACTCCATGACAGTCTGGCACGACACCATTGCAGCCCTCGGTGACGTTGATGTGGTGTTAAGGGTATTCGCTGTGACCGTCTGTGTGCATGTAGTCCTGCATCATGCAGCCGTCTGCCAATGGTGCTGGCACTAACGGGACGACTCCTGGAGGGCATCACTGCTCACTGAATGTCCGCAGTCATGACTGTTGGGTCAGTCAGGTACAGCGATAAGGCCCGTCTTTGCTTACGTCATGCAAGCGTGAAATTTGAATTGTTCACATGTCTCACGATGCCAAACCTACCCACCAAGTTTCATTCCAATTGATTGATATTTTTCTGGGTGCAGCTACTTGTGCAACTATTCTTTTGATGATGAGTATATGTGATGATTTGACATCACAAGAACTATAGGTCCAAATTGGGCCGCTTTTACAGTTTAGCCTACAGTTTAGACTGATTCCTCTCTGGGTGTATTTGATAAGAGGTGCAGACGTTATCTGACTTATTTGCCAGAAGTGCAAATCAGTGAAAAGGGCAAAAGCTGTTAACTTGCCGTGCACAAAGCCTGTAGCTGCAGAATAATGACAGGAGTGTGTCTTATTCCAGTCACTGAACGCGTTCCTTAAATTACACCTGTTTCAGCATCAGCCTTAACTTGTAGCGCAGCTGCAAACAAAGAAAGAACATTCACGGAGGCACTCAGAATTTGAAACACGAGAAGCATCTGTGGAGTACTCCTCTTTCTCAGTACTGCAGCGAATCTGGTTTGGCTTGTTTGTCATTTGCATGTTGGACTTCCAGTGTGCATTGTGTGGTATGTAGGCTGCTGAATAGCTGCGCTTTCGCAATAGCTGTATTTGTAGAGCACTTTCATACATATCCACGACGCACACAGTGCTTTGGATATTTACATAAAACAATATGTGGTAAAAACCTACAAAAACCAATATTACGTACGAGTTCATTCATTTTTTTAGTGTCACACGGTGTTGCACAGACTCGTCAATAAAAGAAGAGCACCCAGAAGGAAGTGTGGGATTGTAATGCTATTGGGAAGGAAGATAAAGTTTACCAGGAACAATAAATGATAAATTTAGACTGATATGGGCAAAATACAGAAGTAGTGTCTCTCAGTATGGAGTCAGGTCACCATGTTTGCTAACACAACGTGCCGGACGTCTTGGCATGGAGGTGTAGAAGTTACTAATGGTGTCCTGTGATAATCCATCCCATGCAGCTTGAATATTCTTATACGGTTCCTGCAGATGGTGCGGTAGGGATGGAGATAGAGTGACACCAGGCCTACTGGACGTGTGATGCTCGACAACAAACCGTCCATCTTGGAGCTGACCACGGTGCCTCCACACACAGATTTGTTGGTCGTCTCCACCAAGACAAAAGCGGGACTCATCACTGAAGATGACCCGCTGCCATTCACAACACCATGAGCCGGACTAGAATACATGCAGAACAGGACCACCTTATGTAGTCAGTCAGGTACAGCGATAAGGCCCGTCCTCGCTTACATCACATGCATGGTCGAGTGTGACACTCTTAACAGCTACATGTCCTTTCAGAGCCACAGTGTTCAGCGATCTTCTCACAGTTGAAGGTTGGACAGAACCTGTGGATGTTTTCAACTTGATTCCTCCTCTCACTCAAAGATGGAGGCTTTAAGTGCTGTTTATCCGATGGGGACACCTTCAGTGGTGGTCTTGTAATCAGTGTTTGAGCTCCATTTCCTGTTTTTTTTTTTTTTTCACTTTTCTTTTGACTTCCTTTTTCCTTGTGCAAGCAGGTTTTCTATCTGATCGCATATCTAATCTCCTCAGAAATATCTGTGAAGAACATATGACTAGTCTTTAATGGTTTTGACTTGAAATGATGCTATGCTATGATATTCCTATTACTGATGAGGCCCATTTGCCTCTGTTATAACTGTGCTTTGACTTTTATTCCCATGCCATGGAAATAAAAGAGCTTGAAGTAGTATGTAAATGTTATTCGCTTCCCAGTCCATATATGGACACTAAACTACAGAACAGCCCATGAAAAAACATTGTTTTTGTGATGTCACTAACGCAGCACCAGCATATGTCCACCAACAGCAGTTAAGCCACACCCACTCCTGCTGGAAGTAGAGTGTTTTAGCCCTGCTTTTTCCAGTGATCAGAACACAGCTTATTTACATATATCAGTATTAAAGAGACCGTCTATTGAATATAATACAAAGTAAGTGATAGAGGTGGTGTTACAAATAAATAAGGACTGACTGTTTTAGGTACGTAGACATGCACAAACGCTAATATCTGATAAAAATCCAAATGTGGGGTACAAATAACAAGACATGCCTGACAGGAACAAATCAAGGCTTGGATTTGTCAGAAGGTTTTAAGAACACTGTTTCTCGTTTTGGTTGTTTATAATCTTGTTTTCTCTGAATTTACTGAACCAGTAAAAGGGAAATTCCTGTAAATTTATGTAATTCCCCTTTAAATAACACATTTGTATGTGACCATTTTCCAACCTCTTATCCCTTACAATTAAATAAGTTGTTACTGTGCCTTTAAGATTGATATATGTAAATGAGCTTTGTTTTGATTGGCTGTGCTGGCTGAAACGCTTCTTATAATGTCTGGATGAAAGAGCAGGGCTGAACTGATGTAGGCTGAATGTGCTGTTTTTTGTGACATCACAAAGACAATAATTTTAGTTTCCTATACGGGCTGCATGGACTGGAAAGGAGTTCTAGGGGTTCTAAGCATGTATGCACACTACATCATACTCTTCTATTCAAAAAGTAAAGATGTTTGGTTTTTAATGATATGGGGCCTTTGACTATGTGTATGTTTATATACTGATATCCAGCATTGAAAATGATTAAACGTAATAAAGTAATAACTTAAACGTCATTTGGACAGTGACTTTGTTTCAGTTCACTTTTTCTCAGTTCATTTCTATTTAGGGAGGGAGGAAGAGAAGGAAGACAGGTAAAGGAAAAACACATAAGAGAGAGAAAAAGAAGAGAGACGGGAGACATGTAGAGAAAGAAGGGAAAAAGAAAGAACGAGCGAAAGTGCCGCACACGCGCTGTTATTATTTATTATTTATATATGATTTTATTTTGCCCACCTGTTTTCCGTGAAGCCCCTCCTCCGCTGACACTGTCTAACAGTTACTACCCACACGCAAATCCAATAGGCGGGCAACTTGTGAACGTATGCGCGTATGAACAACCAGCCAATCCCAGCGCAGGAGCGCCTAACCGATAGCCAATCCCAGTGCAGGAAAGGCGGGCGTTGCCGAATACAGGCGGAAAACGAAATACGATAATAAGGCGTCGCGAACGCGCACCGAGCAGGACGCGCCAGCATGGCGACCCAAAGGGACTTGAGTCAAATCGGCCACTGCCACAGAAAAACGTGGATTAATATATTTCTGGGGATCCTACAACTATTCCTGCCTTTCATACAGCGCGGAGGAGCTCAGTTCCAAGGTCCGAAGGAGTCTTATTTTCACACAGACGCGAGATATGTTGACAAAATGTCGGAGGGAACTGACTAACCGTACAGCTACAGCTACGGAGAGGGAGGGGGTGAAGGCTCTGGATCACACTTTAAAGCCAAAAATTTCAGCCGTATTCGACTCGAATCGCATCTAAAAGCCGTGTCGACGTGGATTAAGTGTTTATATTGTCGTGTAGATGCTGGTTTTCACCCCCACGTTGAGCACGGAGGTGCTTTTTTGGGAGAAAACACACCGTTTTGCTCCGTTTCCTGTCAGTCAGTCAGTCAGTCTGCAACAAAGCTGCTGTGCTGCAGCAGGAGAGGGAAACTTCACTGGCCTGTACCGCTCACCGATACCAGGCTTTAAGCTGGCATAGCTAACCAAATACCGAACGAAACGAGGTGTCGGAGATGGTGTAGCCCCTCTGAGCGCTGGGTTTGTGTGTTTTGTCGGAGTAACGTTGTGTTTTTAGCTGTGCCTTTTGTGCTGCTGTGAGTGCTATCAGACCTGCACACATGCACTCTGTTCCACTCAGGCCTGAGCTCACATGGCGTTTCTTTCTCTTTCCCCTCCTTTCTTCTGTCTCTCTCTCTCTCTGTTTGTCCTCACCAACACAAGCTCTGACCGAAATGTCCACCGTGGTGGAAGTGTGGCAGGCAGAAGAGGCGGATTTCTTAGTGCCATCGCAGGTATGTATGTAAAGCTGCACGCATCAGTCCATTTAACCCTAGCCAGGTTCATTTATGCACATGATGTCCACTTTACTAGCCCACCCTGGCTGTTTCAGCACAGAGGCCAGAGTCAGAGGTCAAACATGGATCACCTTTGTGTCAATAGGATTGCATTAGGAGGAGACTGCTGCTGCTGCTTATGTGCAGTCAGTTCTGCATAACGGCAGCATGGCTTTACTGAAAGGGGTGAGGAGGGAGGGGGCGGAGGGGGCATGGGGAGGCGGGAAGAAACACGCTTATGGATCTATGAATGGACACCAGTGGTCAGCAGCCAGTGACCTGAGATTGCAGTTCAAGATCTGATTCAGGAATGTGCAGAAGACCTATATATGTGTACAGTTTCCTGGATCATTGTAGACCTAAATAAGTGAGTTCTGTGTCACACCAGCATGTTTAGATTGGACTGATGTTTTAAAGTGATATTTGATAATCGTGCTCTGGAAAAGCAGAATGGTCGGGAGAGGTCGGGTACCTGCATTTCTTGTACTACATGTGTAAGCCTGGAAAAATAAGCTGCATATATCATAATGCTAATCCAGATACATTTAGTACCAGTTTTGCATTGTGCACAAATGTGTAATTGTTTACATATCAGCATCGGCAGAAGTGTGCATGGAACATATTGGATATCTGCCTTGAGCCGTATCAATGCATCCCTACTTCTATTCTTGTTTTTGCATAGTTTGGAAAGACTAGCGGCCCTGTTAATGGATGAATAGACATCGTACGATATAACTAGGGAAAAATCTATATTTTACGTCATTTCTATTATACGCCAAGAATACTTTTTCCGTTTCCATGAGAAGTTATGTTTTTTTGGAGATTCTTTAAACCCCTGCAAGTTTTAGGGCACAATTTTTATTTCCTTGCTGAGTTTAATGTGTAAACAACATATAAACAATGCACAAACCTCAAGCGCTAATTGAGCTACCGTATTGCCTGATCTGACAGTGTATTCTTATGGTTTGTATGGGAGGCAGGTCACGTAGGTGTGGTTGAGATATTGAAAATATTTGCATAGGGGGTTTACAGTGCTGTTAACTCTTCCTGAAGTACAAATGGAGACTACGAGAAGTTTAAAAATACTTCCTCTTTGTTCAGTCGCTCAGAGAGAGGAGCGTGAAGAGCTCAGGCGGTTTAAACCCAGTCGAGTCCATTCTCTATTCTCTGTGATATTACCTTTACCCTAGCTTTGTTTAATATGTTTACAGAAACTTGCTTCTTTCAGTGTTTGTTCTTTTCGTACCGTTGGAACACGCTTACTGACCTTTATGTGAAAGACCCACATCATCTTCTTTGAGATCCACTTATAATGTTTACGTTGCTGTCATAATTCATTTTCACTCAACGTTTTCCAGCCTTTTCTAACCCCGTGCAATTTTGCAGGCTTGTTTTTATTATTGTGCCTTTAAGACAGGCATATGTAAATGAGCTGTGTTCTGATTGGACCTTTATTTAAAAAGCAGTCCAGGATGAAACACTCCTTATAACTTCAGTGCAAGTGGTTGGAGTGGAGCTAAACTACTATAGACTTAAAAGGGAGATGTATGTGTATAACAGAAACCGTGAAATCGGGATGGGTACGTTCTAGTATGTTCTAAATAACGACGTTACGTGTATAATTGGACTGATCGTCATTTCCTGAAATGAGAATCATCAGGATTTTTCTCATTATTGTTAAATATAAATGTAAGCTCTTGTCATGTTGTTTGGTCCCTTGGTGAACCGTTGTCAGTTAGAAGGCAATGACGAATATCCTTAGCATGTAGAACTGCTTTGACCGAAGTTGGTGATTCACTTATGTCTGGTGTGGTTGGTGTGGCTCAGCGGATAACACCACTAACCTCCAGGGAGCTACCGCCCCATGTGGGAGATGGGGGTTCAATTCCCGGGTCTGGGTAACTATGCTGTGCTACACCAATAAGAGTCCTTGGGCAAGACTCCTAACACTACATTGGCCTACCTGTAATATGAATGACCTTGTAAGTCGCTCTGGATAAGAGCGTCAGCTAAATGCCATAAATGTAAATGTAAAATGTTTTGGAAAGTTAGAATGCTTTATAATGAGTGATAATATTATGATATTAAATGTATTATACTATATTTTGGTATTTAAATATGTAATTGTAATAATTATTTTATTAATACAGTATTTTTATAATAATTTAAAGGATGCTTTCAGTTTCTAAACACAAAAATCCAAAAAAGTGAAGAGGCCTGTTTTCTGTTATTCTGCTTCTAACCTGCAGAAATCTAGCTTTTAATTCTTTTTAAAAAGACTCTTTGTTTTAAAAGGTGCCTCTGATATCTGTCAATTGTGTTCTGTTATGAAGTGGTGCAACTGAGTTATTACCAATATACAAAGCTAAATTATTGCAGATAAAGCAGTACATTTGCATTTACAGTAGTTACTGTATTGCCTGATCTGACTGTAAATGCTTATGGCCTGCATAGGAGGCACTTTAGTGTGCTGTATGTATTGTAAGTGTGGTTGGGATCTTGAAGATATTTGCATGCGAGGTTGAGTGGTGTTAACTTCTCCTGTGCTTTAAGTAGAAATGGAGGCTATTCCATGAATAGCTTGAACTTACTTTTTTCATGCACGCAGATTAATTTATGGAAACGTTTGGGGCAAAGTCACATAATTAAATGATTAAGATGTAAACAGGGTCAGTCAGAGTAGTTGTGAAATGTTGTAGAGAAAGTGGTGGTGATGGGAACCAGACGTCCACCTCTGAAGGCTCCCTCAAAGGAAGTTATTATGTGAAATGATAATAAATGTGCTGTTGGATGTCTGAGATATTGTTTTAGATTTTCTGAAGTATGAGTTCATGGTGGAAAGGCAAACCAGTCCTCACAGAAAACATATTTTTTTCCGATTTTCTCCTTTTAATACCATCCTCAGCATAAATATAATATAAATATTTGCATTCTAGACTTAATCATGGTAATACACCTAATATTGAGTGTGTAGATTTTTGGGTGGGTCATGTTTTGGTGAGACACTTCAACATGTAAGCCATAGAGAGTGAAACCGTCTTGGAGAGAGCTGCAGGCTAACTGCTTTTTTGTGTGGTGAATTTGTGAGAATGCTAATGCTGCCCGTGTCCTGAGTGCGATGGGCTAACGTCGGGTTTTGTGTTGTTGAGAGTTTGTCGTCTCCAATCTGTTATCTGTTGCGTAACGAGTGCAGCATCTTGGGAAGTGACCAGGGAGATGAAGAATGCTAAACATGTTGTTGTCATTATGCACTGCAGCACTGAGGATATGAGGATTAGCGCTGCTGCTAATGTTGGGCTTTCTGGCATAATGACAAGTCGCAGATATTTCCAAATGCTCTCTCTGAAGAAGGCGGTCGGTGGCATGTAAAGAGGTGGAGAGGAATTGTTCCACTCATTTGTACCAGCTTAGTGAACGTGCTGTTCTTGCGGTTTGCTGTTTATAAAGCGGTGGGGACGGTGAGCTAGCTGCTGGCGTTGGAATAGGTGTTTTGTGGCTTGAGGAAGACCATAACGAAGCAGGATGGAAATGTCCGTTTGACCGTTTTACTCTCATTTTAATGTAAGCCATTTTATGTGGCTTGTCACAAATGTTTTGGTGCCTCGTGACTAATTAAAAAGAGAGATCACTGTAGAGAAAGTGTTCATTTGTTGTCATCTAGAAAATCATGTAGTTGACCCCGTGCAGCCAAATGTTCGAATACAACTGTATCTTAGAGAAACATGTATTCGTTTTTTTTTTTTTTTTTTTTTACTTACGCTATATAAAAGCACATATAAAGTACAGTGAATACGTACTATAACTGGAGGAACCGTTTACACAGTAGTGGAACATAAAAACCAATGAAGCAAAATATTTTTTTCTGGATTTGTGTGTTTACAAACAACCTAACAGTAATTATTTTGACATGATGTCAAAATAAGCAAAATGTCAGTTTTCTGTAATTGATTATAACCTTCCAGAATACACTTGATACTGTTGAATTACTGTAATGCATCCAAGATATTGGGATATAGTGATGGAGGCAATGCTGCGCCACAGAATGTGTTTATAACATGATGAGCAAGATATTCAAGGCTGCTTTTGGGCCAGAATGCCCTTTGAGGTTGATATCGTACAGTGTATCGGGTGCTAAAATGACCAGGAAATCAAACTTGCTGGGGTTAAAAGGGTCCATGCTAAACTTAACCTCAGAACAAAACCTAATCCTGCACCTATTGCTGAACAGCTGAGTTTCTCCAGGTATTACAACCTGTAAGAAGCTATTCAAATATACTGAATATATAAACTTTGCTTACAACAATTTGAGAAGCGTTTAAGTATGAATTCTGAGTTGGTCTTTTTCCATGAGGGGAGTTTTTTGTTTTTAATTAAGTAGCGATGTATAAAGCGGTAGTAGCTGTGGAGCAAAATGAGGAAGTGATGGGAGAGAAGCTCTGTAATGCACTGCAAGCGTCAGATTTCAGTCTACAGTTCCTAGTTTACTTTGCTTTCTAAATTAAGTGTACATTTTAGAGGTGCACAAGTGCAATAAACGAGAATCAGGTCTGTTTTAATCGTAGGCTTTATTTCTGAACTATGATAAACAGAATATTTAAAAGATATGGTATTTAAATTAGCAGTAGTAAGATTAAGGTAGGGTCATTTTATTGAATGATGTTCAGTAAATATTTTTACATATTGCAATTTCAGCACAGCTTGCAACTTAAATAAAATGCGTCGGTGAATCATTAATCTCACAAATGTTTCCAGATATTAAGCGCGTTAATTAACTGTTGCCAAATAACATTATGCTTCCATCCACTACGTTTAGGCGAATAAACTTTTGAATGACGTAGGTTATGATTTTTTTAGGGACTGCATTGAAACGGGAGGTGGTTTGGGTTTTTGCTTTTAAGTAGAATTCCCTTTACAGCCGTTTGCAGTCTTTTCATGCCCGTTTATGGCAAGTCAGGTACACGGGGCAGGACGAGCAAATCTCCGTGCCACTCCAACGTCATCCAACTTGATGAAGCTGAGGTTGGCTTCTTATTAGAATTCCTGTTCAGCCTTAAATGGCACCAGAATGGAACTGCTGGACCATTTAAGGTGAAACAGGAAATTTAAATTAGAAGCCAATTTTAACCTCTTCCACCTTCCTTCTGGGAACGCAAACGCACCAGGCAGTTCTCNCCTTCAGGGAACGCAAACGCACCAGGCAGTTCTCAGAGGCCATTATGCAAAGCCATTTTTCAAACCATCTTCAGGTTCGATGTTTTGGAATGTCAGAAGCAACCTTCGGAAAGCTATGCTTCGTGATTGGACCATCTTTAGGTCCAACCGTTTACAGTAATCGGCCACCCATGTCAACTGATGAGAGAAACGGCATCACGTTACTTGTGATTCTCCTTGTGTGGAGCATGTGGGCGAAAAGTTTGGTGTAAGCGTAACAACAGTCTGCCGTGAAGCAATAAGATCAAGTGGATTGGAATCATGTGACTTACGGCTTAATGTGTTTCGTTAATTTCATCAATCGTTTATTCAGAAAAGTCTGTTTTATGAATTTTGGCATTTTTTTTTTTATCTCTCCTCCTAGTGTCAAAACTCGGTGGTGGATAAATGGTGGATAGAAAACCTGCTGCTATTTCACAATATTTTCCGGGCTTTGCAACGTTAATAAGTTAGCGCTTATAAGGTTTTAAGTTGATTTAAGCTTGTAAGTAAGCTGCATATTTAGCTGTTTAGCATTACCAAAGTTAGTTAGGTTAGCATCAATAAATTGAACAACTGCATGTTTCCTGACTGCTGCTACTTGAGACTAAAAGAAAGTCTTATAATCCTGACAGAGCTCAATGTGATTCGACTGCTTTGTTCAGTTTTCTGACCTTTTCCTTAAAAGTACCCCAAACGGACACAAACCACATTTACAGAAACGAAACTTGGGTTTTTTTTGGATTGTAAACTGGCCTACAGATCAGTTTGAGATGTACACTGTTAAAAATACACGTTCCAGAACAGTTCTTGGCATGGATGTATGGTTCTAGATTAAGTGGTTTGATTAGTTGGTATAGAAATTTAACATCATGTAGAGGTTCCTTAAGCTTTGATGAGGCTCTTTACACTTGCACGTCTGATTGACCAAAAAGGGTTCACTGAATATGTATCCACTGAAATGGTTTTAAGGGAACCAAAAGTGGTTGACCTATGACATCACTGCAAATAATTCTTTTTGGCACCTTTATTTTTTTAAGACTGCCAAAAGTATCAGCTGTTTGGAAATATTTGCTTTATTTGAGTGTCTGAGGATCTTGCGTTGAAAAGAACAATTGCACTGAAAATTGTATTTGTAAATAAAAGTTGCTGACAAAAATGTATTAAAATTATGATATGGAGTTCTGAGCTCTGTAATGCTGGGATCAGGTTACACGATATTTCTCTCTTTCATGGTTTTGCATGAATGTGCCATTTTAGACAATCAAAAAGAGTCAGTAGTGCCATAAGTTCCTGTCTTGGTCAGGAGGCAACACTGCATGTTTGATGCCCAGCAACCATCGTTCATGTTCATACGCAAGTGTATAGGTCGTTGGGAAGGAGGGTCAAGAACCTGTCAATCCTGGCTACCGAAGCACTGTGGTGTGTGATGCAGTCGGTTTTGTGTTTCACAAAGAGTGCACAGCATGGGCTGTCTGTCCTTCAAAGAGAACTTGAGGCAACGAATGTTGAGGTAAAGTCAAGAACAGTTTCATTTTCACTCAAGTGGTTTAAATTGTGGCTGCGGCAGGCTATTATTTGTAGCTGCTGTGATCAGCTCTTAGCGTTTTGGTCAGGTGTTGGTAGCTCTGTTGAGTTCTGAGCAGATGTTGTTGTAATGTACATGATTTCGTTTGTGCACCAGAGAGCACTCTGTCCTCCTATTGGTCAACATCAAGGAAGCTGTTGTAGGAGGTGGCACAACTCGGCAGACAAATGCACGAAGGTCTGACGGACTAGAATTTTGCCTTAGTGTTGTACGGCATCCCAGATCCCATGTCGCTGTTCCCATGTGATGTTACCCTGCATTCGTCATTGAAATTTGTCGGCTGTAACAACTGTAGTCTGTAATTCATGTAGTCTGGTCCTGATGTTAGGATCTAAGCTCATTTAAGTTTACCCAAGTTTGTGGCTTAATGATTTGAATACAGTAATGTGCAAAGTCAGAGAACGTCATAATTCCATATTTCCAGTCAGGACAGCCAGTAAGAGCCTTCCAAACCTCAACATCAGAGAATCAGAAAGAGTGACCAGCTTCAAAGACTGACCTACTTATTCCTTTAAGAAACTGAAACCAAGTTTCCTGAAAAGAATGGAAGCTGTGCACCAGAACACACCAGATCCAGGATTCTGTGTAGTTAGTTTGTTACATATTTTTTTATTTTCTGCTTTTTTTTTTTCACCTGAAATGAAACAAATAGTAGCCTTTTTTTCCCCCAGTGCTGTATTAACACAAAATGAGATGTTTGAGAAACTGACTCCATGGTAAGATGTTTTCAGATTCAGTGAAGTGGGGAAAAGTCCCTGTGCTTTATGGTTACCTCTCTGTTTGAGTCTTGTGGCAGGTTGGCTTTATCAGATTGACTGATGGTCTGTGGGCAGGGCTGTAAATAGCCGCTGATTAAATTGTAGTCAGTAAGAGTGTCAGGGTTGATTGAGCATTCTTGCTGTTGCTCTCAGCAGTTTGACTGTGACTGCTGTGGTGCTGCTGCTGCTGCTGCTGCTTTACTGTTGCTAATAAGCTCTGTAATACATGCGGGGGAGGGGTTTACATGATACAGTTTGTTAGAGGTTCAGTGTATACTCACCTGATCTAGCAACCGCACACTCATCCACTGCACACTTACAAGCACCTGACATGGGCGGTACGGGTTATTGTGAGCTTTATATGGAGTCACTGTATCACTGGAGTGCTGTTTTGTTCCTATGGAAACCCAGTTCTTTGCCATGGACAGCGCCATGGAGTTACTGTGGTTTATTATGGTTACTGTTTAGGCAAATGGCAAAAATGGCCTTGGTGAGCTCTTCGGTTACGTCCCTCTGTGTATTTAGTGCAGTGCTGAGGTCAGAGAGCACTTTGATATTTCATATTTTTATATTTTCGTTTCCAGTTCAAACTGCTTTTAAGTACAAGCTATTTATATCCTATACTGTATCTATCAGCCTAAGGAAAAAAGCTGACATCGTCTACCTAACAGACAATTCTCAATAGCTAAGGATAATATCATTTTTCTGCGTTTAGTGTGTCCACTGTTTACCTTCATTACGTCTTTCATTCTTTTGCAGGAGACTCTTTTAGTTTTCCAAAGAGGTATTTTTCCACACATCCAAAGTTCAGAAGTTGGTAGAAGTTTAGCCTTTTCAGCCTCTCAGGATATAAGAAAAAGCAATCCCAAACTCATTCAGTGATGTTAAGATCTGGACGCGGGTGGTCACTCCTTTGGCCACCTGCAGTTTTTTTTTTTTGGTTAATTTGCAAAAGATCTTTATTTGGGATCAAGATATTTTTTTGGCTTTATAGAGCTATAAATATGTAAGCAAACACATATACAAGTTAGTTTAACAGTGACCCATGTTATGGAAAAACACATTTGCTTTGATGTTTTAATGTAGCTTCACTGTTTTAATATATATAAACTATTTAAAGTGTCGTGATCTTAGTTTTGTCATATTGCCTACCTCTAGTTGAGATATAAACAAAGTCGTTCAGAGTGGTTTGATGTAAAATGGCTAATTGAAGAGAGATTGCTTTACAGTGGAGGTGATGGTAGTCAGGGCTCACCATGTTTAGAACACAAATGTAGCCATTTTATTTACTGTACTGAACCACCAGTGAACCTACAAGTGTCTCTAGAAGCAGTCAGCCTATTTGTAACCATTTTATGTAATAACTTTCTGTGAGGGTGCTTATAGAGGTCAACGTCTAGTTTCCGTTACCACAACTGTTGTGAACAGTTTTGACTCAGTGAGTTTATCTGGAGCAGAGCTTTTCACACCAAGCCACTCTGAAAGACTTCCTTTGCATCTTAACCATGTAATTGTGCAGGACGTTTGAAAAATCTATGCCGTTCTTCTTTAAGGAGACGGTAAGAAAAGTAGCCTGTTCAGCTGTGAGGCATAACGAGAGGTTGGAAAATTATCATGTAAGGTTTTTGGACTGTAAACCCCACAAACATTATCTGTGGACTTCAAAGAAATTAATGAAAAACAAGAAAATGTACAAATTGGACCCTTTAAAGCAGAAAGAAAACATCTGTAGGGAAGTTTATCCAAACTAAACACAGTTTTTGCAAATACTGTAAAACATGTGACGATCAGTTAGGCTATGGTTTTATATGCCCGTCTCAAACTTTATCTAAATGTAGTTTTAGCTTTGTTAATTTAAGGCAGACTGAGACTGGCAATGTCTAAGAAACAGGATATCCTGTGTGTGTATAAATAGAATTTTGAGCAGAAACCATGAGCAAGCTATTGTTTTCTAGTTATATGGTTGATGTGTTTACCCTTATTCTTCAATGTTCATATGTTTTATTGAGAGAGTGAAGTCCATGAGAGATGAGAGAGAGGATGTGGAGAAGGTTGGTTGTGTTTTGAAAAGCTTACGTGTGCCATCTGTCCCTCTGTTTCTGTGTTTGCATCTGGACGGTTGCTATTCAGTTGATATTTACCCTGCATTCTTGAATCAAGGTGATTAAAAGTCACACTAAATGTGGTGCTCTAGAAACACACAGATCTGAGCCATCAGCAATCGATGACAATACTGATTGAAGTGATAGTCATATCGGTGATTATTATTGGCTTATTATTGGCTGTTAGAATTTAGTTCCTGTCTGTCCATTAACAGTTGATAATTTAGTGAGCAGTTAGAAGGAAGAACAGACCCTAGCCTTACCCACTTGTTTTGTGTAGACTCATGTTTCCAAGCTTTATGTATTTGCCAGGGTGCAGAGTTATTAAAAGTTCTGTACAAAGTAAAACACACAGCTTTTCTGTGCACCATGATGTATGTAGGATGTAAACAAGGTCATTCGGAGTGGTTTGGTTTGAAATGCTGTGTTCTAGAGAAACTTCCTCAGAATTGTTCACAGTTGGGGTGAACCCTCCACCACTGAAAGCTTCCTCAAAGAAAACCTATGTTTTCATATTAATCACAAACTAAATATGTAACTTCACTGGTGGTTTTGGGTAGTAAATGAAATGCACTCCTGGTTCCTGTTGCCGCCACTGTAAAGAAATCTGAGCTTTTGCTTTTTCGCACTAAAGCACTCTGAATGACGTTGTTTTCATCTCAAGAACTACATTACACAGAGTAATTACACATTACTAGCAGAGATCCATTTCATCATTCCTGGTCAAGTGGGTTTAGCTTTTTCACCAGGCAGATTTTGGTTTGTGCTCTTATTGGCCTCCTTCAGTGCCTCTTTGACAGTAAGAGATCTAGTATTGGGGTTGTGCTCTCCGTTTATGTTAATACTTGTGTTATTTTTCCCTCTGTAGGCCGTTGAGGAGCGGAGCACTGAGAGCCTCCCGCAGGAGGACAGGTGAGATCTCCCACACTTACACACCACACTTACAGCAGATTACATCACACTGCGCTTACCTGCTGGATCGTAACACTAAAACCTCCCACATGCACTTGACCTAGCCTGCCTTCTGTTCTCCAAAGACTCCCTGTCAGAAGTCTTCGTCAGCCTGGATTACGTAAATTCAGTGATTCAGTACACCCACAGAATCCGGAGCTGTGATCGGTCATGAAGATCACAGCACACTGTAAACAAACACTTCGATCGTTTAAAGGATAGTTTGCTGATTGCAGTCTCCTGGGATATCGGTGCTGCTAAGGCTGATATCGGGACGGTGATTAATGAGCGATATATTGTGCACCTCTAGGTTGTTATCAGAGCAGCCGGAAACAATAAAGGAAACTAAAACTGGTTGCTTTGGAAACACTGCGAAATCACAGGTAATTGATTTAGGCCTGTTCGATGTGATTGTATTGAGCTGTTCTTCGGTGCTGTATTAGTCTGAAACAGGAGGTCCTGCACGAACCAGCAAGAGAAGGATGAAAAGAATGTGAGTGTAGGTGAACAAGGCAAAGAATGCAAAGAAAGAGGAAAGAATACCAAGGTTGGCTGGAAAACGTGTTTTACAGGTGTGATCTGTTCTTTTAGAGGAACCTGAGGGAGAGAGAAAAACATGAGAGAGTAAAGAGAGAGACAGTATAAATAAGAGGGAGACGAAATGGTGAGAAAAAGAGAAAGCAGAGGAGGGTAGGGAGGAAGAGAAAAAGAGAAGTGACTGAGAATGAGAAAATGGACAGATGGAGTGAAAGAGAGGCTTAGAATAAAAGAAAGAGGAGAGTAAAAGCAAAATAGTGAAGCGGAAAGAGGGTAAGAATAGAAAAGAGAAGAGAGAAAGAAAACGAAAGGGGGGAAGGAAGTAAAGAGGCAGAGAAAGAGAGAAGGGAAAGAAAGGTTAAGTGAGACAAAAGAGATGCAAAACGGGAGAATAGAGCAAGAGTTGAAAGGGGGTGATGGGGGACAGAAACAGAAAAGAACAAAGAAAGCAAAATAGAGATTAGAGAGTAGAGAGATGGGGAGGGAGCAGAAAGGACAGATAAGAGATGAAGAAAAGGAAAGAGGAGAGAGAAAAATGGAAAGATAGTGGAGAATGGAGAAAGATGGAAGAAGAAGAAATGGGAGATGAGAGAGGGTGAAAGAGAGCTAGGAGGGAAATGGGGAGATGGGAGAGTGGAAAGAAAGAAGAAAGCAGAAAGAAAGACATGGGAGGGAGGAGAGAGGAGAGCAGGAAGAAATGAGAAAGAGGAGAGACATTGGAGGACGGAGAGAGGAGAGAAGAAAAAGGAGAGATGGTAGAGCAAAGAGATGGGCAAGTGAGGAGAAAGGAGAGAGATGGGAATGAAAGACAGGATAGAGACGAGAGAATGAGAGGGAAAAAATGGCAGAGAGGAAAAAAGGCAGGTATGAGAGTAATGGAGGGAGATGAGAGCCTGGAAATGAGTGTTGGGGGAGAAAGAAAGGAAAGATGAAGTACGGATGAAGAGAAGAGAAAGAGAGATGAGAGAAAGAAAGGAGAGTGAGTCGGTGTGTGGGGTGGATGAGTTGGGATGTGGTGAGTGTGCACAGTATGTGGTGCTTCCTCAGTTCACATGTCTTCTGTCATGTGGTGTTCTGTTACTGTCACTGAGCGCGTGTGTATGGACACTGAACCTGCTGTGTTCTAATGCTGTTAGAGGTGGGCAGTAGGGTGATGGGTGTGTTCAGTAGTTCCAGTACATTGATCAGATGCATGAGAAGTTGAGCAGGATGGTGTAGCTATTAAGATGAGTTGAAGAATTACATTTATCATTGTGCTTCGTTCTTTCAGCTGTTTCAAATGACACAGTCTGCCAGTGCATTTTGTCTGTTCCAGTTATACTTAATAAATAAATAAATAGTGTTAACCATATCATGACTCAGGTATTAGTTAGTTTCCTGCCACATCACCCATGCTATATTATCTGTTGAAATAATTTAATATACATTTCCATAAATTAGTTAGCACCATGCTAATCAGCTAATCAGTGATCTATTTCCTGTTTGCAACCTTATTAAAAGTAAAGCTCAGACACCAGAAATGACTGCTTTTGCAGTAAGTGGGTGATTTTTGATTGAACCGTCTCTTTAATTCAGCCTTTCTTTGCTGTGTTTGGGTGACGTCCTTATTTTCAGTCTAGTGTTGCACGTGTGTTGTTTCCTCTGTGTAGTTTAGTTCTCGCTCTCTCTCTCTCTCTCTCTCTCTCTCTCTCTCTCTCTCTCTCTCTCTC
>CM067500.1:13978228-13998810 GCA_034552555.1 Semaprochilodus insignis | reverse complement strand
GCGCTGCTCTCTCTCTCTCTCTCTCTCTCTCTCTCTCTCTCTCTCTCTCTCTCTCTCTCTCCCTCTCCCTCCCTCTCTGTAGTTAGCAGAAAGCTGTCACAGCTGCTGCTGGTTAGCGTCATGGCTAATGGAAAGAGCAGAGTGAGAGAGAGAGAGAGAGCTGTATGTACTGTCTCTCTGATATGCTCTGGCTCTGCCTAACCTAAAATGGGCACGCTGCGCTGTATGTGTCTGTACAGGGTTTTCCATCCACCTCTTGTATGCGAGTTTTGCAATAGAGCACTTTAAAACCCTGAATGGAAAAGCCATAAATTAGGAAAAAGGCCTAAAGCCTTGTGCATATGGATAAGGCGGAATAGTCGGTTTATTGATAAACAAGAAATGCAAAAAAAGAAAAAAACTGTAGTGTTGATGTAGCAGGACTGTTTGCAGGAATAACTTACAATACTGAAAAACTTCTGAAATGCATATGACATAATTCTATATTTTAAATCTAATTAATGAATGTAAAACAAAAAATAAATAAAATATATAAAACGGCTTGTTTCAACTAAATGTAGGAAATTGAGCTGAATAACCTTTTTAAGTATATTAAAACAATATGAATAAACTTCTAAATGGAATAAATGAATATGAATGCTGATTTCGGTGTAATATATGAATACAAATGAGCATCTAAATGTAATAATTGAACATGAATAAACTTCTAAATGAAATAAATCAGTCAGCTAGACCCATCTACCCCACCAGTTAGCATGGTTAGTATAGCTAAACAAGCTTAACGCAGTACTAGCCATCCTGAAACCTGAATATAGTCTGAATGTGTAAGGTTGAGGTGATGTTCTGATGACCTAAGCCTACGGTTTGCACTTGGCTAAGTAAATAATGCTTCAGCTTCTATTACTTGTTAGATACATGAGCTACGTTAGGTCCAGTGCTAAACCTAAAGAAGCAAACTCAAGACTACGAAACGTTTTTCTGTTGAGCCGAAAACCTCGCCTGCATGTTGTTCCCTTACTGTTCTGTTTTTCTTCACTAGCATTATGCTCACACTGACAGTAGCTCTGACGGTCACAGTAGCGAACACTGTGTTTGCAGAGCCTCATGGTGCTGTCTCTGGTCTCTTCTCTTTTCTCTGTTCCTCTCACACTTTTATGTTTAGTCATTTGCGGATGCAGTAACTGAAAGCCCCTCAGTGTCGTAACGTGGAAGAACTAAACCCACCCCCACTGTACACTCAAGCATGCATGCACAAACCTTTATCTGGCTCACAGAAACCCGAAGAATTGTTACTTTCACTTGTTGTTTCCCCACATCCTCTGCTGTCTGTCCCTCTAGCTCTTGGGCCCTCGTGCTATATCTCTGCTGCACACGTTTTACTCGGTGCGGTTAACACATCAGCTACATGCTGATCAGCAGCGCACACACACACATCAGTGTCCAGCACAGTTACAATGACACTGTGACCCCAGCTTGTGTGGGTGTGTGTATATGTACATACACCGATCAGCCATATCCGTTTTATCAGCTTTATAGGCGTAGTTCTACAGTTACTGACCGCTGTCCGTCTGTTGCTCTCCTTACTTTTTCTAGTCCTCTTTCACCCTATTCTTTGAGGGTCAGCACCACCACAGAGCAGGTATTATGTAGGTGGTGGATCATGGTCAGCACTGCAGTGATACTGACACTGTTGTGAGTGGATGCCTGGACCCTGTGTCCATTCACTGTCCACTCTATTACACACTTTTATCTGGCTGGTCCACCTTGTAGATGTAAAGTTTGTTGCTGCACAGTTTGTGTTGATCACCCTGTAGTCCTTCATCAGTGGTCGCTGCCCACAGGATGCTGTTGGCTGGATAGGTTTGGTTGGTGGACTGTTCTCAGTCCAGCGGAGGCACTGAGGTGTTTAAACTGTCCAGCAGCACTGCTGTGTCTGATCCACTTACACCAGCACAACACGCACTAACACACCACCACCACGTCAGTGTCACTGTAGTGTTGAGAATGATCCACCGCCCAAATGATACCTGCCCTGTGGTGGTCTTGTGGGGGTCCTGCCCATTGAAGATCTATAACTGTAGCAACAAAGTGCACCTTCATGGTAAGTGTGGTTGATAACATGGGCAGTGAGTGTAGATATAAGAAGGTGGTTTTAATTTTGTTCTCTGACCGTGTGTGCGTGTGCGCACACATATACAGTCACTGTTTTTTAACAAGCCAAAAGATGTTCATACAGTCTTCATAGACAAACACCGGTAGTAGATTGGGTCGTACTGTAGGTCTCAGGTGTCTTTAAATGTGTTACTGTCATACAAGGTTGTGCTACGACTGTTATGTGTCCTATCGATTGGTATTAGTAGTTACGATCAGCTGAACATATGTGCTTTTTAACATACAGAAATCTATGAAAGGAATTGTGGGTAGTTTCCTGTGAAAGCTTTCGCTGTTGGTATGCGAACGCTCTAGGCTTCCCTCTGGGTCTGTGGTTGAGTTTGGCCTGTGCCTGGCTGAGTAACACCACACAGCTGTTTACCGTTTCTCCTACCGTTCAGACGGAATCAGCTGGAAGCATGTCACACACTTGCACACACATAAAGCACGGGCATAGTTTTGGTTTTTGAAGTGAATGTTTTATGAATTTGTGCATAAATTTATGGAAACAGTGGACGTTAAGGAGCTAATTTTAGCAGTAGTAGCAAGTTTTCCATGAAGTTCTGTCTGGGGGGAAAGGCTCATGGTAACAGTTGGATTAAATGACTTTCAATCTTAACCAATGAACATGAGCTGATTTGGCCAATGCATATCTAGAACACTGTAAGGGTATTGAATCTAGTAACATTTACTGAAGCCAGTAATGGTGTATTACTTACACTTATACAGTAACCATAATAATCTGTAGTGTAACAATGGAAATGGGTGGATTATAACCATGAATGTGGATGTAGTGTAATCATGGAAATGGTCATATAGCAACCATGAAAATAAGTGCAGTGTAAAAGGAGAAATGAGTGAAGTGTAACTATGGAAATGTCTTGTACAGCTGTGGGAATGGGTGTGGCATAACCACTAAAATGGGTGTAGCCTAACACTGGAAAATAGAGTCGTGTACCCGTGTAAGCAAGTGTAGTGCCCCCCCCCCCCCCCCCAATGCACCTGAGTATATCGGTAGTATATTGGTTTTCTCATGGATGTTTATCACTCAGCCCATGTTATAAATCTGGAATATGACGCTGGGGCTAAGAGTTGACCTGCAATATTTACACAGAGTCTTACAGACAATCTCTAAGTCAGTTTAGAAGAGAACACAGCACTGGAGAACAGAAAAGCAATGTATATGTACAGTCCAGTGCATATGGAGTGAATGAAGGCCTGTGCTGTAAGCCACGCTGCAGGTAAATGGATCTGTACAATCAAAAAAGCCCTTCGTATCTCTCTCTGAAGCCCACCAGTGGGCTCTGTAAACACAACAGATTGTTCAGACTGTAATGTTTGTTCAGCGTGTGCAGCGCTCTGGGAACGGACTCGAGGAATTCAGACGTCACCCCCTTTCCCTCACATCACTGAAGCCAAATAATCCACTGCTGTTAAATATACCCTGCTTTTAATAGACTTTTTAAAGTGATAGTTTGGCCAAAAAAATCACATTTACCGTGTCCTCCTTCTAAATCCGCCACACCTGTTAGCATGCCTAAATTGTCACATACTGCCCTCAAACCATGTTGAGTAATCCTGAACCTTGAAACTGAAATCTTGAAACGTGATGTGATTTCTCACTCTGTATGACACACACTGTTCTCTATAAGCAAGGACTAAAGTACATTAGCCAAGCTAAAACCAGGTAGCAGCTTGGCCCTGTTTATAATTACCAAACTATTACGCTGAACACTGTGAGAATATACACCCACCGGCCACTTCGTTAGGTACACCTCCTTGTGTCTACACTCGTTGTCCTTTCTACAGGAGCACTTTGTAGTTCTACAGTTACAGACTGTAGTCCATCTGTTTCTGTGCGAACTTTGCTAGCCCCCTTTCCCCCATGGTCAGGACCCCCACAGAGCAGGCATTATGTGGATGGAGGGTCTTTCTCAGCACTGCGATGACACTGACGTGGTGATGCTGTGTTAGTTTGTTTTGTGCTGATGCGAGTGGATCAGACGCAGCAGTGCTGCCGGACACCTCAGTGTCACTGCTGGACTGAGAATCGTCCACCAACCAACACTGTCCAGCCAACAGCAACATGTGGGCAGCATCCTGTGACCACTGACCACACGAACTCTAAGTAACATATGAGTTACTGGCTCTGACTTTACATCTGCAGGGTGGATACCAGTGGATACTACCAGCAAGGTGGTAGTGTCTAATAGAGTGGACAGTGAGTGGACACAGTGTTTAAACACTCCAGCAACACTGCTGTGTCTGATGCCCTCGTACCAGCGTAGCTCTAAACCATTGACATGTATATCTGCTAAAAAAAAAAATGTACTGATCATAAGAAATGAATGTGTCCCGTCAGTGGGCTGCACTCTCTGTCCCGAACCCTACAGTTTATAAACACACATTTTGTTCAGTTCAGTGAGTCATCCTTTCTGCACTGCACTGCGCTGCAGCTTTCTGAAGAAAACCACCAGCTCCATTTATGACCATGCTGGATATTTTTACATCAGCTAGAGATTCTTTATACTTGGCACTTTATGTCCTCTGGCCATATTCCTGCATTTACATTTAAAGAGCTTCTTAAATCCTTTAGTGTCATGGTAATGAGTAGTAAAAGTATGTTTATGTTTTAAACGCGTGCATGTTTTATCAGTGTTGGGTGATACACTTGTAGACACTACGATGCTAGAGTTTCCCACTTTGGTGTGATACTGTATGATACGTTTCAGTGCTGTCTTTCATGGCTGAAAGCACCAAACGCAGTTACTTTACACCCTACAGTGCTTGTGGAGGATCCATTGTTGGCTGTAGATTAGAGTGTAATTCACCAGCGTCACTAGCCGCCCTTATACAGTTTGTTGACAAGGTGAAGGATACAGAATCTGAGTGCCTTTGCATGCAAACGTGTCCCGCAGGTATGTGGACGCTTCAGATTAGAATTGAGATTACAGTTGATTACGGTCTATTTGTGTATGTGTAATCTCTAGCGTTCAGGGGCTTGTTTGGTGCACATGTATGCAAAAGTGGAGTAGGATTCTGCAGCTGGAGTTTGACACAACATTGACAAAGACAACATCAAAAAGACAAGAACCACGTGGACTTGGAAGAATTTTAAAATGGTAGGACTTCATTACAGGAGGTTCCAAACTTTTCAAGGTTTATTTGTTGTCAGATTAACAAATACCAACCACTTTTTGGCGTGAGGTGAATTTATTAAGTCGTTGAGACTTCCTTCAAATACGTCAAATTCTGTCTCTTCTCAGCCAGTGTCATGATGTGCATGCTGGGAATACTGAGCTAGCTTCTTTTCTCTTACCTGAAGACTCACAGTTGTTGTTGTTGTTGTGTGATGTGGTGCCGTAAAGCGCTGTGAGAGTTGTAATGCTCCCTTATTCAAAGTTACAAAGTGCTACGACAGGCGTTCCGGGCATAGAGTGGCAATGATGGAGACGCCATTCTCCCTTTTATTAGTCTACGATCTAAATAATATGAAGCTGTTCTATTCGGGTAAAATTGTTGCATAATATTACTTCCAACAATTGTTCAGTCACTGTACAGTCTTTCCAGAAAATAAATGGAGAACCTCAGTACCGAGTTGAAACCTTTGACTGCTAGCATGAGTGATATGAAGCAGGACCCTGTCGCTGTTTGACCTTTGACCCTGTTTGCTGTGTGTTGATGGGAGGGAAAGTGGGTGTGGTGCTGTCTGTGAAGTTAACAGCCAGAACTGGTGTTACATAAGAGTGAACACATGAGCTGTTATGTGCTGTTAGCCTCAGCTAATACAGAAGCAGGGGGGCCCAACTAATCTGTCAGTGCTCACTGCAACCTAATTACTGCCAGAAACGTGCCAGGAGTCTGACCAGTCTTACAGATTTCATGAGTGTTTACATCTTCTCACAGCCTAGGAGCTTATTACACCCTCTTAGCACTCGTTTTCCTGCTAAGCTAATTGTATTTAGTCTATTAAAACCCAGATCACTTCACAACTGCTAATATTGGAGTTGGAACAGGCTCGTTGTGTGTAATTTAGGTGCACAAGTCTTGACTAGACTTGCCAGTGCTGCTATGTGTTTAGCCTGTTTCATGTTACAGCTTATTTAGCATATTTCATTATAATGGGGGAGCAAAGTTATAAAAATTTAAAATTAAGAAAAGATTCCGACGAGACTGATGAAGAAGTAATGTTCAAGAATTAACACCTCTCATCAATTCTTCAATTTGAATTGTGGTCTAGGAATAGTGTCAGTACTACACTCTATAGTGCCCCAATCCCAGTGCATTTGGCTTTAGTCCTGTAGTGAGTACTATGTTTGAAAGGCTGTCGGTGTTCCTGATCTGTCAGTTTCATCTCGGATATAAACAAATCCGGAAAAAAGACGTCTGTGCATGTTCAGAGAAAGGCTTATGAAGGCACGTTGTGACACAAATGTCATTAGCATAGTTATAAACAACAGGATGGCTTTTTATAAGCGTTTAATAAGCTTCAGATAACTGTGTTTTATTCTAGAATGGTATGCGCAAGCCGCATTAGCTTAGCACTGCTAGAAATCCCATTGGGGAACAAGCAGAAGTTAGCATTATTGTAGAGGTGAGTTTATGGCTCAAACTGAACGACTAGCTCTAACAGTCACAGGACAACACTGGGAAAATCAGGGAATTTGGGATAATAGGGAAATTGGTAGCATTTGATGGTATGCATTGCTTTAAATGCATTGTGCATGCGTTGGTTTGTTTTTGGTTTTAGAATGAAGAAGCTACACGCTGAGTGTTTGAACACTTCCTGTAAGCTCTTCAGGTCTTTACCGTAAGAGCACTTTCATTATGTGAGTGTGTAGCATCGGCCCTGCTGTTACGCATAAGCATAACCCCCAAACCTTAGGTTAGCCTCCATTTCACAGGAAGTGATTTCACAAAAAGGAAGTGTGAGCGTGGGACATGGTAATTAAGGCAATCTGATTGTTTCTCAAGAGAACACTGCGAGCTTCCCCCTGCACTAATAATAACTCTGTGTCTCAGACTGTTCAGATTTGTATTGGTGTTTTCCAGCACTTTTTGAGCTCACCTGCTTATACATCAGATCTGTTACAGGCAGGATGGGCCGTCTTCAGCAAATATCTCTGCCACTCAGTAAACTGATGTCTTTGGATTTGCTTTCAGAACTGTTATTTCTTCACATCCTGTTGATCGTTTTAGTTCATTTTCAAATGTTTTAAACTAAATATCCTGAATATTGCTATTTTAACATACTGGAAGGAAAGCATGTAAAATTAGCCGTAACTATTAGACGAATGTAAGTAAGTTCAACACTCGAGTTAAACAAAATACCATGGAATATATATATGTTATATATATGTGTTATTTTCAGTTGCTTTCTCAAGTTATTTTATTATCATCACCTTAATTACTAATTATTATAACAATGTTCATTATATCATGATAATATAAATAACTAAAATAAATTTGCTTTGCCGTGACGATGGCCTGAATATCTCAGGATCTTGAGGAAACAAATGAAAGTAACTCAATATCATTGTGAAAGTAAATTTAAACAACAGTGAACAGGAATTGTGCAGTAAATTGTGCAGAGCTGAGCTTATTTTCACCCAGCAACACAAAGCAACCACAAATGGAACTTGACCAGGGACTGTCAAACTTGTGCACATGAGTGTGTATTCCAAACTAGTGTATATCAAAGTGTCCGCTCGTCATGACTGTGGACTTTTGTGGAAGGGTAATAACAGTAGTGCGGGGCTGTAGTGAAGTGAGGCTCTGGCTGCCGGGTTGTGCTCTGTTACAGTGTGGTGTAAACTCTTTTTGTGTGCTGTACAACAGCTGCAGCTAAATAAAGCTGAGCACTAATATCTGTCTGTAGTGTCCTTCCTGCACATTTTGGGGTTTGTTTGCCAGCAGTGAACATGCAGTACACAGAGCTCAGATCTATGGCCCACGGCCCGTACTGACTGTATTCTGCCCCAAGCTCAGCATACTCAGATGTACTGACAGCAAATCAGATATTTCCTGTTGATTAATCTGTTTAGTAGGGCTGTAATGACACGCTTGCTCTCTGGTTTGATACCGTTTTTGGTTCTGTGGCCAAGATCTAAGTGGTTTTCTTCATATATGATGTATTCAAATGTTCTTGATTCTCCAAAGAACAGTTCTACACAGGTGAGTAGAAGCTCTTCAGTAGAACACAGTAGAACAGGTCTTGCTGCTTCATCCTCGATCAAAAGAAACTCCGAAGATTACAACCTCTAGAATTTATAAGCACTTCAGAACAAAAGCCAAGTCATTTGAGTGCGGGTGTGTCTGTAGCGTAAGCCCTGCCCATATCTCCCACCTTTAGTCTGACCCTTAGTTTGTATCATGAACAGCAGTTTTAAAAAGATAGCAAATATGAAACGCTGTAAAGAGATGTCCAGTTTTAATTGTCATGGTTTATTTATAATTGAGCATTTTTGCTGTCCTCTTAGAGTTGGGCCATTTAATAATACAATAAAATATAATACGTTTTTATTTTTATTTTTTATTGTTATCATGAAAAATGTGTATCAAGATAAACAGTAAACTTTTCTGAGGCCTCATCCACACAAATGGTTTTAAACATGTAATCATTTTTCTCTGTCTTCGACCAAATGACCAAACAATTCAAAGATGCTCATATGACCATGATGGCCGAGTAGTGGTGATACTGCCCCGGGTAATTGTCGGATGTCAGGATGTCAGACATCTCAAGAAGAGCTTTGTGAGCTGTCTGTGCAAAGTATAGAGCTATGAAACTAATGAAACTGATGTCCTGTTTATGAGAACTGGTACATTGGCACTGCAGTTCATGGAAATGAAATTGTATACTCACAGACCACCCTTCAAATTACTGAGCACACATAAACTACCAGTCATATAGTTCTGCATGTTTAAGAAAAGACTACAGGTACGCAAAAGTTAGTGGCATAATCTCAGCACTTTCAGTAATCTGTCTTTTGTCTGTCCACACTAATACACTGAAAACAGTTTTCAAAAATGCATATAACAATTGTATCAAAATGATTGTATTGTGATTAGCTTGTGGCTAGTGTGCTAGATTGGGACACTGTAAAGCACAACTCGTTTCAGATATTTTAATGTTAAATGCTGTTAAACTCTGAAAATGAAAACATTAACAATGTTGTTTTCAGGCACTCAATTCAAGACACTATCACTATTTAGTGTCAAATTAAGTAATCAGTCTTGTGAGCAATTACACCACTTTTATCTGCCTATCTAGCTTAGAGGTAGGGCGTTATAGCACAGCGGTAATGTTGCATGTCACTCGATGTCACAGAATTTATGTTTTCTGATCTTGGATGTTGAAGAGTCGATGAAATGTGCAAACGGTATTTCACATTCTGAGCTGCGCTGAATCTAGTTAATTGGACTAATGATGCCCTTAACGGTCTGTCTGACTGCCTGTCTGTCCACATGTTTGACCATATACTCTATCTTCTTTTTACTTTCAATTTACGGATTGCCACTCTCGCGCTCTCGCTCTCTCACTTTCTCGCTGCCTCCCTCCTGCTGTGTTACGTCCTCTCATAGCTCCCTCTGCTCTGTGCCAAACCCACAAATAGCAGCAACACTGCACTCACCCTCTCTTTCTCACACATTCCCTCACTACCACCTCCCTCATTCTTTTCCAGTGCAGGGGCACATCTGTGGATCTACTCTGCTGCTGCTGTTCGGCCCAAATATACTTTGTCATTGCTAAGAGTTTCATTAAAGGCTAATCTGTGTCTTGCTGATTCAAAAAATGCCCAATCCAGACCCGGTCCAGCTCCTAGCACAGTGATCACTACCTGAGCTAGGTAGTCTCTCTCGCCAGAGTCGGGTGGTCGACACACCTAGGCTAGGTGATCTGTACGTTTAAGCCAGGTGATCGCTCTCACCTGAAGAAGCTTTAGATTAGTTAGTAGATGCATAATCTTTGGTCGATTAAGCATAAAGGAAGCACATCTTTCTGGAGTGTGGTTTTCTCACAGTGGCGGTTGTTTGTGTGTGTTTCAGGCATTTGTGTTGTAACAAATTGACACCACGTTTTTACTCACCACTGTGTTGGGCAGATACCAGTGACCATGGAAACAGTATGCAAACTGCTGTTCGGCCCAACCTCAAACAAACATTCTCCAAACACTGGTTTATCTAAACCGACCTAAAAGCCTTTATTCTTCAAACTGTGGCTCAGCCAAGAGTCAGATTTACCCAGTTTTTCCCCTCGAATGTAGCCAAAACAAGTTCGATGTCCGAATGTGCCAGAGGTACAAGATTACTATAGCACGTTAAAAAGAATATTTCAAAATGGAAAAACACTTATGCCAGATGCAGTTGATCAGCCAAGACCTGTCTGATATCCGATGCGTGCTTGTTTAGTTTACAAAGGGAGATGCTAACAAGGCTAGCCTTGCTAATAAACTGGACAGATTTTCAACACATTATAACAAAGCATGAAGAAAGAAGTCAGGAAGATCGTACACACTGTGTAGGTGAAAGGTGGGGCAACCATTGTGGAAAAACCAGAGCCATTTTTACCTGTTTTGCCGTGCATGACCGTCAAACACAGAGCTGGGCGAATTCCTAAAACACAGACTTGCCAGAGGAGCTGAGCTAGTGTACTTGGAAAGTCAAAACAATGTCTGAGTACCATTTTGATGAGTTCATGAAATATGTCAGCTGGATGCAGAACCCACTGGTGACTCAGTGGACATATATGTGGCTTCTTGAAAGACAGGAATCGGGTTTATGTGCACACACACAACAAACAGCAAAGACAGAGGAAAAAAAAACAAGTAAACAAAGCTTAACTTAGAAAGTTACTACAGCTGTGGACTTGTAGAATACGTGTGTGTGTGTGTGTGTGTGTGTGTGTGTGTGTGTGTGTGTATATATATAATTGTCAAAAGAACAGTTGCACAAATGGCTTCACCCAGAAGGAATTAACCGACAGGTATGAAACTTGGTGGGTAGGTTTGACCTCGTGAGACATGCGAGTGATTAATGTTTCACCCTCGGCCGCGCATTTGACGTAAGCAAGTACAGGCCTTATCGCTGTACCTGACTGACCCAAAAGCCACGATTACCGACATACAGCAAGCATTGATGCCCTCCGTGAGTCATCCTGTGAATGCCAGCACCTTTGGCAGACACCTTTATCTTCATTCCGAATAGCAGTCCGACACTTCCTTCTGGGTGCAGCTATTCTTTTGATGACGAGTGTACTCATATTGAGTTCATGCCAGTTCAGATGCACCCTGTCATTAAACTAAAATAAAGACATATAAAGCGGATATTAAGAAGTTCAGAAATTTGTTGTAAAATTGGCTATAAAATGTCAAATATTCTACTTTGTCTTTATATAGCTTTAATTCCAAGCATGTTTAAATGGTAGTTGGCTGCTTCTACACTACTTCTGCATTATTTAAATTACCCGCCATTTCCTGTTTGAGTGTGGAGCGGAAACAAGCGTTCTGTACTCTGTTTAGACCAGCTGTGTGTGTGTAGTGAACGCACATGTGTAGATAAAATAGATTTTTTTTTTTCCCCTTAAAAAAATAATGAAATTAATATTTTAAAAATATATAACGTAGTTAGCAGTTCCTGCAACGTGTGTGTGTTTGCATGTGATGAGTGGCTGATACCAGCCGTCTGATACTGCCTCTGCTGTAATTGAGTGTCTTGTGTCATCTCTTTCATTTTCACAGCATGGGAAAGGGCACGACCATCAGTTACAGTCTTGATGTTGTATTAATGCCTTATAGTGATTCTTCCTGGATGCTAAACTGCCCCTTTCGCTTCTGTATTCATTTCTGTTTGTCATCGAGCTGAGGGTGGATCCTGTCTATGTGTTCTTCATACTCACTTTCTGCCCTCCAGCTGTTCTCAACATGTTCCAGCAAACACCTCACTCGGTTGTAGCCCACATTGACACCTCTGTATGCTGAGCAAAGGAGCTGGGGGTTTTCCACGCAGCTGGAGTTTATATTTTAGTAAGTCTAAAGTCAAGCTTCTCCAATAGAGAAGAGGAACCGGTCCTTCCTATTGGACAGTCTTGGACAGTTTGGACTGAAATTCTGCTTTGTGAAATGACCTGTTGATACTCCTCCAAATGCTGATTCTGTGTTTTGATTATGTAGAAGTGGAGCTTTTAGAGCCACTTTGGCTTTGTGTATGCTTGCGCCTGGGCTCTGGTTGTAGCATCAGCGTGAAGGAGTATTGCAATATGACTGTATTTATTGTTGTTGTAATAAATTTTGCAGTTACTTGGTCAGTGTTGTATAAGTACTGAAAGTATCGAGAAACATTGTTTTGGCTGTCATTGTTATTGTCAGTCAATCAGTAAAATTAAGGCTGTAGGCTAGCTCAGTTTACCCAGTTAGAAGTAAATCAATAAGATCATAATGTGAAGCATTAAAATAACACACCAAGTCATCAGTTCTGTGTAAAATTTGTTCATTTGCCATAACTATTTCCCTCATGATGGATTTTGATCATGTACTACTACTAGTACATGCAAACACGATTTTGGGTTTTCGTAACATGATGTCTTATTCATTTGGTTTAGTTGTTTTCACTCTGCATTAAATAAAGAGCTACGAAAAACAAGTGTTCTTGATCGGTCAGGAATTTGGCAGTGATGCAAGACAAGCCTTCTGTTACTATGTTTGCTCTCATTAGTGCCTGAAACAACAACTTATTTTAGCTTTTGCGATCAGTATAAGATCCAGATCTGCTACTCAAGTATGTTCATTGTGTTCAGGATAAATTAGCTTAATGTCTGGTCACTGATCATGTGACTGATGCCTGGTTCCGTTTGTCCACAATATCTTCCATGGACCGTGTGACTTCAAATGCCTAGTTATTACATCTATGTTATAACCTATATTACATATGACTGTCTGTAAAGAGCTAAAACAGGCAGTTTATGCAGGCACTACAGCACTGATGCTTTGTTAGAAGAGGAGGAAAGCGTGCTCTGAAAGCAAGCTAAAGAACGAGTTTGATTGGTCCTTCCCAAGCAGTGAAGTAGTGAAAGTCCCCTGGGCTAGCAGTGGAATATGAACCTGACTATGTATTACTAAACCAGCTGTAGAAGCTAGTCTAGCCCTGTCTTGAGAGTAATACTTAGTTTGACCTGCTTTTGACCTTTTGCTACCAGGCGGTCCGATGTGTCCACAGCTCCTGATGCGTGTGATTTCAGTATGTGTGTTAGCTGACCTGATACCGTGGGTTACACAAACACTGTAGATCAGCTGATGGTTGGAGTGCAGCGGTCAAGAGTCACGGCTCTTTTGTCAGTATGATAATAACCCAACTGGAGCTTTTAGTAGCATGTGAGCCTCTGTATATGCAACTCTGATACTGATTTGCCTATAATAGAGACAAGCTTGAAAAATGGACTGTTCGGTTACTGGAAACTAGGACTGCAGTGTTAGTTATGTCGAATATATAATTTACATGTAAGTGTGTATTTCACTTTAATGTCTGAATGGAAAAGATTAAACTGTTATTATGATGGGAGGTAGTATAAAATTAAATTTCAGTCGATTCTACTCAATCTGGCAACCACAGCCAAGTTGCTGAGACCGGTTGACGGTATCAACTGGTGGACGGTAATAAATAAACAGTGACTGTAGCACCCAAGTTGGTGTTTCAGAAATAAATTAATGTTGTTCTTTAAAGGAGTGATGCGTACAGTGAGGCACCCTGCCGATTTCATACCCCAAACAATAGGGGCAACATATCACCAGGAAGTTGTAGTATCCACCCCTATCGAAGGAAACACGGAAAAGCGCAGTGGTGGAAGCTCCAGTGCTGGAAAGTAATGCCAATGTTGCTTCTATTCGTTTGCTGCCGAACATGTTTTCTTGACAGGAACGGGCAGCAGCACTTGCTTGTCAACAGCTTCAGCTATTGTTACGTTTAGCCTTCCTTTCATCAGCTACCAGTCCCTAAATGGTCTACACGGGAGCAAGGCCTTTAACATGACTGATGAGAGGTTAGAATACGCCATCGGGGTCGCAGTGCTGCTTATTCGTCATCTCATGTTGGACTGATTCCAGTCAATGCTACTGTGTATCGCCTCTTGAGATACAAAGTGGTATTACAGACAGGATGGGCCGGGGCTAGCTGGTTAGCATGCTAACTTGTACAGATATAGTTGCAACACAGTACATATTGTTCTGTACATACTGTTTTTTTTTTTTTTTTTTACATACCAGTGTATGTCTTCACATTATGTTGATCATTTTAGTTCATTTTCTGAATGTTTACATATTGCTTATTTAATATAAGCTTATTAGTATTTATTATTTTTTGTAATTACTGGGACAGCCTTTATTTTATACACAATGCTTTGCCAAAGACAGAGATTACCTTACATCTGTTTTCATTTCTAGGCAGGACGACCATTAAAATGAACTTTTCAGTGTCTGTAAAAAGGGTGCTTTTCTGCACCTCCAAAATTCAGTCTTAACTGGTCATGCTTGCTGCTTCTCATCAGCCAAGTAACATTCAGTGATGTTGAGGTCTGGACTACAGATGGCTACACATCCTTTCAGATCCATAGTACCCAAGTTCTGTTTATCTGATGGGGACGGTTTTGGTGGTATACCAGGTCTTGCAAATAGTTGTTAGAGGAGTTTCTTTTGTAGCCTTTATTTTATTTGGAGACTCCTGATTTTTTTTTTTTTCCCCCTCCTTATGCAGTGATATCTAAGCTCAGAAATGTCTCATTGGCTAGTTGTAATGCTTTTGCAGTGTAAACACCTTCTTTGTGTTAAATTCAGTTGTTTTGGAGGTTCCAGTGAAGATTTATATGCATGTAAAGCACAGCTGAATTTCTTTCCTGTTATTTTCAGATGTGCTGGTAGTTCTAAAGAAATTCTTCTTAAGTGTTGTTCAAGTCTGAGCTTGTGTTGTTGACTGCTTCTGTCTGATTGTGAGTAAACCGTTATTCAGGTTGGCTTCAGTCTGAGTGTGCCCAGTGTCTTGTTTCACGTGTTGTGACTTATCTGTAGAACCACAAGCACCCTTGGTTTTTGTGGGCGGAGCCCGAAAATAATAACTTATTTTTTTTAAAGACGGGATTTATTATTATTATTATTATTATTATTATAACTATTACTATGATTACTATTACTGTTATTAAAAATAGTGTTGTTGTTGTTGTTGTTGTTGTTGTTGTTGTTGTTGTTGTTGTTGTTTCAATTTTGGTTCAAATTTTAGGACTGGGGCTCAGAAATTGTGTTTGGAGCCCTAAGAGCTGTTTAAAGGCACATATCTCTAGCACTGAAGGTGTTAGTCAGTCTAATCTGCAGCAGGGAGCAGCTGTGTCAGCCATGCGTCAACAAGACCTGCTCGGCTTTCATCACTCATGCAGAGTTGGAGGGGTACATGGTCTTCAGACCACTCACGCCACAGCTTTACGTTCCAGTCTCACTCATATTCCTGCTTAGAGGCCTCGTTCTGATCCAATGACCTGAGCTCTCCTTCACTTCTAGTGGTGGGCTACTCATCTACATGATGTGGACTGAATTTTAGATTGCAATAAGGAGGGAAATGGGAGAAGCCCCTTCTGAAGAACAGTGTCCTTTAGCTGTAAAGCTAAATCACGCCTGGGTTGGTCATGTACAGGATGGTGATGGTGTATAAACCTGTCACAGGAATAAGAGGAAATAAACTGGAACAGCAAACCGTTCTGTTTATAAAGCTCAAAAAGAGCTACTTTAAAAGGGACGGCTTGCCCCACTATTAGGAAAGGTTGCCTCACGACTTGGGAAATTCTCCTGCAAGTCTTACAGAATTGTGTCTTTAATGCGTCATGTTTTCTAATATTGGCATGTGTAGTATTGCTCTTAAACACTCAAAATAAAGTATGTAAGTAACTCTGAGTTTAGGATCTATGAGTATCTGCTGATCTTCATTTTAATGAACTATGCCAGAAGGCATTTGAAAAATTAACATTTGAAATGTCAAATTTGTTTCTTACTTTAGAATGCATATATCCTTGTGTTATGGTTTAATTATATTGTGGACCAAAGCAGAAAATGGTTGCCACATTTTAGTGCTGGTTTGCTTTATGTCCACACTGACGTATTTAACATCCAACCACAAGATGTAAACAAGTGTCGTAAGAGTAAAAGGTCACATCTGATTTTTATGACAAACCGTAGCTTTCAGACGTACTGAATCATGCGTGCTCTGCTCTGCTCTGCTCTGCCGGGGCTCGTGGTTTTATTTGTTATATCTGTCCTGTGATATTAGAGTAGTAAGTCACGGCACTTTCTGTGTTACGTGGTTTGTGGAGCTTCAGCTGTTGTAACAGGAGGTATTCGTAAGAGGATCCTCCTACCAGCGTGAATAGGTCCAAGTTACGTACACCGATGTGCTTATGTTGTTGAGTGAAGACAAGCCGTGGAGACTTTATCCNTACGTACACAGATGTGCTTATGTTGTTGAGTGAAGACAAGCCGTGGAGACTTTATCCAACCACACCTGAGAAGTCTAAACACACCCTAAATACTTACTGTGGATATATTACTTAATGATATTATATAAATTAATTAGTGGTTGTCTTATTATTATTATTATTATTATTATTAGTGTTATTATTAGTGTTATTATTAGTGTTCAGCTTGGACTGACATCATCTCATCTTGTTTCTTCCTCAAGGCTGCTTAAAAAAATGGAATACCTAGATAAATAATGAAAATGAAATTGAAAATGAAATCTGCAGTTAAAAAAAACAACAGTGTGTGTGTATATATATATATGGGTATATACATATGTATGTACGTCTGTGTGTGTGTGTGTGTGTGTGTGTGTATATATATATAGTGAAATAATATGAATATGATGTTCAACGGGTGACCTATTATGCTCATTTTCAGTGTTCAGGAGTTTATGTTTCTGGTCTACTAGAATAGATCTGCATGCTTAAAGCTTTCTAAAACATATTTCTCATGCTGTCCGTCTGTGTTCATCATCTGTCTGAAAGGCTGTGTTGTCTGCTGTGACCTCCTGTTTCTTTATATCCCAGCTCATGTCAGCGTGCCAAGCTAGTTAGGCAATAAGGATTGTGTTACAACGTTGCGTCATCTTGTAAAAAGGTATAGGACTGGAATGTCAGCAGGGAGTTTCAGGCAGCTGAGAAAAGTAGTTTCTGCGAGAGTTTCGCCCTCGAGTGCTCTGTAATTTTGCAGAATGTTTACATGTACAAAAACTATAGCAAAGAGGAAACCGACATAACCCCTCTGAATATTTTCATATAATTAATGTGTGTGTATATATCATGCTGATAATTGCTTCTTAATAGTCTGATCATTTGAGAATGTACTTGTCTTTCTCTGTGATAATAATGAACAGAACGAGCGATGAACAGGTAGCCTGCACTGATTGACTGCCTAAGTTACATACAGTACGTCTGTTATTAAAGCCATTGCTCGTTGAGTGGTCTGTACACCGCTGTGGCATGTAAATAAGCCCGTTTCAGCTCCTCAAACTTGTTTACTTTAAGCCACACCCACTGTCAGTCATGTGTTCAGGAGTCATGAACATTGTTAGGGTTTCTGTGTTGCATCTAAAACTTAAGATATCAATGCTAATATGATTTCCTCATTACCATTCTCAGTTCCTCGTTTTACGTGAGGGACAGTGGGAGACCCCTCCGCTTCCAGCCGTCGGTGCTGGACTTCGGAACGCAGTAAGTGACTACGGTTTACAACTACTCTACGACTACGTTAAACAAGCTTTGCATAAGGTTTATACAAAATCTAATTAATGCACTAGCAGCTTAGTTCCTGGTTTGTTTCTGAAGGACACTAATTTAAGCACTTTTATATATTATGCATGGAATGTTTGTTATGATTATATCTCTATACACCTAATACATGATTATTTCTTTATGATGTTCAAAGCACATTTTTAAGGATGATGAAAATAAATTACCATAGTGTCTTAATCTGTATTGCACAGCTAGGTATTAATTGTGATTTAAAAAAAAAATCTAACCCTAAAAAACTGTCAGCCCTTGTCCATCAAACTTTACTGTAGGCACTATGCATTCGCCAAACCCAGATTTGCATTCACTTAGTGTCACCCAGAGACAAGAAAGTCATATTTTCTCACCCTGTGGAGTTTTTTTTTTTCCACTTCAGAAAAGGCAGAATGATTATTACACTGCCTGATTTCTGCATGCAGTGGTTGTTAAGACCTTTGTCCTGCTATACACTGGAGGGAGCATGGAAGGGTTTCTGCACTGAGACTTGAGAGGAGCATGCGCACACCCGTTGCTGAGTTGATGGAGATGACCAAATATGGCCCTACCTCATTTATTCAGGGTTTTTAGGGAGGAGTCAGTATGAAGTTTCCCTATGGGCTTCACAAACGTCCAGAATCGTCTCCTCACTCTGCTGGGGTTGGATTCTCTCATGCTACTGCTGCAGCTCTAGGGGTGACTGATGGTGCAGATAAATAACACATCACGATAATTAAAGGCATTTTTATGATCCCTGATATGCATTGTGATATTTAGCCACAGACACAAGCCCACATTTACAGCTGCACTGCCTCTCTGGTAGAAATTGCTTGTAATTACCTGTTTAGCGTGTAGAACATTTTAGAAAGTGGCTTTGGCTTCACAGAGCAGGTGAATCTGATGATTGCGATCAAGTATTCAAAGAGGACTCTATTGATGTTAATGAATTGTCTACTGTTGTCATTAGTATGATTTTGTACATGCAAGGTCTGAACATTGTTCCGGAGTTTCCTATTGAGCTTGTGCATGCCATAATAACTACAGATGCAGGACAAGATCCGAAAAACTCGTTTAACACCTTTAAATGATTCTTGCAGGCTTTACAAGGAAACTAGCAGCTGTACCCGTATCATGTTTGGCCTGTTTTTACTCTGTGTGGGTTTTTTTGGGGGTTTTTTTTCCCCCCCTCTCAATTTCAGCAACACAAATTTTAAACAGTGCAGGTCTATAAACTGTCAAACTCTGAGTGTAATATTTATTAATAATAATTTTTTTCACATCTTCTACTGCACCAAAACTATTTCAACAGATGATGGAAAAATACTGATTTTTGAATCATACTGATAATATCTACGATGTGCTCAGTCACAATAACAAAAAAATGTTTAGCAGTGACAGTCAAATATTTGATGTTGATGTTACCTACCTGCATTAAAACATTTTCAGGCTATGTTTGAGTTTCGGTTCTGACGTCAAAATTCAGTACCGTATTTGACATTTCTTTGTTAAAATATTATATACTATTTTTTAGGGGTTTTTTTGTTTGTTTTTGCGCAGATAAATAAAAGTTTGGCAATGAAGTTTGGCTTACTTGTTAGGATTACTTATCTAAAAGACAAAAGTCTTTCTAAAATCATTTTAGTCGGATGATGAAAAAAATGTAAGCGTATTCTAAGATCGCTTCATTACACTAGCACAGGTAAACAGTGCTAATGTTCCACGTCTCTGCATGCAACTGCTGCTCCATTTAAGGTGGAGGTGGAACGTTGACAAATAAGCCAACTTGAGTCGTCTGTCTCCTACTTGCGTCCCACATACTTGTGTCTGCGACTGTGGGACACTGCTGGTATTTGGAAAATATTACACTACTCCTTGCTTCAGTACCAGCTGGTCCACGGCTTGCTGTGGGTATACCATAGCCGTGCATAAAGTGAAAATAACGACTCCTGAAATTTGCATCATAGTCCGACACGATTGACCAGATTACTGTGGTTATTTTCCACACGGTTACCCAAACGAAGGGACTCGTTACCCAAACGAAAGGCCTAGACAGCATTGTGTTGCAAGCTGTTTTTAGCAGTGCAGCAGTAGGCTCGGTTCTGTTTATGAAGCTGTTGGAACTGAGTGTGAGCTGTGTTTCCTGTCTCTAACTAAATCAACAAGGACAGAGACACCTAGAGAGATACATGGAGAGAAAGAACGAAAACAAGCAGAGCCTTATTTCTCCTCTCTGCTAATTTCATCATCCCTCCTGTTCCTCAGCCACATGCTCCTGCCTGTTTACCAGCCTGCAGAGCAGGCACGCATAGCCTCACAAATCTAGAACTCTGGCTAGAATGGTGGGTCTGTGAGCTTTATTAGGCATGCTGGATGTTTTCTCATTGTCTCTCAGGTTGTGGCTGTTTGTGGCTGCGGATGCAGCTCATTGCTGAGAGATTTTCTGATCTTATTGGTGCTGACCTTTCTATTTATGTCACATTAACTAAAATAAATTATGTGATATTGTCAGGTTTTGGTTATCAGTGTTATCATGTTTCTGTCACTGATAAATCTTGTCATGAGGATAAATGTGTGTGTGTGTGTGTGTGTGTGTGTGTGTGTGTGTGTGTGTGTGTGTGTATGTGTATATATATATATATAT
>CM067500.1:13957038-13973260 GCA_034552555.1 Semaprochilodus insignis | reverse complement strand
CTCTCTCTCTCTCTCTCTCTCTCTCTCTCTCTCTCTCTCAGGTATTTGGTGTTGGTGTCAGTGTTGACTCAGTAAAGGACACACAGAGGAAACACAGTGTGTTAATATTCCCCCACATTCAGAGCATTAAGCTGACACAAACTCAGGTAATGCTTGACCATCGTGCAGATCTGTCCGTCTTGCGCTTTGCGTTTACAACATTGTGGCTTTACGTTCTCAAAACACGTTTTTACTGTATTTTGCTACACATACTTATTTTGATTTCTGTGTCTTTAACTTGTATGTACATTGTATCTGTAAATGATGCACGATATATCTGATCATGTGATATTCAGAAAGCAGTGCAAGCTTAAAGGCTTTGTATAACTTCAGTGTCAGTGGGTGGGGTTAAACTGCTGTAGGCTGAATACGTGCATGTGTTTCTCATGAAATTCGAATGCCAGCAGAAAGTTGTCAGGGAGAATGACCTCTCCCTGATTGTTAACTGCAAAGGAGAACAAAAAAAAGCGTTTTTAACTTCCTATAGAAATCATTATACGAATGTTCTTTTTTTTTTTTTACCCTGTTTGTACCATTTCTAATTTTTTTAATCATGCAAAAAAGTAGAAAAGTAACAAAATATGAATGTTTTTTGTTTTTATTTTAAGAGTGGTGAAGTTTTACATATTTAAATATGACTTTAATAACTTGCGAACGGTTGTCAAAAAAATGGTTCATGTGTTTATTTTTATTGTTCTTCTGAAATTGATGCAGAACATAGATTTCTGTGGATATGAGAGATAAAAGACCTTTAGTGACTTACATCATACATAGCCATAATGTGGGGCCCAAGCACAAAGTAAGCACAAATAATAGACAACGTTTCCTCTATTCGTAATGGTTTTGGTGTTCAAAAGGAGATGACCAGATGTACACAGTGAGCTTTTCACCTTGTTATGGGAAGCGTATATAGACAGTGTGGTATTTGTATAGCTGTTGAACTAATAATAACTACTGTACACATTATGAAGACCTGTTCAATGAACTAAGTACCTAATACAGACTCAAACCTGCATGTTATTCACACTGCAACAGTGGACAGGCATTAACAGCGGTCGCTGACAGACCATTTCCCACAATGTATTTTCAAAACCAAGCGGTTGTGCGATGCAGAAGTGTCTGTCTGTGTTACACTCTGAGGCGTTGTGGTGCACAAGAGCCACAGGAAGTTAGATGCTGTTTCAAAATGTCAGTTAGCACCCACCACTCCTTTTAGACCAGCTCTTTTGCCACTTATACATGTCTGTATGCTGCTGTTTTTTTTTTTTTTTTTTCTCTGTCAGGGTTTGCATGTTGTTATTAATTTATTAGCCTTGCTCAGCATGCCACAACTCCAGCAGCTCTGCAGCGTCTCGGCTCGCTGCAGTCTTCGCAGGCACATAAGAACGGAACGCATAAATAAAATACGTTTGTGATGGTTAAAGGATGAGAGGAGTTTTATTGTAAAACTTGGCTGGTGCATGGCGCATGTTACATGTACCTGTAGTCTGAGCATGCCGTATTGTCGCATGTGCTAGGAGGAATGAATCCTGTGCAAATACAGAACAGGTAACAGTCACAGAGGTGCAGAAGAACTTTGTGTGTGGTGTTCTCATTCAAATATTTGGCCTAGTGCTCGCAAAAGTTGTGGTGAGTTATTCACGAGCTGTTCAGCGTGCAGTCTTGCATCAAACAGTATTTCAACGCTATCAGAAGAGTATTTCACGTAAACATTTCCGTGAAATCCGAGGGAAATGTACACATGTATTTCTTTTATGAATGTGCAGTGACCTCAAAACATCTACCTTACTTTGACTGATATGATTTTTTTGAACTCATTTCACAGGAAGATGCTTTAAATATCACCATCCTGGGACTGCTGTTGGATTGCAGTCTGCCTAAAGTCCTCTACAGTCACCCTCAGGTACGGCACCTATCTTTTTCCATATGTTTCCCTTACTGCTGCACAGGTAACGATTAAAGGCCACAGGTTTTAAAGCAGTACTTTACCAAACGTAAACACGTTGTCATAAAGGATAAGTGCTGTGGGGACCAGTTGTGCATGGCTGGGGGGAAATGTTGGTTTTTGGTAAAGGCCGTTTTGGTGCAGAGTGATGCTGTTTGGTTGAATTATGCTGTTTGGTTGGGATGTGGTGCAGTTTGGGTGAAGAATTATGCCATTTGAGTGGTGAGTAGTGCTGTGTGGGTGGAGAGTGAAGCTGTTTTGCTGTACAGTAGTGCTGTTTGGTAGGAGAATGGTGCCATTTGCTGTTTTGTGGAGAGAGATGTTTTTTGGGAAACAGTAATGGTGATTGTGAATGATGTTTATGGTGGAGAACGCTGTGTTGTTATCTGTGCTTTTAGGCATCAATCCTTCTTTGACCAACTTAAGCTGTGAAGCGTTAGTTTTAATTACTGTGTTAAGCTGTATAGTTGTGTCTAGTGGTAATCTCCTGATGTTCATCTTACGTCTTTGTCACCTACTTACACAGGGCCGCGAGTTATATAGAGCTTGACCTAAGTTCTCTTTAAGACGGTAGCAGACAATCGGATGACTTTGGGTAACAGCTGGTCTCAGCCAGCCTTCGGTTACAGTAGGTGGAGCTGTGGATCACTTCATTGTTGCTATACAGCTTAGAAATCGATATAATTCTGTGTAAGCTGCAGCGAGGAAAGACGTTCTAAACATATTCTTTAAAACTGTAAAGCTCTTAAAAAATGACTCCCCAGAAGGGAAACGTTCGATTGTTCTTTCCAAAGCTTTTTTTTTTTTCCATTTATTGCGTAACTTCTCTAGGTCTGCTGAAACACAAGAACAGCTTTTCTGCCTTAATTCCCAATACAAAGAGAAGTGGGTTAGGCTATTTTGACCTTTTTAAAGCACTAATTCTTATTCTCTCTGTTGTTTTTCAGAGCTCCTGTTTCGGAGCCGAGGATGAGGGACGTTTGTCTCTTCAGATCAGTCTTTCTGAACGAGGAGAGAGGCCGGCTCATCTGGACAAACTTAAACCCTACGTGCTGGAGAACATCATGGTGCTGCTAGTCCTTCCACCGCCGGGTGGCTCCACATGTAAGTACCACTGCAGCAGCTCATCCCCACCCATTCCCGCTGAAGTTATAAGAATTGTTTCAACACAGACTTTCTGAGATGCTCATGTACATGTATCAGTCTTAAAGGCTCAGTAACACGGTAACTAAACAGACTGTTTGATTTTGAGGGATTAAGATAGATCGGAAAAACGGTCATGTACAATTACAGCAATTACAATTGAAGTAAATATCAGATTAAATAATAACATGCATACAAGAACAAAAAGTTAAATGTAGTAACTGTGCAACACGCTGACAACCCAGTTTATCTGTTAGCTGGTGCCGCATTTTGTCCTTTACATAAAAGCCGTAAAAGAGATTGAACAGTTATAAGTAATACAGACTCATTTTTTTCTTTTGAAAAAGTTGAAAGTTGAAAAATGATAATTATCAGATAAATACAACATTGCTATATGGGAATTAGGCCAAAACACTTTTTACTGTAGTGTATATAGAACTCCATCTGATTTACTGAGTCATATTATTGTTTATATGTGCGATGCTTATAGCAGTCCGATATTCTAAAGCACGTTTGGGGGATTGGCTTGATCTTTACTCCGAAAGAATCATTGTGCAGAGCAGGCAGACTGCTAGCTACTGCTGACTAGGCTAATGGTAGTTAACTACCCAAGCTTCCCAGCTTCCTGTGCTTTGCAGCCTTTCCTATCTGCATTCAGCCACGTGCTGCTCGTGTAATAACAGCTGAGCGATTTCTGCACCTCCTCTAAGTGTGTTAAGGCTCATCTCACATGGAGTGCTGCTGCTCTTGTGATCACTGCCGCACTGAAGCACCAACAGAGCGATGAATCACCCTTCGGAGAGTTCTGCAAACTACCTCACGTTTCCTCTTACAGCGGTCAAGGGTTGTGCATATGGCTGGGAGATAAATTGTTTTCAAATCGCAATTTTTAAGTGCACAGTTTTCACATGAAAGAAGTTCCCGTTTTAATACAAGCCTAAATTGCCAATGAAGCCTTTGGCTATGAATGTGAAAAAAAAAACTTGTAATAATCAAGAAATATATGAAAAGTAATACAGTTTAATTAGAGTCCAAGCAGCTGCCTGCTCGTAACTGTGGGGGTGTCAGAATGCGAAATAATCTACAGTGGCATCAGACGTATCAGTGCTGATATTCGACCGCTCAGCACAAACGTTATATCTGTAACCAGTATCTAGCTAGTTAGTTGTGCTTCTAACGGTGGTCACACAGGCTCCTTCTTGTGTCTCGCTAGCGTAACACTGTCAGTTTACCGCTACAGTGAAGGTGGACCACTAGCTGTTGCGCTCTCATAAAGTTAATCATTTATAGTAGGATCCTATAAACCTTTATAACTGGACCTGGTTAGAAAAGCTTAAATAACTGAATTGCTGGGAGTTTTGGCTGGGACTCATAGCAGTCATTTTGTGTAAGGGAGAGAAACGTAAGTAGCTGATGGAGACAGATGGCTTACACTGATTGGTACTTTAGAGGATCTGACATCACCTGCACTAAATTTAGTAGTACCCATATGTAAAAAAGAAAACAGCTGAAATAAGTCAAAAATCTCTTTTACCTTGTTCTTTTACCTTCAGTTCATAGTAGAAACATCACAGTACTACAATAGAAAATCACAGAACTACAATAGAAGATCATGAAAATGAGAAGACAGAGCTATACTAGTGGTCTTGGCAAAAAACAAATTAAATAAAATTTAAAAAAATTAAAAACTTGGGCACATTTGGGCACTCTAGACCTAAATCGACACTGAAGTAAACACACTAATACTTTGGTAAAATAATAACTCAAGTGAAGTAAAAGTACATTGCCATTGCTGTATTCTTCTTCTCTTGTTAGATACGTTTAGTCTAAAATATAAGTAATAAATAAGTAACTTAACACAAGTGGCTCAAATGTAAAGTAAAATGAATTCCTTTACTCACTAATATACTTGAGTAGAAGTAAAAGTGTCATTATGATCATATGATATGATTTGAAAATACACAGGTGGGTACAAATCCACTAATATTTTACATAAAATACATGAATCTGAGTGAACAGTATCTAGTTTCTGTGCATCTCTGCTAACAAATAAGCTTAAACAGTCACTTAGCTTCTTAGTCAAATTAGTCCTCACACGCCAACCTTAAGCTACACTAAACAATCTCAAAAATAAAGTGCTGATTTATTATTAGCTGTGTAGCATGTTATTTTGTTTGGTTTTTTTGTTGTTTATTTATAGTACCGTGTCAGAACCCGTAAGAGCAGGTCTGGACAGTTGTGTGCAGAACTTTGTGCACCCTAGCACATATTTGGTCATTTTCTTAGTTAACATATTCTCTACAGCAGAGCTCTTTAAACTGGTCCTCAGGCCTCCCACCCCTCCTCCCCACCCCCAGACGGTCCACATTTTTGCTCCACCCTTATTCCTTCTAAGTTATAGCTGAAATGTGGACTGTCAGGTCAATAAAGACCGGTTTGAAGACCTCTGCTCTACAGAGGACACGCTTCTGCACACTGTAATGCACTACTGCTGATTCTTACTTTACTGTAATATGTTAGAAGCCGAGCGCTTTGTCTATATATTTAAATGTGTTCATTTGGAAAATTAACTAAACCTGAAATTTGAAAAAGAAAAACAGGTATCTCCAAAATGGCAACTTTTACAGATAAGGCCAAAAACCTCATTTAATTTGAATGGAAGTCAATGGAACCAGTTTTGGGCCATTTTTGGTGGTCCATTCTTCAAAATATTTCCACACAGTGTAAATAGCAGATCATGTGATCAAATGAGGCATAAAAGTAAAAATCAACAAAAATGGAGGTACTTGTTTTTCTTTGGACAGCGACAATATATATTACATGATTAGCTACCTCCACTTATTTCTTTTGATATTGATGTCACATTGAATTCATAAATTATGTATGATCAACTCATGTAACTAACATAACATTTTGGTATAAAAAGAGAGAGTGCAGAAGTTTTTGACCCTTTCAGAAATTGTGGTAGTATGCTGCCCCCTGGTGACATGTTCTGGAGCTCCTCACCTGTTTGCTTTGTTGACAGTAGATCCAAGAATAGGAGTGTACATGCTGAACTCAGGGGTTAAACAGCTGTCTGTAAAGGTGAGACCTTACATCGAAGAAGTGGACACAGATTAATGTGCTAAATGTTTTTCACAACAACTAACGTACACGTTTGATCTTTTCAGGAAATACAGATATTATCAAGAACGGAGAGCTCCGTGGAGATCAGCCAGATGCCACTGAGAGCTTCATCGAGTAACCTCACTCAGGTGGCAGCGCTGTCCTGTAAACGTAAGCTGTTGTACTTATCTATCTCTCCATCCTTCCGTCCATCCATTCATCTGTTTGTTTGCTGTCTTGCTAAAAAGTGAGATACGACAAAAATGTGATTGGCTGGGATACATTAAAATGTTTGCTTAATACATTGCATACGGTAAACAAACTACATTGCTATTGCAAAAGAACTATTAATTATGATTATAATAAGTAAACAAAATTCTTTATTATAATAAATGACTTTATTATATGTACTGACCTTTTAATAAACCACTAAGCCGTTGTCTTACAGTATTTATACCTTTAGGGGTTGTTGTTGTTGTTAGGCACAACATGAAGCAAAGTCGCTTATAGTGTTCATCTCATATCTGTTTCCAGATTGGGTGCTCTCCAGCTCACTTTGTCTTTCATATCTCTCCATTTTAGTTAGTAAAGCAGCTGTCACGCTACGTAGAGCTGATCATAGATGTTAGTGATTCACCTTTGTGAAGGTGGCTTGACAAAGCCGTTACTATGAAATCCCGGGCTGCTCAGGAGAATCAGACGACGATCACGGACAATGTCACTGTTGATTGGTTTATATTGTTTTCTTGTTTGTCGTTAGGGTCTTTGTCATCGCAGAGTAAAAAATGCTCCAGTCAGATCAGCCTGCAGATTTTGGGGAACAGCACAGTGAATGTATTTCCCTGGCTGGAAACCACAGACAGGTAAAGCACGCATATACTCAGATTTAAGGCTGTCTAATTCTCAAAGGAGCCAACACTGCCCGTTACTATACGCACAAATATCTTTTTCTTCTCTATTTTTTGTTCTTATTTTCTTTCTCCTATCTCCCCTCTGCTCTCTCCCCCTCTCTTTTCTCTCACTCTCTTTGTAGGAGATATGACTCTGCGGCGTGGTTTCAGCTCAGACAGAGACAGAGAGGAGTCGATTTGGTGGATTTGTGGGTGGTCAATCCTCTCCCTCTGAGCTTTAGCATCTCCAACATCTCCCTCTCTCAGCCCTCACACGCACTCTTTAAGGTAAGCATCTCCAACATCTCCCTCTCTCAGCCCTCACACGCACTCTTTAAGGTAAGCATCTCCAACATCTTCCTCACTCCGCCCCCAAATGTACAGTGCACATCTCCTCCATGCTTCACGACTACATTAGTGTACTTGTAGTTTCTAGTTGTGGGATTTTCTTCTTTGTTCTTGGCATATAACTGTTTAGTGTGTCGTGTTGTTCTGAACTGTAACATGTTTGTATAATGGGCCCATCTGAGTAATTATCTATTTAAATAACGTCTCATGAAATGCTACATTGAATATAAGCGGTGACTGGCTGTTTAGCATGCTGAATAGTTATGAGTCATTCATAATTATGCGGTGAGATTTTGCTATTCACAGCAGAAGACTCTAAATTTGGCTTATCATAACACTCCAACCCGGATTAACCTTAAGTCAAAATAATTAACTCCTTTCACCTGGATTTTAGGAAAACCTACTAATTCCAATCTTGACCGATTCTGACTGTGCATCCTAATATTGTGTCTTAAGTCTTGTGAAGCAGCTTAAAGCAGTCTGAAATGACGGATCCTAAGACTGAATAAAATTCATGTTTGAAATGTCTCATTCCACCTTAAATGGTGCAGCAGTTATAATAACTAATGAGGCACCAGAATTTAAATGCTCCAGCATTTAAGGTGGAAAGGGAAAATTTGGACATTTTGGACAATTCCCATGTGTATGTTGTGTAACTGTGAAGTTTCTGTGAAGGGCAAGTTAGTTAGTGTCAATGTTAGCTGGCTAAAAGGAACCTAGTTTTTCGTATAAGGGGTACAGATAACAGATAAGTAGATTTAGAAATTCTATTTGAAACTCTCTTAAATGCAACCTTAACTAAATACATAACTTCTGTTGATGTGTTCAGAACTGTATTAAATTGAGGCACCGCTGCATCACATCAAACCAAAGAATGAATTTTGTGGGATTTTTTTTTTGTTCAGAGCTGTTGTGAGAGTTCTTTTTCCCTCCATTTGTAGGTAGTAAATGTCACTAAGATGGTGGGCGTGGCCTCTGGCTGCTGGAAGCTGTTGACGCTCCACCTCCTGAACAGAACGCTGCCAGTCAATCTCATCACAGTGATAACCCTCCACACCAGCCTGGGCTTCCCTCTGGAGCTGCCTGTTCACACCTTCTCCATGGGCTCAAAGGTACAGAGTGGGCGCCTCACATTTATACATATCTGTTTTCTTTATTCAGTTTATAAAGAGCCCTTTATATAAGGCACTGTTGGTTTAGTTTCTGCTACAGTCTCAAAAAATAATTGCCGTTTCTTTGAAATATTGAATTATTCGATGGGTTACGTTCCAGTGCACATTGAAATATTCTTCTTTTGTTGTTGTTGTTGTTGTTGTTGTTAGAAAGCAAAAATATACAGTCGTGTGTAAAACCTTTCACTTACAAAGTCAGCAAAACGTGGCATTTGACCATGACTGTTCAAACTATTGCATATGATTGTACATGTCTGTCTGTGTGTCTGTCTGTCTCTCTCCCTCTCAGCATGGGGATGTAGTGTTTGAGGCAGGGGGTGAGTGTGAAAGGCTGTGCCCTCTTCGTCTCTCTAAAGCAGGTCAGTCCAGGCCCCTTGTTTGCTGATGAACTGATCTCTTACAGAAGATAGTAGATAGAGTGGTCGGCAGTGAGGCAGAATGAGGCAGGCTGAATCTTCTGTATAAAGCCTCCGGATTTGTAGCAGAGTTCCTGCTGTGCATGTTGAAAATCCTTTGCCAGAGTTATGTCCGTACAGTACTGTGCAAATAATTTAGGCGCATGATGTTAAAACATTTGGGTAACGAGTGTGTTTTACTTGTAAATACACCATATATCATTGGAATAAATTCAAATACACAAATACAAGAAAAGTGAGATCATATCTTTAAGAAAGTGGCTGGAAGTTCAATACTGGGCTTCCTCGAGGAGAGGTTTGGAAACGGTTAAACAGACACAGTACTATTCATGAAGTAATTGTTTGTTGTATTCATGCTAATGGTATTAATGCTAATGGTATTGATACTATGTTGATATATTTTTGAGCAAATTCTTACTACCCAGCAAAACAGCTTTTTCTTAAGCGTCTGAAACTCATGCCCAGAACTGTCTGTTGCGGAGTGTGGTCACTATATACCTTTTCTTTGCTGTATGTCTATTGCAGGGCGTTTAGAATGGCAGCAGTCTCTCCTCCCAGAATCCTCCTCCTCTCTGTGGCGGACAGACAGCAGTCTGGCCTCGGCTCTCTGTAGCCGCTGGCACTGCAGTAAGGAGCTCTACTGCAGGTATATACAAAAGCAGTACATGGTGTCCTACAGTTCTGTGCACCCTGAACAAATGACACTGTTGTTTTTCTAAGTTAAAATAAGTTATAAAAGTTCAAAGCCCAACGATTTTGATTAACTATGCATACTATACTTCCGGCCTCCAGTTTTATATGCAATGTTGACGATGGTAATATTATAATAAGACTATTAAAAAATCAATAATACCACATAAACCCCTGTGAATTGACATTTTGGGACACAAAAGTAACATGTATAAATTTTAGTTCAAGTATTTAAAATTAAAAGATGTTCCGTTTATCTATTTTAAGCAGGTATAATGTACTGTAATGGATTGTAGCGTAATGTATTTCTGGCTAGTCACTTGTTTATGAATGATTAGGCGGCTAATGCTACGGATAATATGAACTGTTTAAATTTAAGCCCTTTATTATGTATTTAAAATTCAGGATTTAAATGAAACATTGAAGTGTGTTTGTTTAAATGTGTGTGTGTTTGTGTAGATGGCCCAGACTGCCTGCAGATCACTCTACCTCTCTAGACTTTGGAGCTACACCAGTTAATGAGAGCAAGGTAACAATGCTTTAAATATCCCTCCTTATGCAGCAAAGGTTATCTGCTCTTTACAGACAAGACAGACTAGCACACATAGCTTTAAGTAGTTGCATAAAATCATAATATTTTACATTAAAGCATAAAACAAGTTTAGTTTTTGCAGAAAATGTGTTTCAGGAGTGACAGTATGACACACTGAGTTTTAGATCTTGGGATACATTTACCTTAAACTAAAGGGATCTGCTCACCATGTGACCATCAAAGGATGCAGTCTTGTTCCCTGTCCTACAGTGCAGGGGTGTGGCTAAAATAAGGTTCCACCTGTACACTTAAACTCTTTGCGTGTCAGTAGTGACATGAAAACTTAAAACATTGGATAAATTCCTTTTAATTTACTAACGAACTACTTGAGGAATGTATATCTCTCAAATTCACAGTAAAATAAATGAGAATGATCTTTAAAAGTTAAACTGAAAAAATGTATTATTATAAAATGTATATTATTTTCACAAAGTGGGTTTTAGGAATTAGGGGTTTGAGTCAGCCACTTCCCAGTAGAAAGTATAAATGATGATTTATACTAAAAACATTTATACAGTTAACACATTTGGTAGAATGGTCCATATAAAAAATCAGTATATCCATATCAGACAGCTGATGTATTGTAGAAATGGTCTAATGAAATCCCTTTACGGTATATTGTATATTCAAGTTAAGATTTTTTTTGTTTCTGTAAAGTCAGGATTGTGAAGATACAAGGTGTCTGTGATGACATGTAATATATAATCATTATAATGTTATATGTGTTCCAGATTAAAAACTTCACTTTGAAGAACCCCACCGGTTCTGTGGTTTCTGTAGAGATCAGAACCCTCTCTTCATATCCAGCTCCTCTGGAAGCCTTAGACCTGCTCACCAAATGGTATGAAAACACAGAGAGAGGGTGCTTTGAGATAAAATGAAAAATTAATTTTTATGATAAAATTACTGTGTGTAGATGAACAGAATTTTGATTTCCGAATGTGCTTATGGTATCCAAAGATTTTTATTTGTTTATTTATTTTAGCATCTGTATTGTGATGTATGGCATTTATGGAAGATTTTATTTATTTGTGCTTTTGTTCTCATTTCTGTCCACCAGGTTTAATATTAGTCCGCTATCAGTGAACATCACTACAAATGAGTTTTATCTCCTAGCTGCTGATCATAAGGTGAGTTTTCAGGGCCTGCACACGATCATACAATACAGAGTTAAAACCGTTTAACATAGTGTTGTGTAATGCATATTTTAATCATGGGTAGAGTTTATGGATTACTAAAAAGCAGGGATTCGAAACTGTGTTTTGCTTCTGAGGTCAAGCTGCAATTTGATTTAAGCATTTGAGCATTCATAGAGTAAGTCCCACCCATTCTCCTTTAACTTTACTCTAATAGGCTGCCTGGTTGCCTATTTTGTTTCCACGCTGTATTGAAAAAGTGAAATTTGCATTATGTTACAGAATAAAACTCGTAATACATACATTACTGTATTCTATTTTAATAGTTGGCTGTTTAAAAATAATAATAGTAAGGATTTTATTTCAGAATTGCTGTTTTGGCCATAAGGGTGTGGAAATAGTAGTAGCTGACGTGACACGTGACACAGAAACAATTTCTATTATAAAGGTGGTATTATATACTGTAATATAGCATTAATTGCCCTTTTTCAATAATGTAGATCATATAAAACAGATTTATGAAAGTGCCCCTTTATTTATCATATTGCCTTTTTACGTTTGAACTGGGAAGTAATTCAACTAATAGGAAACTTGTCTGCACTGTGTTGCGTTCAGGCCGAGGAAAGCTACAGAGGAAGCAGCAGTGTTCAGAGAGTAGTGCTGCAGCCGTGGGAGTCCAAGACTGTATCTGTGGCGTACACCCCCACCGAACATAAACCCGTCACCTCCCTGCTCCTTATCAGGTACGGTGCTATTCATAGTCATTTAAAATTAAGCTTGTTAATTGGATTGGGACAATGACCTCACCGGTATATAGGTCCATCGGTTTCTTGGCCAGCTGTGTGTACTTTAGTACTACAATTATTGTAACTTTGTAGCTACTAGGGCTGAATCGAGTATTCAGGTGTTTAGGTATTCGTTCGTTGGGTTATTTTCAGATTTGAAAATTGTTTTGCTTTTTTTCCTCCTTCTTCTTCTTCAATAAATGAGAGCCTGTAAAATACACTCTGCCGCGCTCACTCAAAATGGCACACTTGAACTCAGTTATCATTCTAGTGTCTTCTCTAGGACGATAAGAGGACATGCCTGCAGTTGATAAGGTGAGGTACCATTCTAAAACCAATGAAGAAAATCAAAGTTTGGTCCCAGTGAGCTCTAATGTTAGCTAGCTTATAGCTAGCAAACCTAACTAAGGTTAGCTCCCACCAGCAAATGCCAAACTGGCCCTTTGTGGAGACCCTTGATATAGACTGTGGTCTCATAGGGTGTTGCTTGCTATGAACAAACACTTTCATGTTCCAGTTGTTAGCTGTTCTATGTGCTGCCCAGATAAAGCAAATATAGCTAGCCTTAGCTCCACCTTATCTAGATAGCTGTTTTTAGTTATCTTCGTCAGCCCTTTTCTGACCGAGAAGCCTGACAGCTGAAACATGAAGATGTGGCTTCATTGCAAGAAATACCCTAAAATCCCACAGACTCTATCAAGAGTATCCACAAAGCCTCCGTTTGGATTTGCCAGTAGGTGCTAACATTAGCTCTGTGGCACCAAACATTGTTTTTCCTCATTGGTGTAAGAATTGTAACTCACTGTATCAACTGCAGCCATTACCTCGCCTCTCTCTAACCACAAGGAAAGCGCTACAGTGATATTGGAGTAGTTTTTTGAAGACTCACGTACGGTATGTCACAACTTAACGAGCGATTGTATATTACATAATGCCCTCCCCAACAGATTTGAATATTTGTTTTCAGATCAGTGGCAAATCTCCAGCCCTAACTGCCACAGTAGTAATGTTACTCCAGCATTCTAGTTATAGTGTCACCATTATTAATACGTTGTAGCTCCAGTAGTAGTGTCATTTCAGCATTGTAGTTACAGTATTATCCTCACTGTTACATTGTAGCTACAGTAGTTAATTTCTGTTCATTTATCAGTCAGCACCACAGCATGTTTGTGACCTCTTCACTGTTCACTTAGGAATAACCTGACAGTGTTTGACCTGGTGTTGGTGAAGGGCTTTGGGGCGAAGGAGCTCCTGCGTGTTGGGGGTAAATTACCTGGGCCTGGAGCGTCTCTCCGCTTTAATGTCCCCCAGTCTACCTTGATGGAGTGCAGAGATGGTAAGACCAACACTTGTACTCATCAGTGTTAACCATCAAAACTGCATTATATTTTATGGCAAGTCCAAAGCCTTGGCTCATTCTGCCATGGAACGCATTCTTTTCCACGCTGCAATGCTCATCTTGTCACTTTTCATGCGGTAGAGTACCCGGGAAATCTTAATTGGTGGACAGACGCATGGCTGAGCAGAAGGATGGTTTTACTTGCATTTGCCATAGCTTAGAATATGTACCATCCTCTACATTGTCATTGCTAAAGTTTGCCAAAAAAAAAACAGTTTGCAGAAATTTTACAGAAAGGAAAAATAACACTGTAACTACTGAAACGAATGTATGTATTTCCGTTAATTAGGAACATTGTAATATGTAATTCTTTGTAATAAATTTGTGTAACATGAACTACCGTTTTTAATTGAACTAAATCAAAATTCACTTGTACCGTAATACAGTGTACCCTGTAACTGTGCCTTATATCTCTTAGGTTTACGGAGTCACACCAATAAGCCCCTGTTTGCCATCCAGAAGAGTTTTAAGGTGGAGAATGCTGGAGAACTGCCACTAACCGTGATGTCCATGAACATTAATGGCTATAAGTGTCAGGGCTTCGGCTTTGAGGTGCTACAGTGCAGGTCCTTCAGCGTGGACTACAACTCCTCCTCTGAAATCACCATTGCGTGAGTCTCACCTCTACATTCTGTCTATACTGAAAAATGAATTTTCGTTTGTTTACATGTATTCTGCTTCTATTTTTGGAGGATATGAATATTTTTTTTGTATAGATGTTTTTAAGGTTTTCTCGTTAAATAATGGTGCCGTCTTCCTCAATCTTATACTGGCAGCAAAGGCTGAGATTTTGTGGAGTTGTGTAGCCATTCGCAGACAATAGCACAAAGCAATGAAACAACTTTCCTCTGCATTGGAAAATTATTATTATTATTATTATTATTATAATTACTCTGATCACCAAGCTTTAGTTTTACACCCGGACTACAGTGGAAATTAACAGCTCTTTCTTTTTACTGCGCCGGCTCTCTCTCTCTCTCTCTCTCTCTCTCTCTCTCTCTCTCTCTCTCTCTCTCCCTCTCCCTCTCTATCTCCAGGTTTACTCCAGATTTTACCTCATCGTGGGTGATCAGAGATTTGACGCTGATCACTGCACGTGGTTCTGCTTTCCCATTTACTCTGAACGTTACTCTGCCTCACCACATGCTGCCACTCTGCGCTCAGGTGGTCCCTGGACCCAGCTGGGAAGAATCCTTCTGGGTCATCACTCTTGTCTTCACATGGTTAGTGTTTTTCTGCCCTTGTGGGGACCTACATTTTCTTTGACATCCATATGTATGTAGATATGTAGACACACATACTGGTGACTGAACAGATGAGCAGGCTCGTAGAAAGCACAGGTGAGTAAATGGATCGACAGACAGATGGCTTGATGACAAGACGGACAGTATAGAAAGATAGAAAGACAAACTGACAAGATAAACTGACAGACAGTCGGACAGACATGCCGCTCTGGGTAGTTTTTACTCTCCTGTGTTGTAACTGTGTCTGGTGGTGTGAAACTCATCAGCCGTGTTGTGTTTAGTTTCTCTCTGGCCGGAGTGTGTCTAATGGCGTTCCACCAGGCTCAGTACATCCTGCGAGAGTTTTCTACCCCGACGCCACGCAGCAACCACAACTCCAGCCCTCGAGAGAACGGCTCTGTCAGCCACACTACCTCCAACGGTGTCAGGTATGTAGCGCCCTCTTCTTCTGAATACCACTCCCCCTATTTACTGTTTGAAGCCTTTGTGAAATGCTAAACTGAGGCCTGCCAGGATTTCTGTTCTGTACTTTTTCTAATACCATGTGTGAAAGGGGTTTGAGCTACATTACATATGTAGCGCCTTGGCTAAAACAAAAGATTTTTATTTTATAAATATTTATTTTATGTATTTATTTATTTATTTAACCAAATTCCTTTTAGCGATCACTGGTTGGCTCGTTGGCACCGCTTTCTATTGTTTGAATGTTCTTATTGTTCTTTTCCAGTCGAGGAAAAGGCGGCTGCAAGAACTATTCAGACACGTGCCACACCTCTGATAAAGGAAAGGGCCGGGGCTCCACAGCAGTAGCCAACGGGACAGTTCGTTCACAGTCGTCCTCCAAGAAGGGTTCAGGAGGCTCCTCCCAGCCCCAGAAGAAACAAACGCACAAAATCTCTTTCCTTTACAGCAGATACAAGAACAGCTCTGGTGCGGCTAGTGCGACCACTAACACCTCCAACCCTCCAACAGATGAAGAGAGAGAGGAACGTGTGTTTGAGCAGGACCCAGACGTTTGTAACAACAACAATAACAACAACGAGGATGTTCTAGATGAATCTCTCCTCCATGCGGAGAAGAAGGAGTGTTTCAGAGAGGATAAGGCATTGCCAGGAGATATGTTTCCCATGGAAACACTTCCTGGATTTCCCGAAAACTTCATAGCCAATCAAGTGCCTCAGCAGGTGGACGGAGAGATGGAGAACAGGTGCAGCAGAAAGAGGGATGAGGATAAAAGGGAAAATGCAGAAGTTGAGGTACAAAATGATACATTATTTAATTTTTTAATTATTTTTATTTTTTTTGTTCTGCCGGGGGG
>CM067500.1:13946211-13956965 GCA_034552555.1 Semaprochilodus insignis | reverse complement strand
TTATCTAGTTATCTAATTTATCAAGTTATCTAGTTATCTAATTTATCTAGTTATCTAATTTATCAAGTTATCTAGTTATCTAATTTATCAAGTTATCTAGTTATCTAATTTATCTAGTTATCTAATTTATCAAGTTATCTAATTTATCAAGTTATCTAATTAATAGTCTAATTAATTAAGAAAAATTGATTTGCGCAGTGCATTTGGATAAGTACTCTGATTTAACACTACATTAAGTACTGACTAACAAAGTAATGCATTAGTTACCACAAAGTAATACATTAACAATGGTTAACAACTGTTACATGTTTTCTTACCATTTTAAACTTGTGTGCTGCGGCCCCCAAGTGGCCTGTAGTCGTACTGCTAGGGCGCCATTGACAATGAGTCGGGTTATAAATGTGACATAATTTATGAGTCATAATAAGTCATACTCCTTGATCGGTCATTCTTTCATCATGGGTAAATGGCTACAGAACATGAGTTTTTGTGTCATTTATGTTGTTATGTGATACTGCAAAAAAACCAAAAACAGAAGCTTTATTGGAGAGTTGAGCTGCCAAAAAGAAAGAAAACAGGAACATGAAAACTTTTTTTTTTTTTTTTTTAACAGAGAGAGATTGAACGCGCTCAGAAGAAACGAGTGGAGAAGGACTCTGAGCTTGGAGGATCCACTTCCAGCACCAAAGCAAAGAAAAACTCAGGCAAGAGTCGCAGGAGGACTGCAGAGACAGTGCCTGGGTGAGTGGACTACATCAGTAAAGACATTTCCATCATAGCAGTGGCTGCTCTTAGACTATTAGGAAGAGAACAGACCAAGGGAAAACTTTGCAAAACCATTCCTACGCTCATCAGTGTGGAGCTCAAAGCAGGGCGTGCTGGTGTGCTCGTCAACCTTGTCCAACCAGCCTGTTTGATAAGGCCTATAAGGAATTCATCATCTGTTAAATCACTTGGTTTCATTAGTTGAAATTTGGCATAAATGGTTATATAATGTCAGGTGATGCTTTTGTGTCCACAGGCTCCCAGAGAACAGTGTTGTGATGGTGACAGAGAGCGAAAGAGAGGCGGAGGGGAGAGAACCTCGAAATGTGGCCAAAATCCGAAACCACTCAGTTAGCATGAAGCTGGAGATACCTAAAGCAGCAACCATAACGGACAACAGCCTCAAACAGAACGGTAAGAGTAACAGTGCTGTACAGACTGTACACTCCAACAGATCATTCAGTTTACAACAGGACTTACCAAACGGCATTGGATACTCTATTCTCCCCTTACAAACAGTGATATATACATTTCATAATACGTTGTTTTCAGTCGCGTGATTGCGGCAACGACCAGGCGGATGAGACGGAGGCGAGGAGCCCGTGCTGTACTAGTTTAAAATGATATTAGGAGAGAAAAGCATATACAGAAAATCACAAAATATGTTGGACGTGATCTTTGGGCATGAAGCAGAGCGATTTTTAACTTGCTTGCTTACTTACTTGATAAGGATGCCTGGAATTTATGATTCAACTAATATTTTTTTTCCTTTTTTCATTTCGATAAATGAAAGAGAACTTTTTTTTTTATTATCAAAAGGCATTTGCTGATGAGATTTTATTTTTATATTTTATATATGAGATTTTAAGATAACACTTTACTGATCCCTAAGGAAACTGCAGATATATTTTATGTATTATGTAAATATCATATATGTTAGCTACAGTGTCTGTGATGAATATTGCGTACACAGAACAGAGAAAGTAAAACCAGCGTAACGGATGAATATTAGGCCAGCCTTAATTTGAAGAGTTTATTCATCTTCAGTTCGTCCTCTGGATCCACTCACCGTGTGAGCATTTGGTTTGTGTCAGGTGTGTGTGCGGGGCGCGTGCATCGGAAGGTTCCAGAACGGCGGCAGTGGGAGTCAGGCTCAGACTCGGGCAGCTCCACAGGCAGCATGAGGGCCAGTCGGGGGTCCTGGAGCAGTTGGAGCAGCGCCAGCAGCATGGAGGGAGAAAAAGACCCCAACAGAGCCCACTGCAACAACAGCCGCAAGAGTGAGACACTTCTCATTATTATAGTTTTAATTCTTGTTACAAATGTTCCAAGTGCTTTGTACAGTAAGGCCAGTTGATCGTCAGGAACGTAAAACAGCAAAGATTACGTGACAGCAAGTCACAAACCATATAAGAACAGATGTAATGTAATGTAAGTGATGTTTTGGAAATTTGGAGAACTAATGTGATCATTTTTTGATTAACGCCACACATTTTATAATACGCCAGTTTGATCCTCTGACACATCTGTAGTAGTAGAGGCTGAAGCGCAACTGCAGCAGCGTGTATGCTGCTCTGATGCGGTCCTCGACTGTAGCTCTCTCGTTCATATACAGCTTTTAAATAGCTAAAATGGCTTAAAGCTCAGTACTTCAGGAGACTCTGCTGAGCGGTGCTTGTGGGACAGGTATAGATAAATAAACCAGCGTTTAAACTAGCAAAAGCAAAGTGGAGCTTTAGATCATCTCAAGAGCATCTATTGTAACAAGGCTCACACAAGAGAGGTAACCAGTGGCAGTACATATGATACGTATGATTAATGAAAGTACATTCATTGTTTGGAACACGCTGATGCTGTTGTATGTGATTTTCGTGTTTCTACATTCACACAGTAAAAAAATAAAAAGTTATTGAATTACTAAAGATAATAAATACATTCTAGTTCGTCCACTCGCAGGGTTGTAACAAAATGCCTTCTTTTATGATGGAGACAGTCTTTCTTTAGGCTCAAATCAGGGCAAGGAGAAACAGATGTGATTAATTGCAATTGACTGCACACATGTTTGAATCAGTCATAATTTGGATTTAAACAAACATATGCTGAAACATAAATACTATATAATACATATAATGTAGTATAATACATATAGTAATTGCCTTAAAATGCCTTAAATGTAATCAATAAATAAGTAAGTGTTGCAGAGATTTGGGTTCTACCATGGTCCTGCATCTCAAAGCTGCTATTTATTTCCTCCAGGAGAGACTGCGCAGTACAGTATGTATCCAGCTGACCGAGAATGCTACCCTCCACCCAGCAGCACCTTCAAAACCCAAAGGTGACATGACCAGCAGCCAATCACATCACAGATATTTAAAGCAGTAGTTCCGAACCCCCAGCCCAAGCCATGTTTTGTGTCTCATGTTTAGACACGAGGATAACATAGCTAACAAGTAATGGAAGGTCATGCTCAACCAGTTAGCATGTTGCTAAGTGCATACCTAAATCATCAACACACTCGACTCAGAAGGTTATGAACATGGACTTTAGTGCAGTATATCAGGCTATAGTTTTGCAATACTAATATACTTTTGCCTGTATTGTTGGGTAACAGAGGTGGGGACCCTCAAGGGTGTCTAGACCCTTTAGAGAAGTCCTAATGATTTCTGTGAAATAAAAAAAAAAGTTTGTCTGTGATTATATAAACTTTTATCTGATGTAATGCAGTCACTAGTTACCCCCCCCCCCTCCAAGTATATAAGTAGATACAGGCAAGCAAGCTCTCCTATTAGTTAGGCTTTCAGGAGCTGGACTGAAGGCCATATACTTTAGGTTGACTGTCTGCATAATTAGGAAGCGAACTACCCATGCTTTTGTGAAAAACATCATCACTCTAGTCATTCTGGCAGTTCTAGATCTGTGGCTGGTTGTGAATAGGAGCTGTGGTGTAAGCAGTCTAAGGAGCTGTAGTCAGTGGCTGTATAAAGAATCACTGTGAAACTGATTCATACAAGCTTAAATATATGTTAACGTCTTTTACACGTTTCAACAAATATGAAATGTCTTTTACTAGATTTAAATGTCTGTTTCTGTAATGGTTGAAAATAGTCAACGAAAACGAATAGCCCAACAACCTACTAGGATCCCATAGGGGCGCTGGCAGGAATAAGCATCATCATGGCCTGAACTGAGGACTTACTGGTTATAGTGAAGGTCCACCACTGAATAACGGTGAATCATACAGTGTCAGAAACCACATAGTCTATAAGAAATTACTGAACAATGTTTGTTGGGTTATAAGCCCCCATTACTTGTGAGCTAGAACAACTCTGTAGCTCCACCAGACGTGTCTTGTCACATATCACTGATCCAGTACATTTGGGCAAAGGTTAAAAAAGCAAGTTGCAAGCCAGAAGCTGAAAGGTTGTTTTAACTGTTTGACTCTTATATGTGCAGCATGAACAATCTGTATGTGAAGGAAACGTGCCAAAGCCCAGAAACCCTTGCTCACTCTCAGACCCCCAGCTTTGCTGATGTGGCCGCAGGGCTGGACAGGACCCCAGGTGGGTGCTTTGAATCTAATACATGTACATTACACAGACAGGTTAAATTAGGTTATGTTAACCAATAAACAGATAAACAAACATTCTGTTTCTGTGATAGCGTTCACTTAGTTTTGCTCCACGAACCTAATCTTTAACCATATGGAAAACATTTACTTTCAGAGGAATGGTACCCCGAAAGCTGAACACAGTGGTCTTTGTTTCGTATATGTTTCTCACTCTATGTATGTCTTTTTTCTTTTCTTCTTCTGAATATTTTCTGTCCTCAGACTGCAGCAGTGCGTATGTTCCCGATGAAACATGGTCTGCCCCTTCAGTTCCACTGACCAATGGTTTTAGGTACAGCATGCCTGATCCACTCAACTTAGTGTCCCAAAGCTCCACCCCCAGCCCCTTCAGCGGGTAAGACATAACATCATTTGCTGTTTTCCTCAAAGTTTTAATTTTTGTGATTATCTTCCACCTACATATATAAGCTCTTCCCAGTATCTGTTTGCCTGTCATACTGGTCATGTATTTGTCTGTCTGTCTGTATTCTGTTTATCTGCCTGTCTTTCTCTCTCCATATGTCTCTCTGGCTATATATGTCTCTTTGTATGTCTATGTCTTTTTAATTTGCTTGTTTTGTATAGATCTATAGTGTTTATTGATTATGATTTATCGTATTTTGCCTTGATTTTAGAAGTTTCCCCTGGAATAACTCAGCCAGCAACAACCTCTACTCCTACAGCCATCAGAATAACTACATGTTAGCAGGTAAGCATCACCTGGTCTGTTTTATTCCCTTTCAGATCCTTGCTTTAAAAAAAATCCTAATGGCCTTTTTGTGCATCCAAGGAAACGGCAATTACCAAAACAACTTCCCGTGCCCAGAAACCCAGACAATGGCTCATGGTCAGCAGGCAGGCTGGAGTGAGGATGGAGTCCAGGAGGTCGCCTCATCTTGGGACATGACCAGCTGCGTGGGCAGCAAGGTGAGCTTCAAAAACTTGTTTCTGTAAAACAATTGAAGACGAGGACAAAGTTTCATGGATGTGAAGCACCAAAAGCTACTTGGTGCTGCTAAGAACGATCCATCACCTAAATAATACCTGCTCTGTGGTGGTCCTGTGGGGCTCCTGACCTTTGAAGAACAGGGTAAAAGCGAGCTAACAAAAGTATTCAGAGAAACAGATGAACCATAGTGTAACTGTAGAACTACAAAGTGCTCCTATATTTTAAATCTCTCTCTCTCTCTCCCCCTCTCTCTCTCTCTCAGCCCTTTTTCTCAGGCACCCGTAGTCTCTCTCCCATCTCCTCCAGTCTGTTTGGTTCTATCTGGACTCCACAGAGCGAACCGTATCAAAGTCATTTCCAGCCAGACCGCTCGGCCCCGGTCTCCCCACATTCACCGCACACCCCACACACACCCTTCAGTCGTGAGCCTGGACCCCCCTGCCCCCCAAAACATTACACCAGCTTCAACCCCTTCGGCCCCCACATGAACCTGGACATCTGGAACTCGTCCAGCAACCGCAGCTCCAACTCGCAGCTGTCCAACGATTCAGGCTTTTGTGGAGACGCCTGAACACCTGCACAGAGCTTCACCTCCTGCGTGAGGAAAGAGGGAATTCAAATAGGAGAAGAATGTGGTTTTATTGATAAAGGAGAAAAAAAATGTGAATATTTTTGTTCTTTTATGTTCCATTTTTTCCCCCTCCAAAAGAAAAAAAACTAAACGAAATCTGTTCGTTGTTGTGCAAAAGTTAAGCATTTTGTTGTATATTTTTCTAGATGTTTTGCAGATTTGACCATAGAAAATTAAAAAAAAAAAGTTTTGTACTGAATTTTGTGTGGTGAATTTCTTGAACTCCTTTAGTGGTGCTTCAGTATTCTGCTGCATGCTGACTCTTGAATATATTTCCACCATATTCGTACCTAGAAGGCCTCCAGCAGGTTTACAGTACAGTACTTTCAGTTTGAGTTGGGACAGTACAGTTAGTGCAGTCTTCAAGGGGAAGTCTGCCTTTTGCAATTTCTGTATGGTTGAGAGAGTCATTTAGGCCCAATCCCATTTCACCCCTTGCCCCTAACACTTGGCCCTACCCCTCCGTTTTGTGCGTTCACATCTAGGGTAGGGTTGTCCCGATTGTGGTTGAGATGGAGGGGTAGGGCGAAGTCTTAGGGCTGCGTGGCCCTTCAAAAGGAGATTCTTCAGAGGCACACTCCGAACGGAGAGTTATGGGAAAATTCCCAGAATGTCCTGTGAATCAAAGCCAAGATGACTGCACAAGCGACCAAAGGGACCCACGAATATAAGGATGTTGTCTGTTTTAAAAAACATGCCCCGGTCGCTACCTAGCGTAATTTCCCGTTCCACCTTAAATGGTGCAGTAGTTACGTTCTGGTACCTGGGGTTGCTGCACCACTTCAGCTTCACGTCACTGAAGAATTCTTGGTGGCGATAATAAATAATGGTCATCCGCCTCTTTGAAGTCATATGATGCCCTAAATGTATTTAAGCAGCGACGAGCTGAACCCTCCTCTGCTGTCACTGCAGACCGGCAGGGTCGCCTGCAGAGCACCGCTAGCAGCCTGTTAATGAAGTAGTGTAGTTTTTGTTTATGCTCTTGTTTATTCGGTGACACGTTAGATTGATTGATGTGTTAAACTGAAGTTGTGAATGAATCGCGAGCGCACGTGCTTTTCGTCTGTTCACATAAAAGCCGCTGACGACAACTGATGACGTATCCGGAGGGTCGTCCCATTTCATAGGGGGAAAGGTTTCAACCACTACCCCTTGTAACTCAGTTTCAAGGGGAGGGGTAATGAATAAGAAATGGGATTGGGCCTTAGAGTGGTTTGATGTGAAATGATTCATTGAAGGACCTTTTATGGTGGTGGGGAACTAGAGGTCGAAATGTCTACAATAGGGATGAGTCGGAATGTCTGAATGTTCAAATAGTCAAGAAAGATTAATCGGTTGCAAAGTAAACTGGAGGTTTTACTATATTATATAAGCTTGTCTATGATATGTGATTTCATAAGAGCACACGGGTGTCTGAACTCCACCAGAGGGCAGTGTAGAGCCTGCTTCTTAAGCTTTGAGTTGAATCTGCTTACTCAACAAAGGAAAAGTGACAAACTCGCACTCAAACAATGTCTAAGACATCAGCCAGTGTATTCATAACCATTTCGTGTAGTAGCTTTCAGTGATGGAGCTTTTAGAGGTGGATATCTGGTTTCCATCACTACCAGTGTGAACTGACTCGGCAAGTGTCTCTAGAACAGATCACTGCACACCAAACTGCTTTGACTTTGTTTACATATTTTTGGAAAATTACTGGAATATTCTTTTATCTGAGTGGAATGAAGTCAGTGACAGCAGTTTAGAAAGGAAGTCTGATTTTAATCATGTCGTAATGTGCAGTAAAGAACTGCACAGATAAAACTAATCCTACAGTGAAGTTGACGGACCCATCAGCAGTGATGTTGAGGGAAAAAAAAAACTCCTGAAGAGGACTATCTGCCTCGCTTCGAGCTAGACAGAATATAATAGTCACATATTATTAACAGCATAAACCACTGTATTAACATTCCTTTCATTAATATTCAATACATCGATTACAGCAAAAATATATACAGTAATTTGATTACAGTAATTAGTAATTAAGAAATAATTTATTCAATAAAGAATGGATAAGTAAGCGGGAATGTTTTAATGTAGTAAATAAACAACGCAGCAATACGTTTGGTAACTATGACGGGTTCAAACTCAAATGGTTCACTCTTGATTATGTAGTGCACCAAGTAGGTCTTAAACTACCTAAACAAGGCGGGGGGCGGGGCAGAGGCACTGAAACTGCGCATGCGCCGTCTAGAGAGTCGCTACTATCCCGAATGCTGTACTGGATTAAATGAAAAAGTATGTTTTAACTGTGAGAGTACTGCGGTATATGGGGTTCTCAGAATGAGCTCGACTCAGCTTTGCTAGAACTTTTGCAGGAAAACAGCAAAGAACAGCGTAAACACTTCTGCATTAGTTAAATACGTAGCACAGGCGCTTACTGCTAGCATTCCCGTTAGCCAACTAGCCCTGTGCTTCATAATAAAAGTCCCCGGCAACAAAACTCTACTATAACAGTTCCTATCGATCTAAATAGCCTAAACACAGCATGTTTGAATGAACCAGAACACTACGTGCTTTAATTCAAGGGTTCTCAACCGTTCCTGCCCCAAGACCCACCTGATAATAAATACAAAGCATAGCGGCAAACTAGAAAACAAAAATCAACTTTTATAACTCCAATTTCTTCACAAAATTTGGTTAAAAACGAATTGTAATATGTTCAAATTCAAGCAAGAGAGCTGTGAAAGCGCCCCAAGAAACCACTCCATCAGTGGCTAGCCAGCGGCTATGTTGTCTCAGACGGCAGATGTTTAATTAACCTGCTACTGATGCGTTTTCATTTGAACACACGTACATTAATATACATTCATCTATTTTTGCATACATAACACTAATGTGTTTATATCTGATGTTTTCGGCCCACTACGAACTACTGCGTCCACTTGAGCACAAGCCCGCGGACCACTAAGGTGGCTCGTGGCTCATGGCCCACTGATGGTCGGCGGCCCACAGACTGGGAAACTGTAGAAAGAACTAACGCTGTACAATAGAAAACAGAGAACACATTTATGTTTTAGATGTAAAGTAAAATATTATGCTAAGATCTGTTTGTGTTTGGTGTTTTGCTTCTGCTGCACTGACAGCTCGGCTATTTCAGGTCAAACACGCCTAATTTGAACATAAAATACGCTGATCTATTAGGGTCCAGTGAACCAGTGGGATGGACGATATATTACATTTTAAAAAGACCCGCTTTAAACCAGAGTCTTGAAACTCTCGCTTACTTCCGCCCGAAGAACCCCACTCAGTCGTGCAGTACCCGAGTTGAACGGTAGGGGGCTGTACTCCGTTTATCCTGCAGTTTTTATCTGAGAGTAAAGGAAGAAGCTGCTCGCGCGTTTCCGCCCTGTGTGTAACGCGGTGTGTGTTTCTGTTTCTTCTCTTTTTCCATTTGTAAGAACATTTTTTCACTGTCTTCTCATCCAGCTTCTCGTTAAAATTAGAAAGCCGGAGGTTCGCCGCCAGGATGACGGAGGTACGGAGGAGATTCGAGTCTTTACGCCGGGTTTAAACCGCGCTTCGTCCAGATAGCCTGCCTTTACTGAGCGGCATGTTTCAGCTGTTTGTGTGTCGCTGTGTTCATGTATTTATATGTATGTGGTTGTTTTAGTGTCTTTGTGTTGCCTGCGTGTTTAAATAGAAGAAATTCAGCCAGATCTGTTAAAAAGATGTCTGCCTAGTTCAGTGGTGAAGTTGTAAGTCGTTCAGAATGGCTTGGTGTGGAAATGAATGATTGTAGCGACTCAGATTACTTTACAGTGGTGCTGATGGGAACCACGGGACACAATATCTACAACACAAATACAGCACCACCAGTTAACCTGCGTGTGCCGTCTGAGTTTATGCTGATGAAGCCTCTCAAAACTGTCGTAAAACAATTTCTCAGCTTTCAGGCAGCATACAGCAGTTTCATGTAGTAACTTTCTGTGAGTGAATTTCTGTAAGAGGTGGACGTTTGTTTTCCGTCAGCACCACTGCAACTGTGGGAACACTAGCTGTGACTTTATGAAATAAGTTAATACATCTTTGGTGGCTTTTTAGGCCAACAGTAAGTGAGTCTTTACTGTCATGAGCAAATATTAATGCAGTTAAACTGTGCTCAGGCCTAAACTGTAGAACAGTGGGTGCAGAGATTTAAGGTAGGTGTACCAGTGACTGTATGTGTGTGTCAATGCGTAACTGTTTTCTCTGTAGGAGGTGCAGAAGCACTCTGTCCATACGCTGCTCTTCAGGTCTCTGAAGAGGACTCACGACATGTTTGTGTCTGACCATGCCAAACCTGTGGCCCTGGACGAAGAGAGGTGAGTGGACGAAGAGAGAAAAGAGATTTCCTGCTTTAGCACACTTACTAAACCATGAAGCCATATAACGCTCGACTTGGATCTAACCCTGGATTTTCTCTCTCACGGTTTACCGGTATACATCACCATGCCGACTTATTGCACACCTGTCGTTGATCACTGTTGGACTGATGATTCCAGGGCAAACTCTTGATCAGTTTGAGCTGAGTTTTAGAACAGTCTGGGAAGCTTTCTGACCAGACAGGGCTAAGGTTCAAAGAAGTCAGGGACAAGCTTCTGATGAATCAAGGATTTTCTTCTGACCAATCTGAGCTATATCAGTGAAGGATGAGTGTTTGACCAGTTAGAGCTATCTTGCCAGTCAGGGATAACTTCCTGACTAATCAGAGGTTTCTTCTGACCAGTCAGAGAAAGCATTCTAACAAGCAGAGTTTCCGACAACTTGATGTATGTGTGTGT
>CM067500.1:13917819-13946129 GCA_034552555.1 Semaprochilodus insignis | reverse complement strand
GTATATATATATATATATATATAATGAAATAAATTAAATATATAAATATATAGTCCAAGTGCTTAATTGTAATCAGATGGCTGGAACATCTGACAAAAACAACTTCACTGTTGGTTTTAAATCTGTTTTCATAGTCACAAGTTGAAGATGAATGTGAAGCTGAGGACTGAGTACGGTCCAGTTTTACACATGCCTATTCTGAAAGAAGTCAGAGGAAAAGCTCTTAACCCCTCCGATCCCATCGACAGCTCAGGATACTTGCCGGCCGGTAAGTGAATCTGTGCTTGGAAGTAAACTAATATAGCTACTATAGCAAATATAAAGATTTGCTATTTATTATGTATTAGTCTTTGACTGTTCTCAGAGTTAAAGGACCCATATCATGAATCAGACAGCCTGTTTAATTACACTGACATGCTAAAAGTCATGTGATAGTATGTAAAATCATTATGAAGTGGTGGCACCTCAGGGGACAGCCTGGGAAGCCCCACACCCGGACAAGTTGTTATCTTTTGAGTGAGGTTGAATACTGGCCACATGGCAAGGCGACGTGCATCACCTGCAGTCATCATGGGCGGATTGTTGTTTTTGTATTTTTGCAGATGGTGATGCAGAATATCTCATCACAGGAACCCATCCATACCCAGCTGCGCCAGGTACGTCCTAAACACTGTCACAAACCTTAAATCAGGCTGATCTATGCTTCAGCATAACAAGGTTTAGTGTCTTCCTGCTTTATTGTAATTTGACAAGTAATTGAGGAGTTGATTCAGGCATGTGTGAAGCAAGCAGAACGATAACTTTCAACCCAAATATGATCAGTTGCGATCAGCTCATATTACTTGGCTCAATAGTTCTCCAATCCTGAGAGCTGATCAGTGACGTCAAACATGTGAGCCATATTTTATAAGTTGAGTATTTCTGCAGCCCTCCGCAAGGCTATTTGGTCACAGGACCCTCCAGTTCTTTATTTAAACACTAGATGGAGATACAGACTTTTGACTGTGGGACTAAAATTGCAGGGATGCAGAAACCCTGTGTTGCTGTCTGCCAATTGGGCTGAAAGGGGACTGGCTCCAAAAATATTGATTGGTCTATCTCTAATTAATAAATAAATACTGTTGGTAAACATATGTTTAAACAATGACAGAACAAATGGTTGTTTTGTAGCGTATACATATATGGTCTATATAATGAAAGTGAAGAGTGGTCTGTATCACCCACCTTTATATTTCTATTAAGATTCTATTGACAGCTGTGTAATGTTGTTGTTGTTGTTGTTGTTGTTGTTTAGGTGTTGCGCTCACTGCAGACACACAGCTACAGAAGATGCCCAGTGAAGCCGGAATTCAGTCTATGGCTCTCGCTTTGCCCCCGTCTCAAGCAAGGTAACCATACACAAACCGGTAGATACTTATTACACCACCTCCAACCCCAACCCTTTCACTCCAGATGTGCTTGATCAGTCAAGACATGTTTTACATGTCTTCAGAAGCTGCAAGCTACAAAGCTAATGAGTTAACAAGCACCCCACCAATTAACATGGAGCTAACTGCAGACCTAAATCAGCACATTTTGCTTTATGTTTGTCTTAAGCAGTGCCTCAGTTCTAGCTGTGAGCCAGTACTGTGATGTTAGTGGTTGTAGGCGTCATTGTAACGTGCGTATGCTGTTGTCGCTTTATAGACAGGATCTGGCTCGTACTGCAGCCAGCGTTGGAGACATCCACAGACACGCCGGAGGAGCCGAGCGATCTCAGCCCCCACAACACACAATGGTGAAAAAAACTTATTTACTCAATCAAGGGTGTAGTTTTTATGCCAGAAGTGAAGGTCACTGTGTAAATTTGAAGTCTAACCATGGTAATAACATTATGGATGGAAATTATTGTTGTGTAACTGTGGAAGTGAATTTAGTGTAGCGTAACCATAAAATAGCTTGTAGCATAAACAACAGATCAGTGTAGCATAACTAGTGGTGTACCGGTTTTACAGTGTACCGTGAAAAGAAAATAGATGGTTATCATATCTGCTGGGATGTTAAAATGTTCAGTGTTCAGTAAATATGTGTAAACTGCAGTTTAGTAATTGTTTTTTCTTTGAAAGCCAAGACAAACATACATCCCAGACATCAAAACAGTTCTGGCCCAAATCTCCCCATTTTCATCAGCCCCATTTGCCAGAAGGGTTCACAACATTTGGGTGGGCCACTCCCGGTAGCAAGATGTGGGCCACATATGTACCACGTTAGGGCCACGCCTTAGCCAAAAGTAGGCAGCTCTGCTGTATCTGTGCCAGAAGTGGGCCAGATCTGTTTTGAGACAGGCGGGCAAATGCATGTTGTAAATATGTGGACCACCTTTGGCCTACAACATATTGCTAGTGCCGACAGTGGGCCTGCAGTGCCATATCTTTGCTAGATGTGGCCCACATCCACTTGCTATCTGGGATTTAGCCTGTTTAATTTATGCAATGGTGAAAAAGTGGTAAAATTAATGAAACAAAAAATGGAAAAAAAAACAAAAAAAAAAGAGGTTTCCCCAAATGTTTCATTTTGTTTGGTTTTGGCTTTGGCCAAAAATGTTCTTTTCGGTACACCCCTACCGTCAACATATGTTTGTGTCATTGGTTAGCATCTACTCCATGTGCTTGCTGTCTCATCCGCTCGTCTCTTATCACCAAAGCTCTCTGCAGTCTGGGTTGGAATGGAAGATTGTAGCTAGTCCAGTTGTTACACTGTGCATGTGCATCTCCTTTCCTCCTTAACGGTCTGTCAGTATAAACGTTTTAGTAATGATTTTTTTTTCCATATTGATCATGAACATGCGCACATACATACACGTGTAGTTGTATTTCAGATTGATTTGAATCAATTAAATTATATCATAGTCTTTTTCCCATTATCCTGGGACAAGGGCAAGGAAATGAGGATGAGTTGTTACTGTTCTCTGATCATTTCATTCTCTCCTCCAGGCTTTAATGGAAGCAGGAGGAATGAAGAATACAACACTAGTTCCCAGAAAAGCTCCGACCATGCCCAAACCACAGTGGCACCCACCATGGAAACTCTACCGGGTGAGTAGCAATTGCACAAACACTGCACATGAGAGTGAGCACTTGATGATGTATTCATGTCCTCTCACTCTTCTCAATACGTGTGTATTGTTGGTCTAATCCTATGGGCTTTGTGTAGTTCTGATGGTTATCTGATGTTCTGTTCTAGGTTATCAGCGGTCATCTGGGCTGGGTGAGATCTATAGCAGTGGAGCCTGGAAATCAGTGGTTTGTCACTGGATCTGCAGACAGGACTATAAAGGTATGTCTGCTGTATGTAGGATATAGATGCTGAGTAATTCCTAGCGTTTATTAGCAATTCCTAATAGTTGCTTAATAATTCAGAGTAGTTACTGAATGATGAGCATTAAAGGTAATAACATTTAATAAGCCTGCAGGTTAATTACAGGTGCTGTCAGGTCTAGGTGCAGTAATGTGTAGATATGTTTAGGTAGCAGTGTAGTTCATGTGTATGTGAACGTGTGGTGTTGAGATTTGGTTACTGTTCTACAGATTTGGGATCTGGCCAGTGGTAAGCTGAAGCTGTCTCTGACGGGTCACATCAGCACGGTGAGAGGTGTGGCAGTCAGCACCCGTAGCCCGTACCTGTTCTCCTGTGGAGAAGACAAACAGGTCAAATGCTGGGATCTGGAGTACAACAAGGTACTGACACTAATGCACAGAGTGGAGGGAGAAGATAATATTCAGTGTTAAAGGCAGTTGCATGCAGAAAATAGACTGGATGATGGGTATAAGTGGATGGACATATATATGGATTGGTTACTTTTATTCATGGGGGAAAAAAAAACGTTACACAAGTATTGTTTAACATTTGACATATTTGCACTGTTAAGTGAAAACAAACGTTTATCTTTCATTCATTTAGATGTTAAAGACTGATGAATTATGTAGATGTTAAATGAAGATGTTCTGTAAGCTATATACATCAATACGTGAATGAATCCGACAGCATTAGTTAGTAAATAAAATCTCCGGACTAGACTTTATCCACCTTGTTGTTAAGCATGCTAGTTCAAAATATTAGATGTCCAGTGGTCTGTACGTAATTATGTAAATTAAACAAGGCCATATTATTATTATTATTATTATTATTATTATTATTATTATTTTTATTGTTCTTGTTCTTATTGTTATTGTTATTTCTAGTTAGCTCTTGTTATACCTTGTACAACAAATAATTTTGCGGAAATACAATAATACAAAATATATTTCTGCAGGTAATCCGGCACTACCATGGTCACCTGAGCGCTGTTTATGACCTAGACCTTCACCCCACCATTGATGTGTTGGTGACATGCAGTCGAGACGCCACAGCCAGAGTGAGTCCTCCAAATGCACTCGTTCTCAGAACATGGTAAAATTAGCCTGAGTTAGATAAAACAAAGTCAGGGGAGCATTAAAGCATGAAGCAGGATTTGTCCTGAGGATTGTCCAGTAGTAAATGTCCCTGATCTGTTCTCCTTTTGGACCAGCTTGACATAAGTTGTCTAGCTAGCTGTATAATCCTGCTTGGTGTAACAGTTGACAGAGCTGGGAACAGAAAAAGACACACATCCCGCCTCAGTAACACTGGTTTGTTTTGTAGGTTTGGGACATTAGAACCAAAGCAAACGTCCACACTCTGACTGGACACACTAACACAGTCGCTACGGTGAAGTGTCAGAATGCAGAGCCTCAGATCATTACAGGTAAACACTGCCATCTGTTTATATACATCTCTAAAACACCATAATGGAACTCCTTTTGTTACAGGCACTGTGTCAGTCTCAACTAAATCACACAGGCGCTCATGTTTGTTGTAATTATATTAGATCTTTTTATACACAGTCAAGGCACATTATTATGACCACCAGCTAACATCCTGAGTACCCAGCGTGTGCAGCACGGGCAGCGCTAGACGGGCTGGGAGTGACTCAGTAAGGTTGTCACAGGTATCTGGAGCCATGCTGACCGCACTGTATCCCACAGCTGCTAGAGTTTGCGTGGGGGGAGGATCCATAGAGTGAACACGATCAAGGTGGTGCCACATGCTCAAATGGGGTCAAGTCTAGGGAATTAGCGGGCCAGGGTAGTACCTCAAAGTATTGCTCATGCCCTTCCAACCAACGTCAGACGTTTCTAGTCGTGTGACCATGTCGCATTGTCTTGCTGGAAGATTCCATCTGTCCCAGGGAAGACAATCAACATGTATGGGTGTACGTGATCTGCAAGGATGGATTCATAACCAAAGCAATTGAGAGTGCCCTCCACATGGTTGAGTGGACCCAGAGAACGCCTTTCTTCATGGGCTACGCACTGCCACCCTCGAAAGTAGGAAGTGGTCATAATAATAATAATGTGACTCGGCTTTAAAACGTACTGTTCCCCAGGACATACTGTCCACATGTGAAGAATAAGCTGCACAAACAGAAAATTGTTCTGTGTTGTCATACGTTTGTAACAACAAATTTACAGCATTAATTTCATTTCTAATACATATACCGTTCCAGTAGTAAGACATGTAGCATGTCTGTGCTCTGAGTGTAATTTAGACTGATACAAACATGCTTATTGGTTCACAACACCAAAGAGACTGCTTGGCTATTTATACACGATATTGAATGATGTTACAGCATATTTGGAAAGTACTGCAAATATACTGAAGATCAATGCCCTGCTTATCTAGAACACATTAGTTGAAGAGGCATACAGCAGTGTAGCTTCTATTTATTTAGCATAACCCCTCCTTGTTGTTTTGTTGTGTTGCAGGAAGTCATGACACAACAATCAGACTGTGGGATCTGATAGCTGGAAAGACGAGAGCCACACTCACTAATCACAAGAAATCTGTCAGAGCGATCGTCCTGCATCCACGACAGTAAGCGCTGTTGTTTTTAGCTGGGGGTAAAAATAAAACACATGATAAAGCATTTCTTTTTTCATTTTAAAATGGTTAATGATTACATGCTACAGTCATTTAAATGTCATCATTACTGACCAGCTTGTGTTTGAGGTCACCCTGAACTATCTTTCTTGCTGTTTCAGGTACACCTTTGCTTCAGGCTCCCCAGACAATATCAAGCAGTGGAAATTTCCAGACGGAAACTTCATTCAGAATCTGTCTGGACACAACGCCATCATCAATACACTCGCAGTCAACTCGGATGGAGTGCTAGTTTCTGGAGGTCAGCATTTTCTGCCTTTTCAGTCCTTTAGACGTTTTATCGGTCTGTTTTGTACACAACAAAGATTTCCACAATGCAAGAATTAGATAAATACAGCATGTTTTGTTTTTGTATTTACTTTATTGAGAAAAGTACTGAATTGAGAAATGAATGACTTGTGTTGATTCGAATCATGAATCTTTGAATTGTTACACGATTGGCACATTTTAATTTAAGCCTTTGTCATAAAGCATTAGAAGTCAGAGAATGACTCTGACTGGCGTGGTAGGGTAGAAGATTTACTAGGGTTGGGTATTGTTTTAAATATATTGGTTCTGATTCCAATTCTGCTTATATGTTCTGGTTCTTATTTCAAGAGTCCAAGTTTAGTTATAAATAATAGCCTTATTATTTTATCTTTTAGCGGTCTGGTTCACTTTTTTATTGCCATATCCATTGTAGCATTATCAACAGGGACAACCAGCGTTTTATCCTGTATTCCAAATTGTTGCAAAATGTGCCTCATTTCTTCAGCTACCCTGAGCCTGTTTGTGCTTTGTAGACTGCATTTGTTTTCAGTACTTCCTCTCTAATTCTTCCCTCACTAATATAGTGTGCTGTCATTGTCAGGTAATGGTCTTGGAAAAGTTCTAGTCCAGCTGTTGCTACTCAAGGCAACTTTGCTAACTGTTTGAGTCTCTAAAACTGGGAAATACTAACTGTCCCTCTTGTGAATTGTGCTCTAACGGCTGACAAATTCATATTTACTACTGGTAAACTCAGGATTCTAGATGGTAAATGAGTTTGAGATGTAAGAAGTAGCGTAACTTTACAAGTAAAACATGCTAAAACCACTTCTGTTGTATCTATATGTGTGTTTTAACACAGCTAATAAAAAGCAGGATATGTATTTTCTGGACCTCCAAGTTTTAGCAATATATATATAATATATATATATAATTTCTTTTTTTTACCTTAGCCTGCCTAAATAAAGGTGTCTCAACAACAAGCAAAGGATGTAGCTTCTACAAATGCTGGCATCACTCTGTGACACTCTGGGGTTAAATTTTCCCTCTTTCCCTTCATTGCTCATGAGAAAGACTGATTAGCTCTGCCTGTTGATCGCTAACATGGCATTTGGATTTGGAGCCCATGTTAAGAGCTGCAAAATCCTTTACTTTACCTTCATTTTGCACTTACATTAAACAATATGTCAAACATTTTTCTTTAAATAAATAAATAAAAATAATAAAAATTGGTCTAACCCTTGTTCTTCCCCTTATCTCTGTCCGCGTCCACCCTGCCCTTCCTTTAGCTGATAATGGTACGATCCACTTGTGGGACTGGAGGACAGGATATAATTTCCAGCGGATCCACGCAGCGGTCCAGCCTGGCTCTCTGGACAGTGAGTCTGGAATCTTTGCGTGCATGTTTGATCACTCGGAGAGTCGTCTCATCACCGCAGAGGCCGACAAAACCATCAAAGTGTACAAAGAGGACGACACGGCAGTAAGTCACAGTTTTTACATCACGCGTTTTAACAGTCACATGATACGAGTGTGAAGATTTCTTTATAAATGAACCAATAGAAATGCGACAAAAACATTTACGTGTAGTGGAGTGTATTATAACCCTTCATTAAGGAACAGTCAAATAATTTCTTAATGTTATTTTGTGTTTCAGACTGAGGAAACCCACCCGGTCAACTGGAAACCAGAGATTCTCAAGAGAAAGCGATTTTAAAGTCTTCAGCTTTGTGTTTTGTTGCGTTGTTTGCTCTTTTTGTTAATATGACCCCACTTGATGCCATGTATTCCCCCATAAATGCTCTGGTATTGTCACAGTAACAGTGTTCGTCATTCAGCGGTTGAGATATAAACAGTCATGCAGAGTGTTTTAATGTAATAGTTTGTTGTAGCGACTTAAGATTTCTGTACAGTCGTGGTGAAAGGAAACAGGAGTAGCCCACACAAATATAGGCAGTTTGTTGACTACCAGGAACCACCAGTGCATGTGATTTCTGAGTTTGTATACTGCTGCTGTGCAAAGAAAAACATGTATCTCCATTTTTGACACACAGCATTTCACACCAAACCACTCTGAATGACTGTTTATCTTTTTTTGTGTATGTTAATGATGGAAAAGTTACATCTTTACTCAAAGCTTATGTTTGTGGGTGGAAAAACAGATTGCATGGTGAAGAGACCTCTAGAAGGTTATTCTGGATGTTTTCTAAGCAGTTACTTCTCCACCATTCCGTTTCCGTTCTGGTGACTTTGATTTATAACACAGTCTCTGTTTGGGGGGAAAATCCTGTAGTCGAGGTAGAATTTTAAGTTCTGACTTTAAGCTACATCACACAAAACATGCTTTTCCACTTTTTAGATATGTTTGTAAATATGTTTTCTGCTGAAAATTGAACTTTCCTCGGGCTCTTCTTTTCTTCTGTTCAGAGCGAGCTGTTAAAATCTGTCCAGTGCCAGTCAGATCTGCTATTTGGAAAGGTCGACTCTGCTACTCATGGCCTTTTATCATGAATGCAGCATTTTATAAAATAAAGAGCCCCCAAAACACTCTTCTGTTCATTCATTCAAGACTTATAGAAACTGGTAGGGTGAGATGCAAACAAAAAACAAGACCATTAATAAACATTGAGATATAAAGGTGATCTACTTGCATAAAGCACACTTACTGCCTGCATAAATATGTATCTGGGTTCTCGTTAAACTCAAAATACGCAGCGTGTTCAGGACATGTTGGACATGTTAGTGTTAAGTCGTGTGTCTTTTCTGCATTTATTTACAGGGCCAATCTTCCTAAACAGTGTACGACACGAAGTGGGGTCGCAGTGCTAAGCTAGCTCTCGGCTCGCACTGTTAGTTTTTTCTCTCACTGTTTATCGCTAGACTCCTCCAAGCTCAAGGCNGTTCTCGTTAAACTCAAAATACGCAGCGTGTTCAGGACATGTTGGACATGTTAGTGTTAAGTCGTGTGTCTTTTCTGCATTTATTTACAGGGCCAATCTTCCTAAACAGTGTACGACACGAAGTGGGGTCGCAGTGCTAAGCTAACTCTCGGCTCGTACTGTTAGTTTTTTCTCTCACTGTTTATCGCAAGACTCCTCCAAGCTCAAAGCCACCATGGACCTTTCTCACGCCGGAAGACTAAAGCGGAAGCGTAAATAGCAGCGTTAAACGGCTTCCGGTCATGTTGTAAACAACGGCTGAGGCTACTGTGAGGCTACTAACCACACAGACTCACCAGAGTTTCACTCCATCAGGTTCAAACATATGTTTGACTCCAGCTAAAAAGCTCTGCATCACAGTCATGTGTCAGTTTTCATGCGTCATCCAATCAAAACTGAGAGTTCAGCTGAACCGGAGAGTGAACACAGGGCTAAATGTTGGGACAGATGTTTTGCTCGTATCTGTGATTAAAATGATCAACTCCAAAATAAAATTAATAAATTACACTGTACTGCCCGTACGTGGTCCTGCCCTTCAGAATAAATCAATTCACCAACATCACGGGAATCAGAGCGGTAACCTTATCGGCACTACTAAACCGTTATTTCTAAAACTGAACACAGTAAAGAGGCAACTTACAGACACCACAACCTAATCACCTTCCCTCACGTTTCACCCTCTCTCTTGCATCTTTCTTATCTATCTTTTTACTACTTCTTCTCCTTTACTCTCTCTCTCTTTTAGCTTTACATTTGTTTCTGCTCTCTCGTTCTTCCCTTTTTTTTTGCTCCTGCTTACTCTCTTTGCTTTTTACAATCTTTCTTTTTTTTTCTCCCTTTCTTTATGTCCCCATCATTCGTCTCTCTCTCTCTCTCTCTCTCTCTCTCTCTCGTAAATTTAGGCTCTTTTGACCCCAGATTGTTCATTTATGGGCACAAATATTCTGTCTCTAAGAAAGAGAAAGTGGTTCTTTTAAGCTTTCTGTTCGCCTCTGAAAATTGGCAATTTGGTGCAGTAGGAAGAACAAGATCAAGGGGGTGTGGACCCAGTAAACATCTGGCCGTTGAAACAACATTGAAATCATGTATGAAAAATATAAGTTGAAAAGACGTCTAAACTTAGCCGTTAAAAAGACGACCAAAATAGTCTCCTCAAAGACGTCATTTTAAGACCGTTGATTTAAGGTTGAAATCACGTACATAACTGCTGTTTGAGTTACGTTTTGTTATGGTTGAAAATGAAATTTGAAAAGACGTCTAAACTTAGTTGTTGAAAAAACGATCATAAAAGTCACAGTAAAAACGTGCGTTTTGTTGAACCCAGAAAATTAACCTAGCTAGCTAGCTTAGCTAAGTTACCTTTTAAATAAAATTACTCTTTAGTAACGTTACCTTTTTTCGTAAAAATTTAATTCGCTAACTCTTAGCTATATTTACCCAAGACAGACAAATATTTAAATCTAGGTTAGCTAGCTAGCTAGCCAGCTAACGATGTGCCCCACCGAACGCCATGTTTCATCTAGCCAGCAAAGCTGTTCTAGCACTAGCTATCCTTATCACAGTGGACGTTATCAAACGTTATGAAGAGACACTTTGTTCTCTTCTTAACACCACTTTGGGACCTACAACATTTTAGGTCCATTTACCATCTTGGCTATAAATATGTCACAGTACGTGCTAATAAACTGACATAGCAAAAAAATATAAACGGAAACGCACTTACTCTGCTCTGCTTTGAGCTTTAGCGTTAGCTCAGTTGTAGACGCTTTTCTCGCATATCCGCCAGGAAACGTTTCCTCAGAAGTAGAATATTTTCTTGTAAAATGTCTCTTAGCGTTCGACTTTTCCCGAGGCTGTAGCCAGCTTCTCATTCACCGACTTCTTGTTCGAATCTTCCCGTTCCACCTTAAAATGTACAGCAGTTACATTTTGGCGCTATTTAAGGTGGAATGGGAAAATTCGAACTTTTGGCTTCACGACTTTGTCAGTTTTTGTTGCAGATTAAACTCATCAGGAAACCAGCTGAGCGCTTATAAATGCAAACAAATCCATTCGGCTTCGAATCATCGGTGTTCATCTCAAATCTCTCTGGTTTCCGTTTCGTTAGCTACTAGCTAGGCGAACTTCTTGTCTGCGTTGCTGTGGTGACCAGCTGTCCGCGCGCCAACCTTCAGGGTAGATCGGTGAATGAGCAGTTATAGGCTGCATTAACTCCAGCGTTTAAGATGATTTAGCAGCGCTAACAACGAACAGCAGGGCTTTATTTTACTGCAAAGGAAGATTATTATATTTTACCTAAAAAAAATAATTCCGCTATGGAGCTGGGACAGAGCAGCAAACGAGCCACATGCGGCTCCGAAGCCATATTGGAGCATCTCCCGAACCCACACCGTTTGATTGACAAGACTGACTTGTTGATTGTGAATGCTATTGCAAATATGTTTTCATTTTGGCACCATGATGATAAATGCATTTGCAAATGGGCGTTTTTGTTTTTGTTTTTTAAACACATTTTAGACGCCCACAGACGATCGTTGTTTACTGGGGAGTGACTAATCCTTTTCTAATGGCGAGGGGTTTTGTTTTACGGCTCCGGTTGGAATATACGTTTTATAAACTTACTGATTGTGTAAATTCCTTTTTTTCTGTGTTGGTTTGGGGGCTATATTTACGAACCTGATGAACAAGATAGGGTTGAGTTGAATTTGTGAAGTAACACTGCGGTTCTGACGTGTTTATAATTATGTGTTTTTGTTTTGAAGAGTTTGATGTGAATTAAAGGTGTTTAAAAGTAAAGAAAAAAGTCTCTCTCGCACGCACACACAGACACACACACACACACACAATCTCTCTCTCTCTCTCTCTCTCTCTCTCGCTCTCTCTCTCTCTCCTCCTTCCGTTACACTGGTGGTTCGTCGTCGTGCGTCGTACATGACGCAACGAGCCCCGCCCCTCTACCACACGCGCTCCGGTGAGCGAGCCTCAGTGAGTCTGTGACTTGCGCTGAAGTTGGAGCTCAGACGCAGCTCACTAACCCCGCAGCAGAGCTGCTGTAATGTGGAGTAAAGCGCGTTTCCGGTCAGTTTAAAACGTTCTGCCCGAGGAACATGACTCACAGTTCGCTCCTAGCGCGTGTGCAGTGGAACCTGGCCAGGTGAACATGAAGCCTCACCTGTGGACCTCACTGCAGTGCGTGTTCACTGTAATCCTGTTGATGTGGAATGGCCTGTCTGCTCAGGTGCACCACCTCAGGCTTTCCATCCAGGAGGGTCTACCGGCCTCCACGGTAGTGGGTGACCTTAGAGCCGCCTTGCCGTCCAGTGCAGGGGTCAGCGGCTTCTTCATATCCGAAAGCAGGGACTCAGACGTGTTCAGGGACTTGGAGATAGACTCGGACTCTGGGATCATCTCCACGGCCTCCGTGTTGGACCGAGAGAACAGAGACAAGTACGAGTTTGCAGCAGCAACGTTGACCGGAGAGGTCATCAAAGTCACGGTGGTGGTGAAGGATGTGAATGACCACCAGCCTACGTTCCCTGTAGATGCCGTTGAGCTGAATGTCTCTGAGCTGAGCCTGCCTGGCTCACGCTTTGAGCTTCCCGGAGCTCTGGACTTGGACGAGGGTCAGTTTGGAACTCAAGGCTACAGAGTCTTGAAAGGTGAAGCAGAAGAGCTTTTCAAAGTGGAACTCCGCATTGGAGCAGGAGGTAGCACCATCCTCAACTTTGACTTGGTTCTTATGGAGAAGCTGGACAGAGAGAGCAGAGATTTCTACAGCTTGACCGTTGAGGCCTTTGACGGAGGCGTGCCGGCGAAAACAGGTCGCCTACAGGTGCATGTGAACGTCCTGGACGAAAATGACAACCAGCCTGCGTTCAATCAGACCGAATATCAAGCTGTGTTGTGGGAAAACGCCCCACTTTTGACGCCCGTGTGCCAGGTGCACGCCATAGACCCTGATTTAGGCAACAATGGCCTGGTCACCTATGAGATCAACAGGCGTCAGAGTGACCCTAACGAGTTTTTCATCATTGACAAGAACACAGGGGTCATTCACCTCAACAAGCCTCTGGACTACGAAAGCCAGACGTTTTTCGAACTTGTAGTGACTGCAAGGGATCATGGGCTCCAACCTGAGTCCAGCAGCACGTTTGTGGGCATCAGGGTTTTGGATGTAAACGACAATAGCCCATATATAAACATCTTGTTTTTGAGTGAAACGGGAGATCCAGAGGTATCTGAAGGTGCTGGATATGGAGAATACGTTGCGAGGATTGCTGTGTCTGACCCAGACCTGGGAGAAATAAAAAAGGTGGGTGATACGGCAGGAATACAGCATTGCAATACACAATATGCACATATTCCACCATTCAACCATTTTGGAGATAGCAGTAAATATATTAGCCCCTTGTTTAAACCATTTATCTCAGCAGTAAATTAGGTTTTTTCTAAAAACTCTCTATATTATTAGAATATATGCAAATAAGCATAAAACACAGTAAGACAGTTACAAGAAGTAGCAATTTCTTATATGGAAATAAGCAGTTGACGTCTGTGAGCTAGTCTGAAGAATAAAGTTTGCTTCTGGTGTTGATTAGGCAAACAGGGTATTCAATGATAACCAAGGGTGTATGATTGAGCTTGACATCGGGGGGGCGGGGGATGGGGGAGTTGACACATTTGCTACTATGACACAAAGCCCACACCGTCCCCTAAATATTATCAATCTGAGCTGATTCCACCGTGTCTGATGTAGATAACTGATCCTATCCTAATTAATGGTGGTGTGCTATTTTTACATACTATTGAGTGTGGCAGTATGCAGTTTGGGATGCAGCCAGAGACTAATGCTGTTATAGCAGTGCTTTATGGTGACTTGAGCATAGTTAATGTTAACGTTAGCTAACCTTAACCATGCTAGTATGTTAATGTAGCAAAAAGTTATACACAAGCCGTTATGCCGTAGCTATGATTAACCTTCACTTCTATTTGTTGTGCTTTCGTTGCTGACCTTCAGAGCTGGTGAAAGCTAACCGCACTACCAGTCAGATACTCCAACGAAAAGAAAGCTCAGGCCAGTAAGGCTGGTGATCGGATGATTTGAAACATAGCATTAATTTATTTAATTTTTTTTTCACCTTTACTAAGGCTAAAAGAAGGCCCAGCACAACACAACATAACATGAAATGGGAAGATTGTTTAATTTGCAGGTGTATTAACTATACAATATTACTGAGTGCTGATTGGTTGGCATTACTGCTGCTGAGTGCTGACTGGATGATGAGCTGTTTAATGCTGTGTCCAAAATGGTCCCAGAATCGCTATATGTTACATTTGAGATCGTGGATCCCAATATGGCACAACTATTATAGGGAATAGACAATGTGATGGTAGTAAACGGTTTCAGGTTTGCTCATTACTGTGCGAGAGCAGATTCCATCACATAAACGCCACAAACATCCCACGCCAGTCAAATATGAGTCCGACTGCACCCATGAGAAAATCCTACTTATATCCAACGTCCCCAATCCTCTAGGGCAGAGATCTTCAAACTGGTGCTCAGGCTCCCCAAACAGTCCACATTTGAGCTAAAACCTAACTTACAATCCATAAAGGTGGGGCAAAAATGTGGGCTGTCTGGGGAGTTTGAAGAACGCTGCTCTAGAGTTCATTGTGGTGCATTGTTTTAAGCGCAGTGGCTCTTCTGCATTATGCTTTCGGACACCACTGCAAAATAGGGGAATTCCAAAAGAGTGCACTATATAGTGAGTAGGGCAAAAGTTTCAGACATAGCTTGACACTAAACTGACGTCATCAACGTCCATAAAACACGGTTATAAAAGCTTATAAGGGACATTAAAACGCTACCAAAAATAAAACAGCAGTGTTATAAAAAAAAGGGGGGGGTTTGTGTAGAAATGAATGAGCACTACAATTTAACACAAAAGCTCCATAGGAACCCATTTATTCTGGACTCAGGATGACTGAGTGTCAGTTCTCCCAGACAGCATTTCACACCTCTGGATTTGGGTATCAGATACAAAGTGCAGCTATAGCACATAGGAAGCATCACAGAAAAGTGACAACCAAGATGCTCAAGCTAATTTTACTCTCCACTCGTAGATTTAATGGAATTTAAGGGAATTTATGAGATTTGGTATCAGCTAACTAGCTCTTCATAAACTTGTTGATTTCCAGCTGCGAGGTCAAGTAAGTTAGGATGTGACTAGGCTGTTTGACTGAAATGCACATCCCTTCTACAAACAGGTCAGCGTGTTCCTCGAAGGTGGAGAAGGCAAATTCACCCTGAAGGCCACGGACGAGTTCCTGTACGCGCTCTGTGTAGACGGCCCACTGGACCGAGAGCAGAAGGATATTTACGAGTTGACTGTGGTGGCCTCTGACTTTGGCTCTCCTCCTTTGAGAAGCGAGAAGACGTTCCTCCTGCAAGTGACAGACGTGAACGACAACCCTCCAAGCTTTGAGCATAAAGCCTATGAAGTGAGCATACCTGAGGATTTACCTGTTGGAAGCTCAATCCTGCAGGTGAAGGCCCATGACCAGGATGAGGATACTGGTGTATTCTACTCAATCCTGCGTTCAAATCAGGACTACTTGGTGAACATTGACCCTCAGAGTGGCCTTATTAGTACGGCTGCAGGCTTGGACAGGGAGAGGGATGCTAACTTGGCCTTTCTGGTGGTAGCTGTGGATGGAGGGTTTCCTCCGTTAACCTCCACGGCCACTGTGAATGTTCATGTGGAGGACGTCAATGACAACAAACCTGTATTCACTCAGCAGCTCTACAACGCCACCATTCTGGAGCATCTGGCAAATGGAACCTGCTTTTTACAGGTAAAACAACCTTATGATTGCACTGGTAAAGTGAGAAGGGCTACAATTAATGACTATCAGTCTGATTCCACTTCCTCTGATTTTAGGTACAACAGTGCTGCTTATCGATAATTATTGTTACTCTTATAGAAACCAAATCTCTCCATAATGTGGTGCAAGAAATGACATGAAAAGATATGAAAAGATTTAAAAGGACTCGAAATGAAAGTTGTGAAACGGCTGTGGTCTTCTATCTACAGTTATTCAAATATTAACCACCATAAGCCATACAGAATTAGTTACCCTGAGATCAAAAATTTGCAGTTAGCAATTTATGCTATGCTAGCTACTGAAGTTTCAGTGCAGGCTCAGCTTAATTTCACTTCTTTCCCATAGAGGGCTAAAGAACTTATATATATGACTAATTTTTAGAGCTCCAGATATTGTTGGCGGTAACAATCAATAGTTTGGAGACACTAAAATCTGTTTTAGGTTCTTCGATCTAGTGACTAAAAACCTTTTGTGTGGCGATGTAAAGTCACTCAGATGCATAAAAGTAGCTTTCTCTGAATTTTTAATATGCCATGAAACAGTAATATGATTTTTTGTATGTTTGGGTGGTAATTGTTTAAAAGTCATGACTTGAGTTCATAGCACTAATTTCAAGAAGAAAATGAAGGCCACGCCCACTTTTTTAAAGCCTCTGGAAATACAATACAATACAATACAATAGGCTGACACACTGAGATGACCCAGTGACAAATCAGCTGTGTAATGACAAATTATCACATGGTCACACAGCATGAAACATCTGATTACTACAAACAAAAACAAACAAACAAACCCTCTCTCAGTCTGAAGCTAACTGGCAGTATAAACGCTGGACTGCTCTCTCAGAGATACAATGACAGCAGTGTTACAGCAGACTTGGTCCTGGTAGTGCTACTGCTGCCTGGTACAAACAGCTAAACAACATCGGAGGAGTGAGCCAGTATTGCAGCACAAGATCTGCAATGCAGAGCCAGAGCTTTTAAGGATTCAATTATGAAATTATCAGCTACCAAAATTGTCAAAAATGACACTTTCAGTTTTTGCCAAAAGAGAAAAAAGGCTAAACAGAGAAATACAAAGATTACATAGGCCTACAGCAAAGAGTGCAAACCTAATACTTTACTGAGCTGAATAAGTTTAATAGTATGAAAATGGCTGTTTGTTTCTCCACTGTCCTGCACCAGCCAGCACAGACACGTTCAGACAGTCTAACCAGCAGAACAACCAAATGTAACTACTGTCGTTCCATGAGGAACATTAGACACAAGATCTCTGGTCTGGAGCATCAGGAGGAGATACAACACCCAAGAACTTCTCCACTACAGCTTTCCATTCCCTTATTCTATAACTACCTAAGGCACACCGGAAAAATCCAATAAGTCCAATAAGATGGGGGAATACAAAGTCATTTTCTGCCTCAAAAAAGTTTTTATTTTTCAGAGAATTAAAACAGAGTTTAAAAATGGTTCCTTTTCAGAGAATTCTTTTCCAACTATTGGTAATAGTTTAAAAGTCATGACTTATCAGTGTTCATAGCACTAAATTTAGAGAGAAAATGAACTTTTAAATACTTTTAAAGTCTCCATTTCCCAGATACAAAATTAGTTACTATACTAATATTTTGCACACAGTCTTTTTGACATACTTACAATATTTCACAATACTATTTAGCAAGTCTGAGATGGTCAGGTAGGTGGTAGGGTACATAAACTGTCCCCTAATCGAATGATGTTCATTCCAGTCGAGCATCACTACCTGTTATACTGGACCAGTTTCCTCTCTGCCTAAGATTTTTCTATTTTTCTGGATAATTTAGTGGTTCAGATGTGATCTTCCGAGTCATTCCGAGTGGTTTGATGGAAAGCATTGATTGTAGAGACTGGCAACACAAATACAGCCATTTTATTTACTATCCAAAACCACCAACCTACACGTGTCTCATGAGTATGTAATGATTATATTATATGTAATGATGATGGTGGTAAAATAGTGGAAAATCTGTTTTCTATGGGGTTCTATTTAGCCTCACAACGCCCTGTATGTACTCCTCAACCATGGACGGATGTAAAAATATGCCAAATGTGCCCCCATATGTTTCTCTAGAACTGAGCATTTCACACCAGACCACTCTGAATAGCTTTGTTTACATCGTAACCAGTTAACTATGCAGTAAATGAATGGAGCTCCCTTTTAAGCCCAAGGGATTTTCAGTGCTGATTCATTGTACGTTGCAGGTTAGAATAAACTGGCCCTAAAGTGCAGATAAGTTTACAACATCAGACACAGAGAACATAAAAGCACAATCAGCGGCTCAGTGGGACGCGAGAGCTGATCAGTATTTGGTCCAAAGGTCACCAGGAATGTTTTAAGTCAGTAATTAGGAAGCGGTCAGCTTCCTGTGGCCGTTATATCAGGCCTCTGTCCAAACAGATTACTCTTATGAATTGGGAGATGAATAATCATGTTCCAAAAAAACTCCAATGGCATGTGCCATTCCGCTACCGAGAGTGATGGAACAGTGTTTATTGGCCATCAGGGCTTCATACTACGTTCTAAATGTACTGTTTTTCTCCAGCTGGACAGATTTATATGCAGTTTATTTAAATCAGTGCGTGAGTCTGAACATGAGGATGTTTAATTTGGATCAAAAGAGAGTTTCCCCAACCCTTCCCCCCTTACACATTCTCAAAAGACAACATCAAAGTGCATATTTTATATGTTTAAGTTCTATTAAATTATTTTATTTACCACTTGAATTATATTCTAGACTAATATAATGTTATGAAATATGACTACTTTCCAACTACATTCTTTACTTGTACACTTATAATAGCTATAATAGCCCAAGGCCCATATTATCCACAGCGTTAGATTGGTCTGTCATTGGTTTTAGAGGGTCTAAAAGAGCCTATAATAATAATGACAGTAATAATAATAATAATAATAATAATAATACATTATTATATTATTATATGAGGTATTATGATGCTATGCTTTCATTTCTCAGAGTTCATTCTTTAGACTCTTGCTCTTCTCTGTTCTGCCTCCGGATGATGTGGCAGATGAGTCAGAGAGCAGTCTGGGATTTCTCAAAATGATTTTAGACCTTGACCGAAGGTTTTAAACTCTGTTCCACCCACACAGTCTATAAAACCTATATCAGCTTTACAGCAGGACGATAGAGCCGTGATCAATCAGAGCCGAGCGCAAGGATATACAGCCTTCTGCACAGCTTCAGCAATAAAACTACCAGCGCACTGGAAAGAGAGGCAAAAACAAACAGCCATAAACTCAACATCACAACTGCGACTGACATGAAAAACCTCCGCCTGACAGAGACGTACGCCTTTAAATGTTGTGTTTATTTCTAGATTATGTTCAGTTTTCACGGGAAACCCAAGTTAATGTCAGTGCCTACTGTACTTATCTTAGTTTAGTCCCATTTACTGTTCTTTTTTACTTCAATTTGCTTTAATAACACTACTTGGTGTGAGATATACACCAGCTGTGAAATCCTATCTACTGCTACAATAAATTCAGTGACTATGTCCTGCTGTTATCGTGGGTGCATCTCCTACAGTGGTATAATTAGGTCGGAAGGGCAGTAAAACTTGTTAGTTTTTCCTGCTGTTCCCAGCTTCTAGGATAATGATTATAAGTTCGTAGTACTGAAATGGTAATAAAACAGAAGCAGTGGTTTGTACATTCTGTTTTACCCACATTGAAAAATATTCCACAATATTATATTTGTCATATTTTGCACTTTACAGTGGGCCACATGTTTTCGATAGGAGAAAGGCAGGCCATTCTAGCACCTGGGCGCACGTGCCATGCAGAAATGCTGTTGTATTACAGAAAGCTTCTGTACTGCAGAAGCTTTCTTGTGTTTGTCATGTTGAAAAAAAAGGCAGCATCTGTTGCTCCAAAATGTGTACATATCTTGCGGTGCTAATTATGCTTTCACAGATGTGCAAGCTATCCACTAATACACCCACATACCATAAAAGACCCTGACTTTGAAACTTTACACTGGTAACAGTTTGGATGGTCGTTTTCATCTTTGGTCCAGAAAACATTACATTTACATTTAGCTGACGCTCTTATCCAGAGCGACTTACAAGGTTAATCATATTACAGGTAGGCCAGTGTGGTGTTAGGAGTCTCGCCCAGGGACTCTTATTGGTGTAGCACAGCACAGTCACCCAGACTGGGATTCGAACCCCAGTCTCCCACATGTGGTGGTGGTGGCTCCCTGGTGGGTAGTGGTGTTACCCGCTGAGCTACACCAATCACTAAGTCGACTGTTTTCACCCATTAACATTCTAAAGGCCGGTAAGATGGACTGACAGACAGAAAAATGGATAGATGGACGGATGTGGTTCCTGGTGGGAGTAAAACCAGGCATGGAACATAGCGTAACTGGAAGAATGAATGAGTGGTCTTCTTTAGAGAGTTTAGAGCCTTTAAGTACCTCTATTTATAGCTACACTAGTCGCCCAGCCATCAGATTATACTAACCACCTTCAGCCACTCACTGCTGTTACACAGACTCTCTGTTTTCTGTGCTCATTAAGCAGCTGTCAATGAGAGGGGGTAGAATGTTGATCTAGGGTTAACGTAGTAAACTGAGTTGGAGGAATTCTTTTGAGATAATAGAGTGAACTCAGTAAAATCAGTTTGTGTAATTGCATACATGTTATGTCCGTAATAATAATGGTCTATATTCCATATTTGAATATATTCCATATTGCATTGTTGCGTTGGGTGTAATGATGGCTTGTCTTTGTGATGATGTCATATATGGTACTACCTGCTCCTATAAGACATGCACAGGACCATACAGAGTTTCATTAAGATGTGGATAAGAACATTTCCATAAATATGGAGGGACTGGAGGGACAGTGTCCAGCACAGCTTAGTAGTTACCTACTCAAGCACACCTAATTTAACTCCTCTGTTAATTGCCAGGTTTAGTGGATGTGTTTGAGTAGAGGAACCACCTAACTGTGCTGGAAACCAGCCCTCCAGGACTAGAGTTGTACACCTATGATCTACACAGTCTTTCTAATGAGTGATTGCATAGGGATTGGAGTAGGGACAAGCCCTAATGTGTCTAATGTCTCTGTTTTCACATCTGTAAATGCAAAACATGTGCTATAAATTTCTAGTTTTTAGTATCAGCAGTTTCTTCCACCAAAAAAGTAGTTCCAGCCATTGGAAAAGAGAAATAAGTGACCATTGTTGATAGCAGTCGGTGGTCTATGAAACGATACAGGTTTGGTACAAAAAAGAAATGCTCTCAGATATAACAAGCAGGTGGGATGCTTTTCAACCAACCACATAGTTAACAGGCTAACATGAGTCTATATTAATAATCAGTATTCATCTTCGATTCACTGTAAAATTGTAACATAGAAAGCAAATAATATCGTTTCTGCATTAAACGCTGCTATATTATGATACGTCTATAATAATATAACTACTCTTGATGAGATAATTGGTTATTTTAGTTATTATTAACAATACATCCACATGTTTATCACACATTTGTTGTTGCCATTTAATAAAACCAATAAGCCATGAGAGGCTGTGCATTGCTGTGATTTTACATTAAGTGGCAGGGTTTCACTCTGCTTAGCATGATGCAGTAATCACAGTAACACACTGCCTGGCTTATTGCCATAATAAACGCTTCTCATATTAGTCTCAATTCTTAATTACTGAGTCAAATTTGTTAATTACCGAATCAAAATTGCTCATAGTGGTGGTGATAGTAACCAGAATTCTACCTCTGAAAGCCCCCCTCACAGAAGGTCATTACATAATCTTTATGGCCTGTTTACGTTATTTTATGACATGTTTTATGCTGAAAATATATTTTCTCACATCCATTCTTGGTGGAGGGATACACGCAGGGACATCCTCAGACCATCATCAGCATGACGTGTAAAACTCTTTTTAACTACAGTACTTAACACAGTAACTAAAATGGCTGTATTTGTGTTGTAGTCATGGTGACCCCTGGTTCCCATCACCATCACTGTTAAATAATCTGAGTCCCTATAATAAACCATTTCACATCAAACCCACTCTGAATTACTCTGTTTAATCAACCATCTCAATCACTGGATTGAAATGACTATGCTGATGTTTTGTCTGGTGGAATTCCATTTCATCTGCTGTGTCTCAGTGTGGTTTTACTGGCCACTGGAATGACCACAGGCGGTTGGTCTGAGATCAGGGCTACAGAGTGGTGTGAAGCTAAAATGGCCAAGATAACGTGTCAGTGGATGTGATGGTTATCCTGTTGTGTCTGGCACACTTTCTGCAGGCAGACACTGCTGTGCCGACACCGTGGCTAATGTTGTAATGGGATTGAGCTTGAGGCCTTATGGGCATTTTGGCACTGAGGGTGTAATGACAGAATTAAGGTGAATTAAGCGTTATGAGCACAGGTCAGAGATTCAGGCCATCCTGCGCTTGCTTAGGTCTAATGTTGACTTTCATAATACATGATCGTGCTTCGCCAAACCAAAACACTCTACAATTCTCTATAATGCCCTGATGATCAACAGACATTAATGTGTTACAGAAAGTGCAGAGGGCATTCTAGCTCTATAAAAAGAGCTCTATAAAAAGCACTCTATAGCGCTTATAACGATTCGTACGATATATGTGATTATTCTGACAGACTGTATCACGCTACAGAAAGTGCAAGGGGGTGATAGGAGCTCTGATGTGGGCTGGTATCATAGGTATAAATATGATCTTTATAGAAAGCCTGTAAATTATGGTCATCTTGTCATCATGTGCAGGTCAGTGCTGAGGATGCTGATGGTGGAGAATTTGGAACGGTGCACTACTCATTTTCTGATGGGTACAACAGTGAAGACTCACATCCTCTCTTCTTCATCAACACTGTTACTGGAGACATCTGTATATCCCAGGACATTGACCGTGACGCAGGTCTTGTGAACTTTGACCTGTTGGTAAAGGCAGAAGATCAAGTGAGTAAATAAGGATGAATATATACATATTTACATATATACTGTATATCTCTACCAAGTTTTAATGTTTCATGTGCTTTTTATACTCTATACAATAATAACTTATACAGTGTCAAATATATATATATACATACAACAGATATAGAAGTAAATAACTGTGGACTGTATAAATTAGTAGACATCACTGTACTATTATATAGAAATCAGAAATCATGCATTTTATACAATATTTATAGTACTGATATCAACAACAATGCATATATGTTTGAAAATCTATTTGCAAGATTTTAAACACAAGCCTTTCGTGACAGTAGCATCTTTCCAGATATTAATGATACTAAAACTTTAGATTTTAGATATTAATTTTATGAGAACATTGTTCTCATATGTTATTATTATTTCATTCTGATTATTAATTTTACTACTATTTAATTTTGAATGTAATTTTGTTTTGGCTTTCTGAATGATAATTTTATTAGAACTTCTTGCTTGATGTTAATTTTGCCATAACATCACTCTGAATTTTACAACTTGTGAAGTCGTAGAGCCCGAGGATCCTATTAGAATACAATTTAATATAATTCACTGCAGCATAATTGGTTTTATAGTTATTGCCCAGTGATATTTGGTCAGGTTAGATTCTATTTTCTGTTTGATAGAAATGTAGAAGACCACTGAGTTTTATCTTTCTGCTTTCCTTCTCCTCAGGGTGGTCTGTGGTCCCAAGCATATCTTCACATTGATGTGGAGGATGTGAATGATAATGCTCCGGTGTTTAATCCAGAGAAATATGTCACTAGCGTAAGCAGCCACGCTCAGCCTGGAGCTGAGATTCTCACAGTTATTGCCACTGACCGCGACTCCGGTGAATATGGGCAAATCACATACAAGCTTTTACCTGGAGACTCCGCCTCTCTTTTCTCAGTCGACCAATCAACAGGTAAAGTGCTCTAAGTCAGCTGCTTTGCTTCAACTAAAATATTCTTCCATGGCAAAACACTCCAAAATTTCCAGATAATTAAATAATTAAATGTAGATTTGGAATACTAGATTTCTAGATTACTAGATTTCAGTTGATATCTTCTTTATTTACTGTAAACCTTAAATGTCTCCAAAATCTTGAGTATTAAAGATGCTAATCCGCCTAAGCAGATGATTCCTCAACAGGCGTTATTGCCCCTGGTGGCGTGTAAGGAGTCAGTGAGCTCTTTCGCTTTATAAGCCTTCTACTCTAATCCATGTCCTTATCTCCCACCAGGGGGTGGGAGGGGTTAGAAAAGGGGGGTTGATGAGGACTCTTCCTTAAAGCCTTACTGGACACAGTCAGTGATATGCAGGACTGCAGCATATGCAGAGTGATATTAATGGCCCATTTATTGGATAATGTCTCAAACGATTTGGGTTTTTCATGTAATTGACTTAATTTTATAAACAGTTTGTCAAACGTTTGGGAATGTGTTGCATTCTTTTAAAACTTGATTATTTGTATTGGTAACATATGGTTAAGCAAGAAAAACATTGCTCCAAAGGTGCCTCATGTTCAAAGCAGCTAGCAAAAATAGTCAAAACTAATGATTTAAGGCTACCTACACAGTGCCGTCAGGACACATTAAATCGCATGTTTAAAGCGTTTAAAAATAATGATTGAGTATTTATGAACAGCATGTCAGTTGACAAGATAAAATAAATGTTCATTGTGTTGACATGAAATACAGTGACAAATTCTGTCCTGTGTATAACCGTTATGATTCATCATTTAAGAATAATGGACCTTATAGGCCAAGGCCCAATGAACAGCATCATAAATCTGTTCCATAAAGGATTCTGATGCCATCAAACCTGTAAAATTCAGATCATAATATATACATGTTTAACCATATGTCCTGTGCTTGAGTGAAAATAGGAACAAATATACTGTGAGCTATTAGATATTTTGTAGGACAATTTCTGTTTCTAATTCACACCATTTATTAATTATATACTTTTTTGTATAATTAAAAAAATATTTTATGTCTGCAGCCTACTTAAACTCATCAGAATTAGAAATATACCAAAGACTGAACAAATACTGTAAACCTCTGCCTTCCATTCTTTCCTAATTCACTTTACGTCTCTTATGTTAGTACAGTGCATAAATGCATAAATGGTTTTATGTCATCTGGCAATTACTGGCACACATGGTCCATATATTCAAATTGCCTTATAAACACATCATACAGTGTGTATGCTTGTGTTATGAAGTTCCTATGTAGAGTAAATTAAGTGTCTTTATGTATAGTACATCTCATTTATTTCCATAGGCCTCACCAGCACTGCACTAAATCTTATTCACTAAGCTGACATTGTGATTGGACCATCTGTTCTGAGGCTAACATGCCTTCTGGGTGTGAGGCTCTTAAGTCTGTGCAGGCCCACTCATTCAGATTTTAAGGTAAATTTAGGTGAGAAAAATTAGCAGGGTCCACGCCATCTGTCTGTGTGGGGTGCTAAAGTCCACCACTGATGTACAGGAGCACCTCAATCATTGTGTGTTGCTCTTCATTTTTAAGGGCTGAGTTTCTCAAATCAAAGCAATTTTTTTTACTTCATGGCCGGCAACGTGATGACACATACTGCAGTTTAATGAACTACGTCACATTATACTTTTCCGAGTATGTGGATATGGTTAAAACTGAACTAAAACTAAAGAAGTCAAAAAACTGCATGTTTCAATACCAGGAGAGCATAATTAGTCCTGGTTAATTAGATTTAGTACAGAGTATTTATAGTGTTTGAAAGTATTTTTAAATGTGGCACTACTGCTTCTTTCTTGCCTGTTCCTACTCATTGAAAAAGTATATATTTTGAAACATATATATTGAAAAAATGTATTTTGCCGTATCCACCCTACTTCATGTGTGCATAGTTTGCAATTTGTTGGTCACTGATTTCATCAAATGTTACTAATCTGATGGCACAAAAATCAACAAATTTCTAAAATAATATTGTAGAATGTATTTTATACATTCTCCACACTGACAAGCCGTCTTGCTGTGTGTTTCCTACACTAGAATAGCCATAATAGTGAAAAACCACCCCTCCTCAAATGTAGTTGATCAGAAAAGATATATTTGGCAATGTAGCTAACAAGTAATGGAAGTGTGTACCCTACCAATTGGCAAGGTGCTAAATACATCTAATTCTAAACCTAAATCATTACATAATCGGCTCAAATCGTGTAGAAATGCTAATCAGAAATTCAAATATATGCGTGATATAGTGGTTGAGATGTAAACAAAGTAATTCTAAGTGTTTTAATGTGAGGTGGTTCATTGTAGGAATGTCTTTACAGTGGTGGTAATGGGAACCAGGGGTCACAATGTCTACAACACACATATTGTCATTTTATTTATTGTCCAGAACCACCAGTGAACCTGCACAAGCCCCCTGAGTTTCATATGTAATGTTGATGATGGATAAAATAGTGATAAATCTAATTTGTGGACTATTTTGTCTCACAACACCCTGGATGTACCCCTGCACCAGGAATGGATTACAGAGCATCGTATTTATAACCACTTCATGTAAATAACCCCCTCTGAGGGAGCTTTTAAAGGTCAATGTCTGGTTCCTGTGACCACCACTGTGAACAATTCTGACTCGGTCAGTTTCTCTAGAACAGAGCATTTCATACCAAACCACTCTGACTGACTGTGTTTAGATCTGACAGTTCAGCTAGGCAGGACTTGAGGAAGCCTGATGGACTTGATTATGTGGTTTCTGACACACTGTTATCTATAAACATATGTACATTTGTGTATGTGTCCTTTGAAGGTGTGGTCTCTCTGTCCTCTCCACTCTCTGCGCTGGGCAGCAGCAGTGTGAGGCTGGCCGTATCTGCTCAAGATGGTCAGGGTGTGTCCACTCTCCAGCCTGCTGACATCACCATTAACGTCCTGCACAGTGACCATGCCCCCGCACTCTTCCACAAATCACACTACAGTTTCTCCGTTCCGGAGGACGCGCCGGCAGGCACCACTGTGGGCACTGTACAGGCCATCAAACCACCCAGTGAGTCTCCACAGCAAGTTCAGGCTTTATTTACAGTCCTGGGGGGTGAAATGCCTGATCACACAATGGTTCAATTATGATTCTTTGGAAGTTCATAAATCATACAATTTCATCGCTACTGTAGACCAGTATCCTGGAGATGGATTAAGCCTAGTCTTTAACTAAATTTTAGTGCCAACGGTGAATAACATAAAAGATTCATCTTCCTGAATTAACAACACTGCGCACAGATTTTACATTATATAGTGCACTATATATTTCACCAGTGGACATGATGTTGAAGGCAGTTTCTGAAGTTTTTATTTAATTGTTTTAATACAAATTAGAATAAAAACAAAAATAATGAATACATAAATACTAGAGGAATTATCACCACCACTGGAGTTGAATCACCTTTGAACTGATGCGCTGAAATTCATTGATGCATTTTTATACCCCTGTATACTATCATTCAACAGTTTAACCAAAGGTACTTGGGAATGATATCCTTTAATTTACTTCCAATAATAATGGGAACATTAAACTTAGTCATTGCTTGTTACCATGCTTTTGACGTGTTGCACAATTACTAATAACATCCCGAACCATCTGTGAAAAGAGGCTCGTTCAGAGGTTTTCTGTGTGTGTTTCCCTACAGTTAAGTGAAGATTAGTGCACATGTATTAGTATTAACGCTTAGTAGACGGTCATCTGAGGTTGTGATTTAGCTGATTAGCTCTTTCTTTGTCCCTTAAAGGACAGAATGCGAGTGTGTTTTAGGGGAGGGAGCAGATCTTTTAATCACGAGCAGATTTACCTTTACTAACCTTGTAAACTTGAGATACCAAACAATAGCATCAGTCAATTAGACTCAGTACAAAGAGCTGAGCGAATGACCGATGCAGTAATAGAACCGCTGAGAAAAAAGTGATGTAAATTTAAAGTGGAAATCCATCACATTGCAGCAAATATGGTAGATTCCGGGGATATAGGGAACGATTTAACGATTTTGTATATGTGTGTGTGTTTAGGAGGCAAATGTTACGTTGCCTTCGGATACCAGCTAAACATTGCTAAATCGTTCCCTATATCCCCAGAATCTACCATATTTGCTGCAATGTGATGGATTTGCACTTTTAATGTACATATATATATATATATATATATATATATATATATATATATATATATATATATATATATATAT
>CM067500.1:13905764-13917500 GCA_034552555.1 Semaprochilodus insignis | reverse complement strand
TCTTTGGAGCCTCTCTCCAAACCACCACCATTCCTACTTCACCCTGACACTGGCTGGCTTTTTGTGGCTCAGAGTCTTGATTATGAGTCAGAACCCATCTACAGGTTCAGTGTTCGTGCAACGGCTCGTGATGAGGGTACTAATCTGACGGCCACGGCCATGGTGGTAGTCATGGTTCAGGATGAGAACGATAATGAGCCAGTTTTCAGCAGGGACAGATACTTTTTCAGTGTGCCAGAAGGATCCACTCCACACGGCCTGGTTGGGACAGTCAAGGCTACAGACAGAGACTCAAGGAAAAATGGACAGCTGTCCTACATCCTGCTGTCAGATGGGAAACACTTCCGCATCAACTCTAAAACAGGTTTGAGAAAGCTATATTTATTTATTATTTAATTCATTTATTTAATTTTTTTTCAACCAAAGTAGGTCTAAAAGTGATCTAAGTTTAGCTAAAGCAATAAGAAATATTCAAACCGGCATTTAGTAAATCCACACAAAGTTTTTTTACTAAATTAGCAACTCCTGTCACTCAACACAAGCTCACATAGGCTTTACTTTTTGGGAAATGTCCCGCCCCCCCNGATTGGTTCTGTGGCTGATATGTTTTTGCCAGTCAGCTCTCTGTGCACTTTAGGAAAACCTAAAGTTTTTTCATGTAGGTGTCCAGAAAAAAAGAACATACACAACGAGTGGTGCCTGCAGAAAGCAAATACTGAATCAGGGATTTTAGAAATCCCTGCTGGATTTGCATTTTTACATCCCAAAAAACCTGTTCCTGTCCAAAGAAAAACATGTCTCCATTTTTGTTGATTTTTAGTTTTATGCATCATTTGACCTCAGCAGCTGCTGTTTACAATGCGTGAGAATTTCATGATGAATGAACCAACAGAAATGGCCAAAAATGTTCCATTGATTTGGAACTAAAATTAAAAAAAGTTATTTAAATAAAATTTGGGAGTTTTTTTGGAACGCATCATACCTAGAGCCTAGTGTACCATTCATATTCATTTCTGTGTTTTATCTTTTGCCTTTCTATTTTTATGATTTCTCTTTCCCTCGCTCTTTCTCGTTTAGGAGAGATCATTAACTGGGTGGCTCTGGATCGTGAGGAACGTTCCTGCTACACTCTCAAAGTTTTTGTGACTGACCATGGTCATCCTCGCCTCAACGCCACCACCACCGTACACATTCTAGTCTCTGACATTAATGATAACCCACCTGAGTTCACTCACCTGCCCACCAACAAGGAGCTGAATGTGCAGGTCCCCCCCATTTACTTCACTTCCTCTATAAGAGCATGTACAGAACTATCCTTTGGCTGATCTCACTAACAATACACAAGTAATACTAAGCTAACTGGCAGCTATTAGCTCATATTCACTGTTAAGCACGATTTACTTACTGTACCTCAGTTTTGTAGCTAGTCAACATATTTTTAGAGATAACATGAATTTTATACATGTACATTCTTTATTTGTATATTGTTGTATATATTGTATATAGGTCTGTTTGGACCTCAGCCCACTTTGTAGTTTGGCCTTTTAAGACAGAAAAGTTAATGCACTCCTATTATATATAGTATTCTAAGTATATAAATATTTAAGCAATACTGAAACTAACTAAATATTTATTTAATTAATTATTCTTTGAACTAATGTAGGTGTATGAGTGTTATATGCATTTAAAGATATCACTTTACTTTTTTAATAATTGTCTAACTATAGATTTATTTGTAAAATGGAAACTTTAGTTCACAATTTCCGCATATTTACTGAGATGGGCATATTCAAAAATAATAAAAAGTTAAATACAAAATGTTCCATAACTTCTGCACAGGCCACATTTTATGTTTTATTTTTTTCCCCATTATGTTAAATTCAGCAGATAAAAATATTAAATGTGCAGAAGTGTGTTCTCTGTGGAGGATGACTTATTTTCATTTGCTAAATAATTTAATTTGACATGTAATTTGACCAAGGGTGCCCAGATATTTGCATATGGCTATACATGTTTAGAATTTGTGTATATTTTTATAACATTACTTTTTAAAGCATTTGTGTTCTGCAGTTACATGTGGTTTAGAACAACAGCACTTTAACCTTACAGTCAGTAATTTGTAAATGACTTTCATGTAATGAGTAAGAAATTGTAACACTATTCTGTTTTCATGTGTGGTCAGGTATGGTCAGGCCTTGCGTTGGGGTCAGTGGTCACTAGCATGTTTGCTAAGGACCGAGATGCAGGAGAGAATGCAACTGTAACATTCTCTCTGATCTCAGGTAAACTAATCTGCATACACTGTATGTTGTTATGCCATCTTTGCTGATTGCTAGAGCGTTAGATAGTCAAATAATAATATTCACACTTTTTCATCCCCTTTTTATTATTCCCCCTGTAGATGTCGGAAAGGGTCATTTTGAAATAGATCGTCAGAGTGGAGATATTAGAGTTGCAGCAGGTTTTCTTTCAGATCCCCTCACCAACTACACCCTCACTGTGGTTGCCAAAGACAACGGCCCTATGCCCCTACAGCAGAGGGCCCTCGTACACATCCAGGTGAAGCTTCTGGAGCTCAATGCACTGTATGATACTGTATGATACTCAGGCTGGACTGAATATACTGTGAATATACTACAAAACCAGACAGACACCAGTTGTTTTGTCAGTTTCTGAAACAAACTCACTTTTAAAAGATGTTTAAAGATTAGAAATAAAGGTGTAAATAAATAATAAATTAATAACAGATTAAATATTGTATACAAATTATGACCGTTATTTTTTTTCCTTCAGATATATTTTCAGCTAGATATTATGTACTGTAGGAATAATTGAATAGAAATATCATAAATATTATACAAAAACATAAATATAAACAACTGTTATATTTGAATAAACATGAAGGGTAAGTTATATTAATACAACATGTTCTGTTAAACTATTATTTACATATTCTTATATCCTTATAAAAGGCCTGTATTATGGCTGTTCATAATTATGATCTGTAATATAAACTACATCATGAAGTCAGTGAATAGCTAACACTGAAACCGATAAAACAATAGTTATTACATGATATAATGATTAGAATTAGATAAAGAATAAGATATTAAGATAATAAGTTATTCAAATAGTACACCAGTTGTGGATAAATGATTATATTATTATAAAAAGTTTTCAATAAACAATTACTAAAATATTTTGGTTTTGCTGACTTACTATTGCTATTAATAACAGTTATTTTTTTCAGTTGGCTTTATTTGGTTATTTAGCATGGACAGTACATATTTATCAGCATCATAATTTCATAATAAAAATGGAACAGATTCATCCAGATGGCTAATCTTGATTTGAGAAATGATGTTAAGTGATTATAATTATTGAATATCTTTATCTTCATCAGTGTCAGTGCCATTTCCGAACCTCAGGCTGTGAGAAAATATATTTGATTTGATTGTGTTTTATTTGATTTATTTCAGGTACACGCTTCACAAAAGCAGGACGGTTTTCTGGGTCTCAGGCATTTCACTGTGAGAGAGAACTCGAAGATGGGAACTGTGATTGGTTCGCTCCGCTTTCCTGGAACAGTTAATCAACAGCTGCGCTACTCTGTTGCCGAGGGGGATGGGAGTTTACACTTCGGCGTCAACTCCAGTGGCGACCTGTATGTGGCGCAGCCTCTGGATTACGAGGCTACACAGCACTACTTCTTAGTGATTCGAGCTGAGGCTCCACCCTCTGTGAATGCCAGTATGCTAGTGGCTGTTAGCATCGTTGATGTCAATGACCACGCCCCTTGGTTCCATGGCGATGAGAGTGTTGTGGTGTTTGGTGTTCAGGAGGATGTTGCTATGGGAACTTCAGTGTACGTGTTTAATGCGCGTGATGCGGATGGCAGTCTCCAGAACAGTGCTATTCGGTATACATTGACCTTCGACTCGGACACTTCTGTGGACAAGCTGCCGTTTAGCATTGACCCTCACACTGGGGCTGTCACGACAAATGCACAGTTGGATCGCGAGCGTGTCCAGAGTTTTGTGTTCACCGTCATTGCCAGAGACCAGGCCAAAAACTCAGACGACCAAAAACACGCCTCCATCACAGCTCAGGTTTTCATAATTGACATCAATGACAACAGCCCTGCCTTTGTTTCCATGGAAACAGTTCACGTGGCAGAGGACGCGGAGGTCGGAAGCCTTCTCTTCCACTTGCTGGCCACAGATGAAGATGAGGGAGAAAACGGTCACGTGACCTACAGTCTGATTGGTGGAAACGAAGATGGACACTTTTACTTAGAGAGAACAGGTACGGTGTACATCTAACAGGGCTGCAGTGGTTAATAGTTTACTACACTTTCACAGTACACAACATGAAAAATAGCCAGCAGTGCAGCATTTAAAAATACTACCAAAACCGTTTTACTGTGTTATTATTATTCAGACTGCACTGCACTAAATCTAATTGTTCTTGAAGAACTGACGATGTACACAATATGCTCATAATTAGGAGTATAATGATTCTCCAAATCTGTGGTTCGGTTCAGATTTGTGAACCACTGTTTGGTTCACACCATGTGGTGGTGAAATAAGAAAAACAGGGTCAAAAATCCATCCCAGGTTTACCAAATCACCAACAATTTGGAAAACTAACATGAAGGACGTTAAAGAAAAGAACACTAAAGAACATGGCAGACCAACTGTTTTAGTATTTTTGGCGAATACACTTACAGTATACAATAAATACGATTATATATAAATACAATTAAAATTATATACATGATACAGTCACGCATGCCATATGGATGTTTTTAAGGCCACTCTGGGATAAAGTTTGATTATTTGACTAATTATGTAGATGCTAACAGAATATACAGACTTTGAAAATAGTTCTCAGTTGTTTTTCTTTTTCTGTCTTCTGGAACTATGACACTAGACTGTGAACACCAGCATCGTTACCTACCTACTCAGCATACTAACATATCACACTAATGCTAAATATTGTCATATTGCTCATCCCCAGCTGTTATTGATATTGATTAATAGAAGAAACAGTTTAGGCTTTGTTTACTAGAGCAAATCAAACATGTAACTCCATGTGATTAACATTAGTTCTACATGTCCATCAGCAGCTGTCGTTTACATTGTGTGAGAATTTCACCATAAACGGACCAGTAGAAATGCACCAAATAGCATGGAATAGAACCACTTTATATGAACTTACATTAAACATTAAGAGCGTTTCTGCCCTAATCTATGAAGTTAATATTACATGGAGATACATGTTTGCTTTTTGGGTAGTGACAAGTTAAAAAGCACTCTATGATGTTGGCAGTGTGGGGAGCGATGTGGCTTCTGTTGTGTCATTAAAAGGTGCTCTATACAGCTCGGGAATTACATGATCCACATAGTCTTTCTGACAGCTTTCAATATAACAATATTGTATATTAAAAGAAATTGCTGTTGTACTAATGGAACTTTGAATGATGGTGGCAGGAACTGAATATGACAGTATAGTTAGATTAATTATTTGCAGCCCTACAAATGAGTAGTAACAGCATATCGTCGCTGTCCAATGAAAAACATGTATCTCCATTTTTGATGATTTTTACTTTTATGCATCGTTTGATCACATGAACTGCTGTTTACACTGTGTGTAAATTTCATGATGAATTGACCAACAGAAATGGCCCAAAAATCGCTTGGAAAAAGTCTGGTTCCATTGACTTACATTAAAGTTAAAGGAGGTTTTTGCCCTCTCCTGTAAAGTTGTTATTTTGGAGATACTTGTTTTTCTTTGGACAGCGAAGATATACTAACAGTAGCTGAATCGCAAGATATTTGCACACCCTGAAACCTACATACATTGCTCAAGCATTCCTGAAATTGCTGTTAAAGCTTTATACAGTCTCCAAAACCTCACCGTGTGTATGTTAGCGTTTGTGATGGACGTCATACGCGTCTGCTCTGTGATACTGACACCCCCAGAAAATCTCTTTATTGTGTTTTTGTGTCTACCCAGGTCACTTGTATCTGAACTCCTCCCTGAACTACGAATCGCAGCATGCTTTTGGGCTCACCGTGCAGGCCTCAGACAGCGGGGTGCCTTCTCTATCCAGCACTCAGACTCTGACTGTGGTGGTGCTGGATGTGAACGATGAGGCTCCCGTATTTGAGCGCCGTGTATACATTGCCGCTGTTGCAGAGAACCGAGAGCCGGGGCAGCCTGCGGTCAGAGTGAGCGCCGTTGATCTAGACTCAGGTAGACACATCTGACAGAAGCCTACACTCTAAAAACACTGTAAATAAGTAACATTTATAACATTTAATAACAAGTTTATTAGTTTTCATGTTTTTTTCAGTTCATACAATACAAAGTCAAAGTCTGTAGAAGTTTCTCTGTTTGTCTTATTTCTCCCACAGAGGAGAACGCGATTGTGATCTACAGCCTACTGCCTGGTCCTGGATATGAGTTCTTCACCATTGACTCCCACACTGGCCTGGTCAGCACCTCCACCCAGCTGGACAGAGAGATCCACCACAGCTTCACCCTCAGAGGTAAAACTCCACATGGGTGTTAGAGGTTTACCTTCACACCTCGACAACTCACAAGTACCATCACTATATTACAGCATAACATCTCAGAATTAGCATACTGTTATCTGTTGCTCTCTTTGAAATTTGATTCCTGCACTGAAATTAGCCTGAACGGTCTTTAGATAACTCCTCCCTCATTCAGATCTTATATCTTAGCAAGTAAGATGATCTCATATTTAGGTAATATTTCTCATTTTAGGCTGTTGTAAGCTTATTATGAGATTATTTAACTTATTTCTATTCTATTTCAGACAGATTATCTCACTATATTGGCATATATATATTTTTTTTGCTTATTTCAAGAAATATGGTTGAAACAGGCTACATTATATTCCAATATAAACATGGTGAAGCAGCAATTAGTTGTTCCCAAAAGATTTTGCCCCGAATGTATTGATTTTCAAAGCCAGGTTAAAAACTCTTATTGTATCTGATTGTCTGGTTTGCAGTTCAGGCAGAAGACAGTGGGGTTCCACCTCTCTCCAGCACCACAACGGTCCTGTGCTCCGTACTGGATGAAAACGACAATCCTCCTGAGTTCTCCCAGCCGTCTTTCCACATCGTCATACCAGAGAATCTCCTACCAGGGGTCATTCACACTGTCCAGGCCTCGGACCCCGACAATGGGGTCAATGGAACCGTGATGTACTCTATAGAGAGTAAGTGGACATTCTCCATGTTACTGACAGTATGATTTCACTTATGAGCCAGTTACATGTTTACCTTTGATTGGTTGATTTTCTTTGAAAGAGTTTATGCATGGTTTTAAAGCCGTACTCCAGTTTTTAGTTATTACCTTTTTAAAATTGTCTTATCAGGGTCTGAACTGCATCTCAAATCTATGAACTGATCATTTCTGCATGTGATATTTAAAGCCACATCATAACAAATAAAACTATGAAGAATCAGTTTTATTTTCTCCCTTTTTCCTCCCCCTCTTTTCTGTTTTCTCCTCCATTCATTAGATACAGAAGGTCATTTCTCCATTGACGCAGTGACAGGAGCCATCAGCACTGTGAAAGCTTTGGACAGGGAAGAACGTTCTAACTACACCCTCGTCATCACCGCACGTGACCAGGGTCCGTCTCCTCTGACCTCCACCACCCTCCTCTCTGTCTCTCTCTCTGATGAAAATGACAACAGCCCCACGTTCAACCGGAAGAGTTATCGTGCCTCCGTTAGCGAAGGCCTCCCCGTTGGGTCAGAAATCCTGCGTCTCAGCGCTAGGGACCCTGACGAGGGTCCAAATGGGGAAGTCAGCTTCTCATTGGCTGAGGACACTGCTGGAACCTTTTCTGTGGATTCTGCAACAGGCACTGTCTTTCTGACAAAGCCGCTGGACCGCGAGATGCGCTCTCAGCACACTTTCCGTGCCATGGCAACTGACAACTGCAGCCAGGGTCCTCGAAGCTCTGTGGCTCTAGTTACCGTCCAGGTAGAAGACGTCAACGACAACCCACCTGCTTGCGCCAAGGAACCTACCCAGGTGTCAGTCATCACCAGAGGTGGGTACACTTATAGACTAGTAGTACTAATGTTACTGTAGGGAAATAATTAATCGAATCAAAATGAATGTAGAAATTAATCGAATCAAAATGAAGAGAAATTCCATCTTATTTTAAAGTATTTAATATTGTAATATGTAAACAAAGTAATACTGATTTGGTTTGGCATGAAATTAATAAAAAAGTAAATATGTTATCCAACAGATAGACTAGAGTGTAAGTATAGTTATCATGTTAAAATGCTCCTGTATAGCATGACTACATTTAAAGTGTATTAATAACATTAGTGAATCTTCAGTGTCACATGGTCACGTAACTATTATTACGTTCTTCTGCTCACGGCAGGTAAAGCATATCCTGGCCAACCCATCACTAAAGTAGCAGCAGATGATCCAGACTACAAGGAGAACGGAACAGTGACGTTCAGTCTGATGGTGGAAGATGAACTGTTCCAGGTTGACCGGTTATCCGGAGAGGTCCGACTGAAGGCTCCTCTGAGTGAGGGGGTATCAGGTTTCAGGATGCTGTCGGTTTTGGCTGCAGATCAGGGAACACCTGCCCTCACCTCCACCTGCCTCCTGCTGGTCCAGCTCAATGGAGAAAAGCCCCTGCTGCAGTTCACAGAGCAGCTCTATGAAGTGACCTTACCGGAGAACAGCAAGACAGGTGCAGTTTAGTGTTTTCACTAACCGAGCTGCTAAATCCTTCTAATAAGGGGTAGAACAGTGGTTCCCAACCCTGGTACTGGAGCATCCCCTGTACATTTGCTGATGGGTTTCAAACATTAGTTACTTTATGCCTTCCTTGCTCTTGTATGTCTGATATAGCTTATACAGTATTCATAATTAATAGATGAGCTGGTGTGTTAGAGCAGGTGGAATGCATGTCTTTGATATGATTGTGATATGAAGTCATATGTTTCAGCTACTTTTCAAACCCTCGAAGTTTGAACCCTGATTATGATATTAGGTGCAAACAAATTTTTGCAATGAATGTTAGTAAATTAATGTGCTCCACAGCTTTCTAAAAAGGCTTTAGATGTTTACTAGCTCCAGTCATGCTGGGCACCACTTTCCAAACTGTCCAGCAAAGGTGGGTGATTTCTACTACAGCACTACTATAACCTGAAAAATAAACTTCATCAGGTGAGTTTGAAAAGATCAAACTGTGCTGGACTGAGAGCCCCTGGGATAGGAACTGATGACTCCTAATAATGTATATTTGGTAAAGTCGCTTTTTCGAATGGTCTTTAACCAAGAGTGGCCTCTATTTCTCTGTCATTTCTATTTTAAAGGCTCCTGGGTGGCAAATGTGGTGGCTCATGACCAGACTGCCTCAAGGACTACAATCAAGTACAGTATTTTCAATGGCAATGAGAATGGAGCATTCAGCATCAATCCTAACACAGGTGAGTGTCATACCTGTAAGACATTACCTTGATGTCTGTACTGTACATGCACTATAATGACAAAGGATCCATATTTTGAAGTTTCTTTTTTAGCTTGAGCTAATTACTTGCTAGTAAGTAATGGAAGTTTATACCACACCAATTAACGGTGGTGCTGCTGATTGCATACATGAAACATCACACTTGCATTCAACTGTTACATGTTCATTTAATTCATTATATTTGCTTAATAGAAGCCCGTTATATCTGCTTCTATTTTCCAACAGGTGATATAACAGTCAGAGAACAGAGTCTGTTGGACTTTGAGACAGAGCGCAAGGTTCATTTGGTGGTGCTGGCAGAAAATGGCCACCAGTCAGCCTATGCAAGAGTGGCCATCGCTCTGCAGGATGTGAACGACAATGCACCAGTATTTAGGCAGAATTACTACAGAACTGCAGTCTGGGAGGGACAAATCCACAACACTTATGTCATGCAGGTACATGTTTCGAGGGTTCCCTCATGTACCAGAAAACCTGGAAGACTAGTTTGCCAGCCATGGAAAACACACACAAAAAAAATTTAAATGTCCTGGAAATATTAGCATGGTCCTGGAATGAGAAAAGAGTTATTATGATAAATAAATGTATTTATTTTGCTATATCTAAATTGTATTTATTTAACCTCAATTCCAGAAATATGATTTAAATTGTTATTATAAATTATAAATTATATTCTTCTTCTTATTATTATTATTAACAAGAGACATAGCCAAGCAGTTGGCACCCCTGTTAAAATTACATACTCATGCTTATAATGTTCTTTTCATCAAATGCTGCTTCTTTTAGTTTTGCTGTGCATACCTGACCAGTCTGAAACCTGAATAGTTCTCTCTGAGAATTTTCTTGATCTAGTCTTGACTTGACAGTTCTTCTTAATTTCTTATTGTGCAAACTGTAATCACAAAACACAGAGTGTTTACATATCTTTGAATAGTCTTTTCTTGTTTTTAAGAGTCAATGGTCTTTAGTTAGTAGTCAGCTGCTTAGCCTCTTGTTTAAATGAGACAGTGTGAGCACAACCTATACACTGAAGTCAACAATTAATAACCCTTTACTGACAAACATGTGCACAAATTTGGCTAAATGTTCCCCAACCAGTTTTCTAATAGTTTTACTAAGCTATTAAAACTGAACTATATTCATGGACTATGCAGCTGGACTATGGACTATGGAGCTGTCATGTATGGAAGTCCTGGGAAAGTAATTCTTAGAAAGTGGTTTATTCTGTATGAATGATTCATTCCTTCTGTTCAGTTGTTCTGCTATTGTTAGCGGCGCAGAATTACTCAGCAGTCCTGTGTAAAGTGGCTACTTGCAGAAGAACGAGCATCATTAGCCCATGTAAAATAAATTTCAACCCTTATGTATTACAGATGCATTTTCTCTCATTTTTGTAGGTGCTAGCGATGGATTATGACAGCGGTATGAACGGGCAGATAGACTACTCCATTGTGGATGGAAACCACAACAATGCTTTCATTATTGACTCAGTTCGTGGGATTCTGGCCACTAATGCAGTCCTCGACCGTGAGATCATCTCATCTTACAAGTATGTGGGAGCCTTTTAGTCTTTAGACTTAATCTACTAAATGACGGCAGATTTGTATTATGACACTATTTTTTCCTTGTCTATCCAATAAAACAGACATATACAGTTTTCTGTCTGTTTAGTCACAATTTGACAGAGAAGGTGATCGGTTATATATATTTACTGTATGAACTGATTGACAGGTTGGTTCTTGAGGCCAAAGACAGGGGAAGCCCTCCTCTTTCAGGGACCTGCACTGTTCGAGTACAGGTTGTGGATGTCAACGATAACAGCCCCGCAATACCACCAATGGAGCCTCTACTGGTTACGGAGAGTAAGACGTTCAATCGCTTACTTGAGATACTTTAGCACAAGCTTTATATATTTATTGAACAACGTTTTTATGGAATGTAGGATGGTGGACTGTTACTGTATTTAACCTATAAACACACACTGTCATTCAGAGGTTTGGAATCACTTGTCGTAGTGACTAAACATGTAGATTGAACCGTCAGAAACTAAACACCAAAACAAAAACATTTTATTAACATTTAATGCAACTGTAAGTGTAAAAATCTCTTTATAGCAATCTATCATCATCAGTACTATTAATATTAATTATATATATATTATATATAATATATATTATACTATATTATAT
>CM067500.1:13841488-13905407 GCA_034552555.1 Semaprochilodus insignis | reverse complement strand
TATAATATATATTATACTATATTATATTAATAGCTATTTGCTCAGTGAGATGGGTTCTGTATGAATCCTTCTGAATGTTAATTTTCATTGCTTATTTCTCAGTTATTATTATCTACAGGTTTATTATCATCCAAATATTCTTATTTATACATCTTTTTAAACATAGTTATATCTGTATAATGTTAGCATTGTATTGTAACCATTTTAGATTCATTTTATGCAACAAAATTTTATAATTCAAAAATGTCATCAATAAACTGAAACATCGGAGGGATAACGCCACAGGTAATTCCCTCACATTGCCTGGACAGAAGATAATTACTGTTTAAACTTGAGAATAAATAAAGTTACATTAACATGAAACACATTAATGTGAAATGTGTCACACACATACCTTCCTGTTTGAAAACTTTAAGTTGAATCCAAAATCCTTTGTCAAAATCAATTTTCATGCTAAACATAGCTTAAAACTATAGAACATTAGTAGAATATTAACATAAACAAATAGGTTTTATTCTATTGAACAAACTTTTTTGAGTGCCACTATATTGTCCATATCTTCAACTTCAAAGGTTTGCTTTATTCCATTTGCAAATTTGATTTGTCTGTTTGTCATGAAAGATTAATTCACTGTGAACGGTAACTGCTGTTACATGTTTAATATTTTACATTATGTATTTATTTATAAGAGTTCTTCTCTTCTCGTTGAACATTCACATCTTCCAGCTGGTCACATTGTCACCCAAGTCATAGCCAACGATGTGGACCTCAATTCTGCAATAACCTACAGCTTTGCAGGGAAAGCAGAAGAAAATAGGAGCTTTGCCATTGACCGCTATTCTGGGGTCATTACCTCAACAAAGATTCTGGACTATGAGGAGCAAGTCCTACATACCCTGAGAATAGTGGCATCAGACTCTGTACATCAGACAGAGGCGGAGGTTACCGTTCAAGTACTGGATGTGAATGACAATGCCCCAGTGTTTTCTCAGGAGCATTACCAGGTTTGGCACTTTACATGTTTCTTTTGTTTAAATGTAATTGTGTAATAGGTAATTACATGAATATTTATGGTTACATATAAATCATATGGTTCAGTATTTTCTCAGGTTAAACATTGTTTTGCAGGTGGTGTTGCCTGAGCTGACATCTGCAGATTCATTTGTTGTTGCTGTGACAGCAACAGACAAAGACTCAGGTCTAAATGGCAAGATTTCCTACAGGCTGCTCTCTTCTCCAATGAAAGGCTTCTACATTGATGCAGAAAACGGTAATGCCTGTGAAGTCAGATAAATCGTGGGAACTTTCAACAGAAATACTTTTCCTCTTTGAGTATTTCAGACGTGTGCATCCATGAAATAACACATGATGTAGTATTTACTTTAGTAACAGAATTGAAAATAGAAAACTGTTGTTTGCTAAACTAGACTAAACTAGAATTGAGACTCAACACACAGTCCAGAGACTCAAGACTAGACTTAGATGTGCAACCTAGAGAAGCAAGACTAGACTCGGGATTTGCATCCCAGAGACTCAAGACTAATTCAGACTCACATCTCAGGAACCAAAGACTTACGTTGGATTTGCATCTCAGAGACTTAAGACTTCACTTATACTCACGCTCTAGAGACTTGCACCCGAGAGACTCAAGAATGGACTTGACTTACAAGTCACCGGTATATGTATATACTCTATAAGCATATTTGTTCCAAAGATTGTTATTTGTTGTTATTTAATTTGAAACAGCAACTTATGTATCATAAAACAACAATAATTTGTATAAATAGAATTCTGGTTACTCTCTGTGTCCAGGTTCTATATACACTAGCAAGCCTCTGAAGTACGTCACTAGCAGCAACGCGATCCGGCTTCTGGTGGAAGCTCAGGACAGTGGTGACCCCACCCTGTCTTGCATCACGTCTGTGGACATACAAGTGGCTGACTCCAACGACCATGCACCTTTCTTTCAACACAACGTCTACCAGGTGAACATTGCTGAGGATGCACTTGTTGGGAGTGTACTCCTTACCCTGATGGCTGAGGACCAGGATTACTCAGACCAAAACACCCACCTGGATTACACCATCACTGGAGGCAACGAGGAGAGGCGATTCGGCATTGAAGTCATCAGCATGCGGACAGAGGGCCAGCAAAGGACAGTGGGTTATGTAGTGCTCCGTGATACACTGGACAGAGAGACAACGGAGACATACTCATTGACCATCACTGTGATGGACCGAGGAGTTCCTCCCCTCAACAGCTCAACAATAGTGTCTATCACTGTACTTGATGTTAATGACCATGAACCTGTTTTCAGCAGTTCGGAATACTATGCACAAGTCAGTGAGAACAGCCTACTAGGTACTTTCCTGGTCCAGGTGTCTGCTCAAGATCTTGACCTGGGGCCAAATGGCACAGTAAGGTATGATATCATCTCTGGTAACAGAAAGGGTCTCTTTAAGCTGGATTCGCAAACAGGTTCTCTAGAAGTCAACGGTACTCTGGATTATGAAGAAGACACTAAACACATCTTGACTGTCCGAGCATCGGATGGAGGAGGTCCAGGCGACAGGAAGGTAACCTTTGCAGTGATCTTTATCACAGTGCTTGATGAGAATGATAATTCTCCCTTCTTCATGTTCTCTACCATCAAGTGTTCAGTGGCAGAAAACTTGCCAGCTTTTACCCCAGTGTGCATGGTCCATGCTATTGATCAGGATGCAGGACATTTTGGTCTGCTAACCTACTCAATACTGACCTCCTGTTTTATGGACTACGGCAGTGGCAACCCAGACAGAAAAGAGGCCTTTGCCATTGACCCTCTCACTGGAGACATCCAAACTAGACAGACATTTGACTATGAGCGAGACAGTGAATACTGTTTTCTTGTAGAGGCCCGGGACAAAGGAGATCAAGCAGCTATGGTGAGGGTTCAGGTTGATATTGAAGGCATGGATGAATTCAGCCCTATCTTCACACAGAAGGTGTATCATTTCACCCTGCCAGACAATGCCAAAGTAGGCCAAAGTGTTGGCCATGTGATGGCCATGGATCACGATGGAGGTCTGGATGGCATTGTGGAGTATTCTTTAGCTAACCCATCCCCATTTTTCAGTGTCAACAAAACTACTGGGAGTGTCTATATTTCAAACACAGTTTACCGAAGGAGAGGTACTGCCTCAAGTGAGGAAGTTGAAGACTTGATGGTACTGGCAAGCAGTCCAAAGCTTGATTCCAGAACAACAGCCTGTCGTGTGATTGTGAACATATCTAATTCGGCAGAAGCACTGACAGGCATTGCTCTCAGTGTTCAAACTGTCAGCCTTAGTGTCTCCTTGACAGTGTTTCTTCTACTTTTGATCAGTTTTGTTGCTCTCGTCTTGAGGTACAAGACCAAGGAAAATGCTCTTAAGAAGGCAGCCTCGTTAGCTGCTACTCTTAACCATGGGACAGGAACTTTTGGAAGATTGGGCAACTATCAAAATGGTATCAGTGCCATAAATCTCCAAGACTTGCAAGCACCTTTAGACATGCGAGCAAAGAGGGGAATCTCCAACCCCTTGAGGAACTCAGGCTCAAGTGGACGTGGCTCAGCAGAGGGTGAGACTGCTGAGGACCAAGAGATTAAGATGATCAATGAGTACCAGCTTATCAAGCAGCCTGACTCTGTCATGCCTGACCTAGCCTCAGGAATCCCCATTGATTCAGACCAGCTTTCCTGCCATTCAGCTACTGGTGCAAACCTGGGCACAGGCCATTTGGTGGGAATGGCAAGTGCAGAGAGTCTCCATAACTTCAAGGAAGAAGGAGGCGGTGAAGAGATGCTGCCTCGGGTGTCCAATATGAGGGAGATGGAGGGGGTCCTGAGAGGCTGCATGCCTTTGCCAGACAACCAGGATTCCATTGAGGGATCCCTCACCAGTCTGATTTGCCCAGAGGAGCAACTGCGTGGCGGCTATGGGTGGGACCATCTTCTCAATTGGGAGCCTCGCTTCCAACCCCTGGCATCTGTCTTTACTGACATCGGCATGCTCCCTGACGAGGAAGCAAGTGAAAGGCCTGTAGGGTCGGAGTTTCACAGTCTTCTGCATCCACCTCCACTTATCACAGGAGTGGCCCAGCCAGGAATTCGTGCCGTACCCCCTAGGATGCCTCAGAGGATGGCATCCCTGGGAAGAAAGCCCTCATACCCAAAGTATGCTTATTCACCTTTGGCAAGGAGCACAGGACTAACTCCTTCAGCCATGACCCCCAGCTTCTCTCCTTCTCTTTCACTCCTGACTTTAAGGACACCTAATGCCTCTCCTGTGGTCTCAGAGACCGGACTAGGTAGTTTCACCAGAATGGCACCACTGCCAAGAGATGTCTTGGTGGATGCAGAGATAAAAGTATAATTGGTTTGCTTTAACAGTTTCTGTAATGAATGTAACTATTTCAGAGAACCTAACCTGGTATGGTATTTTAACCTGTCTATATATAAAGTATTGGTCTGGATTCTAAAATGGGAATTCCACCTATTTTACAGAGTGTTTAGCATAATTAAATGGTTAAGATGTAAAGAAAATCATTCAGAGTGGTTTGACTCACTGAAAACTCACTGAATCAGAATAGCTCACAGTGGTGGTGATGGGAGTCCACCTCTAAAAGCTCCCTCGCACGAAATGGTGATGAATGTGCTGTGTGATGTCTGAGACATTGTTTGGTTGCTAGATTTTTGCCTAAAACAGTGTTTTTAAAAATACATTAATGGCGGAGAGATACATGCAGGGCGTCATAAGTCAAAATAGTCCCCAAATATACCCCTATTTTACCATCATCGATATTACACATAAAAAGCACATGTAGAATATTGTAGGAGGTCGATTTTGGATAGTAATTAAAAAACCCAGTCTCGTCCATCGGACACTGGACAGAGCCCAGTGGCGGCGCTTTCGACTTTGACACTTTGCATTCTGCTTGGTGATGTAAGGCTTGGATGCAGCTGCTCGGCCATGTAAACCCAGTCCATAAAGCACTCTACACACTGTTCTTGAGCTAATCTGAAGGCCACATGAAGTTTGGAGGTCTGTAGCGATTGATTCTGCAGAAGGTTGGCGACCTCTGCGCACTATGCGCCTCAGTGTGTGTATAGTAATTAAAATTTCTGTTGTAGACATTGACCTGAGGTTCCTGTCACCACCACTGTAGAAGTAATCAAATTACTCTAAATGACTTTGTTTAACATCTTAACCATTTAATTACGCAGAAATGTCAAACAATTTCAAAACAAAAAAATATATTTATAAAGAATTCCATTCTAACATCCTACATACAACATCCTACATGGAAGACTATTTAATATTCTGATTACTGATCTTCAGGCTTATCAGTTGCATTTCATGAGACCTTTCCATGGACCACATAACTTAGAATTTAGGAAAATGATAAACAGAAACAGCACTTTATTGTACAATAATTGCTATCGGAAACTGATATCAGAAGTTGTTTTATACTGTAATAACATCAAAAGTCAGTTGTACTGGACATAAGGAGCCACTGTTAGTCTCTGCCTAGAATCTGCCATATGTGTTTGTGCTTACATAAAAGACTGTGATTAAAATGATGTAAGCCTCATTATAATTTGATGTAATTTTGCACATTTCCTGTATTATTTTGAAAGATGTAACATATTAAACTGCAAAAAAAAATTGTTTTCAGTATTTAGTTCTAATGATACTTGAGTGAAATGACACTCAATAATGTCTAGAAGACGTTCCTGGACTGGTTCCTATGAAGCTTTTGTGCAAAACTGGAATTTGTATTTGACCTGTTTTCTCACCACAGAACAGCATATATATTTCAAATACTATATACAAATCTAATTTTTATATAAATATTTCAATATTGCTCTCAGCGCTGTCCAAGACTGCATCCAGTGGTAAACAAAATGGTTACATATTTGTCCTATGGATATTTCTGAACTGAATGTCTCAAGAGCCTCTAAATTGCGAGGTTAAGGTGTCAAAATATGAATATTGTTTTGCAAGCTAACAAAGCTGTCAGTAGCAAGACTGACATCAAGAAAGAGCTCCAAGTTGACTATGTGGTGTTAGTTTATAAAAAGGGTTATGCCTTTCCATCCAGGTTAGAAAAACAATGACATTAAAATTTAATTTGCTTTAAAAGCACGTTTGGGATTACAAATATGTGTATAATATGCGTTAATTAATATCTGCTTCCCTGTTTTGTTGGCAGTTGAGGGCAATGATATCCTTAATTCTGATTCTAATAGTTCGGTTTAAGATGAAGTGCAAGCATGACCAGACAGTAGGGGGAGCATGCTGAGCATCAGGACACATCAGACAGGTACATACATATGAGTGCGGTAATGGCTGAGTGTAAAAGAGTTACTATAAAGGGCCATGCCAGGAACAGGGGGATAAAGAGAAAGACAGAAGCTGTGAACAATGGTATCCTTAAAGGTACAGAATTATACTAAAACGTTTGTTTCCAAGACGGCTTTGGCCATCATCTGTCTATTATTTCCATTTTTATATTTTCATGGTGGTGTGACATAACAGACTGATCACATGCCTGTGAAATTTCTGACCAACCCAAAATGAAAAATATACAATATCACTGTCATGAATATGTTATTCGAATGGCATGAAAGATTAGTAGTGTAGTAGCTCAGTCAGCTTGTAGCATTTTGTTCACTTTTTAGCTCCAGCAGGTTCGGAGGTGTGCTGCCACCCCTGCTGCACTGTAATATTAACATTTTTGAGCACAACTCTTGAAAAATAACCCCATACCATAATCCCCCCTCCACCAAACTTTACACTTGGCACAATGCAGTCAGACAAGTACCGTTCTCCTGGCAACCGCCAAACCCAGTCTCGTCCATCGGACACTGGACAGAGTCCAGTGGCGGCGCTTTACACCACTGCGTTTGACGCTTTGCATTGCGCTTGGTGATGTAAGGCTTGGATGCAGCTGCTCGGCCATGTAAACCCAGTCCATAAAGCACTCTACGCACTGTTCTTGAGCTAATCTGAAGGCCACATGAAGTTTGGAGGTCTGTAGCGATTGATTCTGCAGAAGGTTGGCGACCTCTGCGCACTATGCGCCTCAGTGTGTGTGTAAAGGTGAAAACTTGACCAACATCAGAGAACAGTGCTACTTTTTATTTGTTAAGGAAATGTATTCAAATAACGATTCCTCACTATCCCTCAAGAATTTGCTTACTACACATCATTGACGAAATCCCTCTTACACCACTTTGAAACATTTTACTATTAAGTACCTACAGGTCTTAGAGGTTATGTCTGTTGCAAAAATATACATAAAATATGCAATAACAACATAAACTTCATCATGTCTAAGCGTCATTTATAACAGAGATGTGACATGTAAATATAATATCGCATTTTACATTATTTAGTGTGACCACACTTTGCCTTTATTACAGCTTCCATTCTTTTCAGCGCTGGGATGTTTTTGCGCTGGGATGTTTATCCGCACCTCAAACGTTCAGTCTTAGGAGTTGGTTTAACATTTTCTGCCTCTAACAATCCCGAAGCACATTCACTTTTTTATTTTTATTTTTTTTATTTTCCACATTGTTATTGCTTATTCAGAAACAGAGTTGTAGGACACTGTTATATCCTGGTGTCTGTGTTGAGCCGCTGTATTATTGTATTATTGCTGTATTATTGATAAAGAGATTTAAGCTATCGAAAATTCCCTACCAAATTATGCATGCACAAAGCTGCCAATAAATATGTGCTACGGTGGGGCATTTCAACAAGCATTCTTCTTTGTATGTCTTCCAGCCGGTACTGTAGCACCACCAAATTCAAGCGGCTGCTTTAGTTTATAAACATGAAAGGAACTCTCTACAGTCAGTGTCTTGTTTTTGTTCATTCTGGGCTACTTTAGCAGCGCTGTGGCTCTACATGGCAGCTCTGCTATTGGCAGATGACTCGCTCCTATGTAGATTGTAGATGTAGAATTTGTAGTTGCAGGTATTTATACACTAATGAAATCTTAGTTTTGCATATTGTATTCCATTTCTAATAATCAGTGCCACCTAAATCTTGTACATCCTGCTCCTTACACATCACATAATGAATAAGTAAAATGTGGCCTGTCTTGGTAGAAGGGTGCTAAACGTGACCGATACATTTCTCTATTACCGAATTAATTCTTTCACTCTTATTAGATATCCCACCACCTGACTGAGGATGATCAGAGACCATTTCCATTCTCTTTGGAACTGTTTAAATAGTGCGTGTCCTAGGGAAAGGCAGGATGGAAATCAGCCTCCACCATTCATGTTGTTGTAGGTACGTGCCATCCACTCGTCTGTGTCATTCCAGAAGAAGATGAGCATTTTGCATACGGATTTGGTATGGTAAGAGCTCAGTAGTCAGTTGTTAGAAGGTGAGATTCTAGCAGTGGAGTTCTGAAACGTGGACAGAGGTTGGAGAAACACCAGCCAGATCTTCAGCGTCCTTTAGATTACATGCGCTTGTTCTTTTTATACGCCTTGCATGCGTTGTTATAGTTTGTCCCTCTTTTTGTGTTTAAACCAGAACTTATTTTACCTGTGTTTGCTTCTCCAGCATATGTAATTTGTAATGTTTTTGAGGAACTCCTCTGGTTCCATGGATGGTTCTTGGAGGTATCATAATTTGTAAATGAAGACACTTAAAGAAACTCCACACAATGTAAATTAATTAGTGTAATTGTTTATATACCATTTACATTGAACTACATGTCAAACAGTTCATGTGTTGCTTTATAGAAAATATCTTTGAGGAAATTAATAAAATCCAGCTTTGAACAAATCCATTGAAATGCATCATGCATTTGGATTTCTCACAGAATATCTTAATATCATTTCCTGCAATGACTCTCTTATTGTCTGGAGCTTTATCTCCAGTGACTCATCATTAGAACCTTTAATCCCAGTTATTTCTTTACTCTTAACAGCTATTTAGACACCTACAATCAGGTTTATTTTCAAAACTGTATTTTTGTTAAACTTTTCAAGTTTGGTTGCATGAATACAGTAAGTAGCTTTTTTATTGTTTTAAGAAAGCAGGTCACACTTTTTCTTTAACAATTACTAAACTATTAACTAGCAATTAATAAAAAGTAGATTTGTACATTTATAAGCAAGCTTAGAATTTATAACTTACAGAACGTATAAATGTGTTAAGAGCATTCGTTAACAAGGTCTTCTGTAAATGAATTATTGATTGTTTGTTGACTATTGAGTTCAGTGTTAATTAATTGTAATCTTTCAGTTACAAATACAATTCGTCATCTCAATCTCAAACGGGCCAATAATTTTATAATGATTGTGCTGATGAATGTTTATAAACTACTTAAAATATTGAGAGAATGATAAGATACATTTAAAATATCTTATTTTACTTGTTTTAATGACTATTGCCATATGTGTAGTGTGTAGGTGCTTAATTCCAGGTCATAAACTGTTAGACATTAGCTCCCAGACAGCGAAATACAGAGACTTATTGTAATTTAAGAAAACGTTAAGCTACTCTTAAATTTGTGTTGACCCACCAGCAACTATTCACTGTGAATTATATGATGCTTCAAGGAGTTAGATGTTGGTTATGGAAACAATAAATATCGGTAATCTTTTATGAATGTTGAACTTGTCAAACTTTTTGCTGAAATATTTGGCTGAAATTTTTTTTTTTATCTGAAATGCCTTTATTTGTAAAACCTAAACTTAATTTGAAGTGAGTTGGATATAAATCTGATAAAAAATGTATGTACAGTGTTGTTTTACAGAAATGTCATTCTAAAAAAACAGAAATAAGACAGAAGTGCAGCCTCAGTAATGTACATCAAACTGAAATGTAGTTCATGATGTCATTATTTAAGCAGTTATGTAAATACTTTTCTACAATTATGTAATGTAAACTGAATGTGTAGCAAAGTGACAGTACTAACTCTAGAATTCTGAGGCTTGATCTTGTTAAACTGCTTCTGAACTGCTGTTGTAACACCAGACGTATATTTATTCAGTTTATTGTAGTGCCTGCGCTCTCCAACCGAACCGGGGAAGAAACTATTTCATCTTCTCTGTCTGACTGGTGAGGAGCCTTCTAAGTCATCTTTATAAATCATGTTCATATGTTATTTTATTTTACTGATTATACCTCTATATAACTGTAATTCATCCAGAAAGCATAAAAATTGCTCTAATTTTGCATTTTTTTATTTTGAACTGATTGTTTCAGCTCCTATTAATGCATATAGAAATTAGCATTTGCATGTCATGTTGGCTAGTCGAGTTGTTGACTTTACTGTTTGGTGACTACGCTTTAAGCTTCATATCAACTAGTTGCTGATCACGTGATTATCAAACTAACAACATGGACACCTCAGAGAAGACAACATGTGAGGAGCCTGGTGATTTAGGGCTCTGTGTTAATGAAGGATATGGGCCTAGTTGGGAAAGATACAACATGCTCTACTGACCTGTGATTTAGTTCTAACATTTCTCCTTCATCTACAGTGATTCACATATACTGAATGTTCTCATCTCTGGTTTCCCAAAGACTACAGTAAAAAATCATGAGGGTGCATAGCACCTTATAATCCTGTAAAATTTAAAGTCAGTTGCTTGAAATTTATTTGACTCTCCGGATCTCTGTCCTGGCAAGGCCATGTAGTGCAGTGTTTCTCAGCCCTGCTCCTGGAGGCACCCTGCCCTGCACATCTAAGCGCTTTCCCTGCTCCCAACACACCTGATTCAACTTATCAGCTCATTAAGAGAGCTGCAGAGCTGCAGGGGGTGTGTTAAAGTAGGGAATCCACTAAAATGTCCAGGGCAGGGAGCCTCCAGGACTAGGGTTGAGAAACACTGACCAAAGGTACTCATAAATCAGATACAAATTTGTGAGTTCTTGGATCCACATCTTCGCTTCCCTAAAGGCTAGCACTGCGATCAAGGGCTCTTTGGAAAAGGTACGTCACGCTCTACTGACCTGTGGAGTTTGGCTTCGTTACAGATTTTTAAAGTTGTTTGGCGCAAAGCGTTCTCCTCTCCTGCAGTGTTATTCATGATATTGTCATGGTATTGTCATGTTGACTGAAGCCGTGCAGCCCCTACTAAAAATACAGTCTGTGATTGGATGAGACTGCTTGAAACTTTGAGAAACATCATTTCTTCAAGCTGTGTTTTAAAGTTTCTGGTGAAATTGCATGTTTTGTTGAGTTTCTAAGTGAAAATAAGTTACACATGCTCTACAGAGAACAAATTACTGCATCTATTAATACAAAATTACTGTTTATTTGCCAAATGTTACATATTGGCAAACAATAAATCATGTAATGTCTCTTGTGGAAATGTTTGTCACAGATAATATCTTTTTTTGTTCATGTAAATAGATTTTTAAACAAACTAACTAAACAACAATTGTACATTTGTGCAGAAAAATGTCGTGTTTATATATGAAGTTTACATATGTGTGTTAATGTAATTTCACTTACATTAAAAAATTAATTTTACCCAGGAGAGTTAAAACCTTTGCATACACCTATGTTGGTATTTTTTGACTGCTGTGCTTGTATTGTTGCAGACACACTGTAAAAAGTATTTATTGGGCCAACCTAAATAACTTCAGTTTGTTACAAGCAAATCAATTACATTTATTGAACCTAAAAAAGGGACTTTGAACAAATGATTCTTTCAATCAAAGTAATATTTAGTTATAAAATTGTGTTACAAATTTTGCATTTTTTGGAATGCAGTTTCAGTGTTGCACAATGACATACGTAGCTAGCTGCATTTCAAGATCAGCCTCCTCTCTGCATCTCTGTATATCTAAAGCCAAAGGTGATTCCCAAGTGATCACTGCCCGTCACTCTATATTTCTTCTATAACTATACAGCATACAAACTTTAAATAACTAAAATCCCAAGATATCAAATTTCCACAGGCAGCCATAATTATTTAGTAAGAAATTAATACCAGAATGATTTTTCTGTGATGTTTATTTTTGTGGCTGATATTGTTGATTGTAAATGTTTGTTTTGCCTCATATAGTATTCAACAACAAATTCGGTTTAAGAACAACACTACTACCCCTGTTTTTGTTAGACGTTCACTGAGATATTACAACAGACCTGTTCATTACCTGCACTCGTAGTACATGACTTGCACCTCTCTGATGAGATGATGGATAATATATTTTTTACACTAGGTTATAAATAGTAACACAAGAACTACAAGCTGTGGGTTATAAAGCAGACATTTTGTCAAGGCCTTTTCTTGTTATGCATAATATTCTGTAACAGCCAAAGCTAAAAAAAGACATATCCAGTGAGCGTCTTCACAGAAACCACTTTCTCTGCTGCCCGAAACAGCTTATCCCATTTTTTTGTCATTTCTACAAGCTAAAAATCATTGCTCACTGCCCACAACTGCCGGTCAAAAGTGTGTAAATACATTAAAATCCAAAAACAAAACTCATAAAATTCACTGCCTGCCTGTTTTTTTTAATTTAGACTCCTGAAATAAACAAAAGTAGTAGTTTGTGGCACTTCATATATCATATATATATATATGGTTATATTTTATATAATGTACTGTAACGTCTTGATGAAATGTTTTTATGCAAGTTTAGGTTCTGTGTTATCAAACATTTATTCCCTGGATTATTGCACTATAGACCGAATAGCCATACCTTCATACTAAGTCCACTCTGCAAACTTCACAAACGCTTGTCAGTACAGCAAAATCAACAGTAGAAAAGTCTTTTTACGTACTGACAATGCCATCTAAGTCGAACTATAGAAGATGTTTAAGGATAAAACTGAGGGATGATGGCCATGCTGTCCTAAGCAATAGAACGAACTAGACACCAGGCAGTCGTGGGCTAGAGGTTAGGGAACCAGCCTTGTGACCGGAGGGTTGCCGGTTCGATTCCCTGAACTGACAGTAACGACTGAGGTGCCCTTGAGTAAAACACCTAACCCCCAGCTGCTCCCCGGGCACCGTGGATAGGGCTGCCCACTGCTCCGGGCAAGTGTGCTCACGGCCCCCTAGTGTGTGTATTCACTNACAGTAACGACTGAGGTGCCCTTGAGTAAAACACCTAACCCCCAGCTGCTCCCCGGGCACCGTGGATAGGCTCCAGGCAAGTGTGCTCACAGCCCCCTGGTGTGTGTATTCACTAGTGTGGGTGTTTCACTTCACGGATGGGTTAAATGCGGAATACAAATGGCACAAAATCTCTCTACTCAGAGAATGATTGGCCTTGCCGATTTGATTTGACACTGATGACATCTTCAACCAAGGACAAATTATATTTCTCAAAAGGTATACAGAACTTTGCCAGTAGGTGGCGCTGATCAACAAGCACAGAACACCAAACCACCTAATGTCTATGGGACAGTACAATGCTACATAGTGATAGCAACAATGTTCAAAAAGCACTGTTTATTTTTCCTTTAAAGGAAATCTGCTCAGATCTGGAGCTCCTAAAACGGTCGTGACGCTGATTACATCCGATACACCTCACAGGTCAGTGTCTGCAAACATCTATCAGGGTAAGCTCTCACTAGCTTTCCTCATAAGAAAATGACTAAAATTAAAAATCATGTGCTCCACAGTCCAAAGACATGCAGTCAGGCGAAGTGGAGATGCTAAATTGCCCCTAGGTGTAAGTGTGTGAGTGAAAGTGTACGTCTGTGTGTCTGCCCTGCAATTGGCTGGTGGTCTGTCCAGGGTGTTTCCTGCCTTCCGCCCAGTGAACGCTGGGATAGGCTCCAGCCACCCCCCCCCCCCCCCCCGCAACAGAAGGATAAGTGGCTCATAAAATGAATGCATAAATGAATATAACACTTTTTTATGTACATGTCTACAGCACAAATACAGCCATTTCCTTTACTATTCCAAACTGCTAGTGAACATGTCTTCTGAGTGTCATCTGAGGTTTATCCATTCTAACCACTGAATCATGTCACTATTTTGCAAATACTGTTTGCTTTGACGTTTACTATGTTGCTTCGTTTTTTGCTTATAGACCATGTTACATTTCTACATTTTTACTAATCTTGACCGTATAGGTATGCATGGGCAACTCTGCTGCATGATATTCATTTCAATATAGCGATTTGATACATCGCACAAGGCATAATGAATGAATAAATGAATATAACACTTTTTTTATGACACTGTATTTCAGTAAACCCACCTGAACCTAAAATATCAGTTTGCAGAAAAACCAAGAAATGTTATGAAATCCTTCTGTGTCTAAATCCTAGAAGACGTTAGAAGTTAGAGCTAAACTGCTCCTCCGGTACAAACCAGCCCGCCTCTGTAACAAACTGCTGTCTTACACTGTGTGTGAAGCTAGAGGTGTTACACATACCACATGAAAACTGAATGCTAGGAAGTGGATGTCAACTGGCCAGCGGCTTGCTAATGTCTGTATCTCATCCAGGCTGGGTAACCTAGTGCTGCACTGTTTAACGGTAGGAGAAACACTGTCAGTAATGGTTATTTCACTATCAGTATATCAGAAAACTGTTATATATAAAATCAACAAAGCCAAGTCTTTGTCCTATTAGTCTTCTTAAGTAATGTAGTGTCAGCAAGGAAAAGGCCAGGAAGCATTTTGAACAGGAAATGCCCTTTATTTTGAAGGGAACCCGCTGCTTGACTAGTTAAGATTGCTCTAAAATCTTGCCAGTGATATGGAAAAATAAATCTAGCTTTTTGAGCATTCTAGCAGCTATGTTAACAAGTAACGATGTATATAGATCTATTAATAGATCCATTAAATATTATAGATCTATTAAATAGCTAGTCTAGTCCATTTGTTCACTGTCATATAATCAAAACATACACCATACATGTAATAAAATGTATTTTTGTTTGAGCAATGCAAATACACATACGTTTTGTTTTGGCATTAGGCCTACTACAGTAAACTCACACGTCACATAGTTGATTATAAAATTTTTAACACAGATTCCTGATAAACAAACATTTTTAATATAATTCATTTTTATTGAATGACCTTGTATATGCATTCTTCTGAAGTCATACGTCTTTCTGTAGACCGTATCATGTTCACATTAAAACTCTAAGCAGATTTTTCTGAGCAGTTCCAAAATGCATGTTCTACTGGATCCTGTTTAACAGTGTTTGTTTAACAGTCAAAATATGAATAATGCTACAAGCAACCTACCAATCACAGACACACTATGATATACCAACACCAGCTACACAAACTACAGCCTAAAACTGCCACACTGGACAATGCTTGCTGGTCAGCGGTGGGTATTCCTACTTCCTAATATGGGTATTGTGACTACCGAATGACACACAACTTCAGAGGTCTATTATATTTGTTTTGTATCACATGACTGAACAGTTTAAAGCTGTGTAGTGTAGGTTTTTCTCGTCAGTAATAATTTTCTACTATAGCTCCCCTCACTGGAAGGGAACTCTAAAACATTCTAGGCGGAACAGATCTTTTTGTGCAACATAATGTTTTTAGGTGTTAAAGGCTTTCCAAGTTTGTGTTGTCCACAGGTTCTGTTGTTTTTTCATCCATTTCTTTTGCCATTTGAAAGATTTTCCCATCTGGCTGCACCCTCCAGGTCAGAGTGGGGTTGTTTGCCATGGCATTAACCTTCAGTTTCTGCTGGATCTGTAGAAGAGGCAACATTTTTACAGAAATGTATTTGTCTTGTAGTCATCTTTTTGTAAGTATAGCTAAATATCTTGCCATGTCTGATGTGTTTTTCACATGTCTACAGCACAAATACAGCCATATTCCAAACCACCAGTAAACATGTCTACTGAGTGTCATCTGAGGTTTATCCATTCTAACCATTGAATCATGTCACTATTTTGGAAATACTGTTGGCTTTGAAGTTTACTATGTTGCTTCGTTTTTGCTTATAGACCATGTTACAGTTCTACATTTCTACTAATCTTGAGGTATGCATGGGCAACTCTGCTGCATGCTATTCATTTCAATGTAGCCATTTGATACATCGCACAAGGCATAATGGTTTGCAGTGTTCCCAAACCCACTTAATGCCTCACTGCATAGTTAAAACAGTCAGCAGATTTCAACTTCATGCAAATACTAATCAGGCAACAGTAAACTGATCTTCATCATGAACGGCAAATATAATTTTCTCAGTACACAGTGGAAAACTGCAGGTCTTATTCTCCTCTTTCATAACAAGGTTTTACATAACAATAAAAGAATATTGAACTATTGTCAGTGAAGATTTGGATGAAAGACGTTTGAATAAAGTTTACTTGCGTTTAAGCAATACCTGCTAGTGAGATTGAGCAAGCTAGCTTTCTGGCTTATGTGGACGACACATTTGATGATATTACATTCGGAAAATTCTGTAATCCTAAAAAGCATACATCTGTACTGTAGTCTTGTAGTAAGCTTGTGTGCAAAAGCAAACAGTGTATCAGATTGTTTACTGTCCCACATATCTTCGGTTTGATTCCACAATTTCCATAATGTCCAACAGCGACAAGCAGAGAGATCTGGCATGGTGGACAGCGATGAGAAACGTCCAAGTGGACGTGTAGTGTAACGGCTACATGTGTTATAAGATAAGATAAGATAATCCTTTATTAATCCCACAGTGGGGAAANTAGAATCACTGAGCGTTCTGTGATTTCCACCCCTGTGGAATACAGGCAGAAACATACAGGAGACTCAGAATGTTAGATCATGTGCAGCAGTGCAATGAAGGGTGAAGTGCGGAGGTCAAGCACGTACCTGATGTATGTATGAATTGAGTGGGTTGTAATAGTCACATTCGTTCCCCTTATACTGAAGCTGGTCATACAAAACCGCATTGAGGGCGCAGATGACTTGCCTCTGATGCTCAAAGTCTCCCAACACCAAGCAATCACCTACCAAACACAATGAACAGTTACCACTGCTTTGTTAGGATTAACTTCAACAAATACTTACACACACACACAGACAGACACACACACACATATACATATACATATATACACACACACACATATATATATATATATATATATATATATATATATATAGTACCTTAAGTAAAAATAGTAAGAACATGCCAGTTTACTACTACTACTACTACTACTTCTTTCTTTCCTATGGTCAGTTGTGAACTAGTTTAGATGATAAGAAGATGGTGGAAAAAAACAGCTTCTTTTTGAATATCATATCCACTGCCTGGATGGTAATCGTATGTCCAATAACAATAAAAGATTTTCAAGCCTTGCACCATTTATGACACTTTATCTGTTAGAGAACATTGAAGAAAGATTCTGCTGAACTTACTGGTGTGACAGAAGAAAGGAAGAAGGCTGGAACAGTCGGTATCACTAATGTGGTCAAGTAAAAGACTCCCGCAGTTCTCATTGCCCAAAAGATTGTGAGGTGACCCCAAAGACCAGTTGATAGAGGAAGCGTTGCTCTGGTCCGACCACTTCCATGTATCCCTAAACAGGCCGATCCAGGCACTCCACTGGCCGGCCACCATTGACTTTAGTATTTGGTTGTCTATTTCATTGTCTATAGTGGCGAGGTCTGTGTGGTATTGTCGGCAGAAGGCCTGAGCCTCAAGCCATGTCATGTTATTGTTAATGCTGATGAATCTCTCCTTGTAGGTTGCTGTCGAGATGATAAACAAAAAAAAAGGTTACCACTTTCTGCAATACAGTTTTGAAACAACTTGACGGTAACATGAAAGAAACACCAATGTTGCAACCTTAAACAACCTGTTATTATTTACAGCTCAGATGCTGGAAGCTTCTTTTATAGCTTATGTAGCTTTTCTTATGTAGATCTTGAAGCCTGGGTAAGTGATTTTGTAAGATAGTTTGTGAAAAAATCCAACTGACAAGAACTCACGTTCCTTCTAAAGCTACTCCCCTAAAACACATGGACGTGCATGGCCTAAAATTCCCGGCAGAGAGCCTTGGAGAGAGGTGCACCATTTAAAGCCAGCATAGACAAACAGAAGGCAAACACTGTAATGTGGGCTGTTCCATTAGGAAACTCAGAGTTACATGTCTGGTCCATGCTCTGCTTTATTTCCGAACTCGCCACAGAGCACAGCAAAACAACAGGCATGCGCATTGCTAGGCCTCCCCACGTTAGAAATCTAATACAGTCGGACAATTCTTTTCTCTTGAGACTGAGCTACATTCAGCACAACAGATTACACACAAGATAGACATCACTCACACCTATGACAGACTCTACACAAGCTCAAATACAAGTACATGTGCGAAGCATGTGCACGTGAGCAGGTCGTGAGGTAGGTCGATAGACAGGTAGCTCCGAATGAAATAGCTGGATAGGGTTTTTACAGTCCTGTGACCTCTGCAGTACATTTGATTTGTTGATTGCTATCGAGATGTAAAGACTACTTAAAGAAATATAAAACAGTGTATCTAAAGCAAATCACCTACTCCAGCTTTAACTGCAGAATAGTGATTAGTCATGTATTGCTAAATGGTGACAAAATGTAAAGGGTAACTGGAGTTTTCATATAATGCAAAAAAGTAAAAAATGACAAATGGAGACACAAGCTTTATGTGCATGTAGGGAAAATTGGGATGTTGTAACCAAAATGAAAGTGCTAAAAGCAAACAAACAAACAAGTACATACACTCATCATCAAAAGAATAGTTGCACAAATAGTTACACCCAGAAGGAATCAAGTGACAGAAATCACACTCGGTGGGAAGGTTTGACATTGTGAGACATGCGACTAATGAAAGTTTTACACTCGACTGCCTGGACAGGCCTTATTGCTGTACATGACTGACCCAACAGCCACAACTGTGGACATTCAGCGAGCCGTAATACCCTTCATGAGTCATCCTGTAAGTACCACCACCATGGCTGCACGACACAGAACTACATGCTTGTTGTCATGTGTCACTCCACCTCCACCCCTACCCCAAAGTCTGCAGGAACTGTGTGAGAATATTCAAGCTGCATGGGATGGATTATTACAGGACACCATTAGGAGCCTCTACAACTCCATGCCGAGACATCTGGTATCTTGCGTTAGTATGGCACCATACTGAGAGACACTACTTCAGTATGTGTAGCACAATAACTTCTCCCCATATCAGTCTAAATTTATTGTTCCTGGTAACCTTTATCTTCCTTCACAATAGCATTACAATCCCACACTTCCTTCTGGGTGCAGCTATTTTTTTATTGATGAGTGTACATTCAAAGCCACACTCATAATTTGTCTGTTTTGGATGTTTAAACTAAAAATCCTGAGCAATATGCCAGATTTTTAGCTTAAAACATTCCAAAATGAACTAAAATTATCAACAGATATTACAGTTTACAGTTGCCCCATATCTCACCCTGACCCTCGTCGACCTTGCATACAGACTCACATACACACTAGGGCATAGATATATACATATATGAACAACCACCTGAGATTTACTGTCTAGTTTAGCCTTCTAGTTAAGAGTGCAGGAAAAGGTTTTGAAATCAGCAGTCAGCAGATCAAACCTCAGTCAGGATGTTGGAACAAAGCTTCAAGAAATGGTTACTAACCATTGTAACACAGGAAGGGCTTTAGGTCAAGGCAGTTTAAATCCCACCAGTATCCATATGTGTCCAATGCGCCACATGACTCTTGTCCAAGAAAGTTATTAGGCTCAGAAAAAGCCCACTTCTGTAGTATTAAGGAGCTGTTTTTGAAGGACCAGCGCCAGGAATTGATGTCATTATACAGTCCAACCCAAGCAATAGCAGTGAAAATATTGGTTTGCTCTTCTTGCAGAAGCTTTGCCCAGTCATCAGTGCTTATAACTGTAGCCAGGTCATCATACCGCTTCCTGCAGTACATCTGTGCATCTGACCACGACTTTGGCGTCAGGATCAGATGATATGCATGAGGAACAGAAAGTAGGACAGATAGGGCCACTGGGAGAACACCTGTTGGAAATACTTTTGCATTAGTTAACATGGGATAAAGGTTTTCTCTTCTTTGATGACATAGGGGTCAAAATGAACCAAATGTTGTAATCCTTAGCTGGTTCACATTTTTACCACACTATCAACAGGCAGGTAATCGACATTAGGACAATATGAACTGGGTGGAGGTCCATGAGTACTGAGCCTTCTTGCCAAAGTCATGAATCACATGAGTTATTGCCATCATCACTGATTTTGTGATTTCACTTGTTGGAGAATGCTTTGCATACTATGTGTGATTCTGGATTTCTCTTTGGACACCTCCACCCATCAAGATGGATTCATTAAATTACATTAGCAGCACCTGGTTAGGTTTATTTATGTTTAATTTCATAACGTAGGTTTTGAATGATAACTAGAAATAATAATGGACATCCTTGAGGAGAGGGCAGGAAATAGTTATGTTAATATACATACATGTTAACATACATAGATCACTAAATATTATATTGACGTTATTGGTGCTTATTGTAATGTTAGTCTATGACCAGATACTTAACTTTTTATATGTCATTTTGCCAGGAGCCTTAAACCTTTCAATTAATTCACATTCCGATTTAGTAAAGGACATAAGACAAGATGCAAACAAAGTAATTTACAGTTAGTTCTGAGTGAAATGCTCTGTTCTAGAGAAACTTGCAGAATCAGAATTGTTCGCAGGGCTAGTGAAAGGAACCAGAAGTATGGAGCCTGATGCCTCTGAAAGCTCCGACACAAAAAGTTAATGGGTATATACTGCTGAGATATACTTTGCTTGGCTTAAAATGTTTGATTTAAAATGTATTTAAATCCACTGATGGCAGAGAGGTACATGCAGGCATTGTGAGGCAAACATCTTCATAGAGATTTTAGAATATTTCAGAATATTTTACCATCATCAACATTAAATATGAAACTCAGAAGACACATGTAGGTTCACTGGTGGTTTTGCACAGTAAATAAAATGGTTATATTTGTGTTGTAGACATGGTGACCCCTGGTTCCCATCACCGCCACTGGACAGGTATTCAGTTTCCCTATACTTCACATTAAACCATTCTGAATAACTTTGTTAACATTTCAAAGTGAACACATCCTCCACAGAGAGCTCAATTAAACATTACGTTTTCCTGCTAAATTAATTTAGTTTAACATACTGGAAAAACAAACTATAAACTATATAGAAACTTTGCCATAACTGCTGCACAGGCCACATTTTGTTTTTCACGTTCTCCCAATGTGTTAAAAAATCAGTAATTGTGCAGTAAATGTGCAGAAATGTGTTCTTTGTAGAAGATGTGAAACTCAGAAAATCAACAGAACATGAAATTTGATGGGCGTTCCCAAACTTTTGGATACAAATATCAAGCAGTTCCGTAACGTTAAGGCTCATCCAATCACAGACTATCTTTCTATATGAACATACATAAATAAGTGCTTTATTTTATATAGATATAATCAGTGAAATAAAATAATATATGAACATAAAGGTGATTTATAAAGATCCTCACCAGTCAGACAGAGAAGATTAAATAGATTCTGACCCATGATGATGAATCGGTTGGACAGCGCAGGCACTGCAACACTGAATAAATAAACGTCTGGTGTTACAACAGCAGTTCAGAAGCAGTTATATAACAAGATCAACTGTCAGAATTAAATTATATAATTAAATTATATTAATTAAGATCAATTAGAAAATAAATTGTTAATTGTAAATATTGTTAATGTTATGTGTGTGGTTGAGTACAAATATATGTATATATATAATCACATAGATAACAAATAATGATGTAATGAATTACATTTTATATCTCTTGAAGCTGCACTTCTGTCTTATTTCTGTTTGTCAGAAAATGTTAAGGATGATTCTTCTTCCCGCAAAACAACACTGTACATACGGCAATAACTTTTCCTCAGATTCAAACTGGATTCTTCACTCTTCTGTCCGTGGAATGTCATTTTTGCTACCCAGCCCCTCATTTTTGCTTTACATAATGATGTTAGTTCTGCAAAACACTTTTGTTGCATATGTTTTGCTCTACTGATGATATATATATATTGTTTTGTGTAGCTTTGGCTTCCCTGACTTCCACATACCCACTCATAACGACATTCAGTTTATTTTTAGTATTGTAATTATCTGTCCTGTTTTGCTTGTTATGATAATTATTTGTATTTTTCTCTATGTTATAGAGAGCTGTTTGAGGTTGTAGCCTTTTCTGGTCATCTCTCTATCCACCATGCCCTCTGGATTTGTTTATGTTTGAAAATCTGTCACATGACACTATGTTTATGCCCATATTTGTTATTTTTCCAGTAAGGGATTTTGTGATATTTCAGGTCAACAGATGATTTTCTGCCGAAGTTGAAACTTTTCTCAACATTCATAAAACATTTTCTGTTTTCATAACTAACATTGGTGGTTCAAACATGAAAAGCATTAAAGTGTTGATGTTAACAAATGATTTGCATTGAATAATTCACAAATTTTATAATACAATTTATGATAACAACACATTTTCTTAAATTACAACATGTCTTGGTGTTTCGCTGTAATATCAGGGAGCTAATGTCTATGTTTAACAGTTTATGACCTGGAATTAAGCACATACTAACCGTAAAGCAATAGTCATTAAAACAAAAAGTTCCACTTTAGGTTAAGGCTGTTTAAATATATGCTCTCTATTATTTGTTCTCTATGTTTGAGTAGTCTATGAACATTACTAAGCACAATGATTGTAAAATTAGTCAACAGAACAGATATCACATAACATGCATGAGACAACCTGCAAGTGCAATGTGACCATTTACTAGCACTTACCTCAGAATCTGCCACTGTGAACTGAATTCAGTATACCTTGAATAAGATACCACATAAATACGTTCATTACAATTAATTAACACTGAACTCAACGAACAGCTAATAATTAATTTACAAAAGAACAAATTATATGTATATATTAATTGCTAGTGCATAGTTTAGTAACTGAAGCAGACCTTAAATAATAATAAGCAACATATACATGCAACCAAATTTGAAAATTTAAATAAAAAGTGACAATTCAAAAATATATAAACCTGAAGAAGACTGATTGTAGGTGTCCTTATAGCTGTTAAGAATAAAGGGATTAAATAATGTTCCAATGAATGAGCGGCGAAAAAGCTCCAAACAAAAAGAGACGCATTCCAGGAAATGAAATGAAGAGATCCTGTGAGAAATCCCAACGCAAGTCACATTTTAGTCGATCTATTAAAAGCTGAATCATATTTATTTTCTCACATGGACTTAAAAAAGCAAAGCTTTCTAAATGGTTATCGTCTTGCTGTAGAATTCAATGTAAATGGTATAGAATCAACTAAACCAATTCACTAATATTATGAGGAGGTTCTGGTATTTCCAAGAACCATCTCCTGAAAAGTTCTTAGGGAGCCAAAGTAGTTCTTTATACACATCACAAATGACTTCACACATGCTGGAGAACTTGAGCAAAATAACTTCTGATTTAAGGCAGAAGAGACAAGCTATAAAAGGGCAAGCAAGTGGTATATAAAAGAACAGGCACATACGTTTAATCTGAAGGACGTGTTTCTCCAACTTCTGTGCACGTCTCAGATCTTCACTGTGAATCTCACTGCCTAACAAGCTGAACTGACTACTGCTTATATACCAAATCTCTTATGCAAAAGACATAATCATCCACTCTAATGAAGTAATCATTGCCTCTAATGCATGGCAAGTATTTACAACAACATGAATGTTAGGAGGCTGATTTCCATCCTGCCTTTTCCTAAGTCCAACATATTTAAATAGAACCAAAGAGCATGGAAATGATTGCTGATTATCCTCATTCAGGTAGTGGGATATCTAAACAGAGTGAAAAAGTTAATTCTGTGTGGAATAAGAACCTAAAATTCATCAGTCACGTTTAGGCCACAGAAAGCCACATAGAAATTACTCATAACTTCTGTTGTTAGCTGTGTTAAATGTTGGGTTTAAACTATTTTCTTCAGGTGTTTTTCTTGTAATAAAAAAACATGTTGGAAGCACATTGAGGACCAGCAGCAGAGCCTGGCAGGAGGTCGGTGAAAGAGGTGGCAGCAAGGACGCTTAGATAGTGAGCAGTGAGGACTTGGTGGCAGAGCAGCCTGACGACATTAGCCACCGCCGTCCAGTGAGGTTTTGAGCGGACAGCATTCCCCAAACCCCTGCTGCAGAAAGGCTATGCGGGAGGGTGGCACATTTCCATGCACCCCAGGGACTCTGCTTGGACTTGGATTAGGGACAGTCAAACAGTTGAATCTTGCTACTGGTTTGGTTTTCCATGGGCGAGTGGCGGAATTTAGCATTTAGTGAACACTACGGGGCAGTGAACGCACATGCGCACTTGTCTAGTGGGCAGCCCTATCCATGGCATCTGGGGGGCAGTTTGGAGTCAGCTGCCTTGCTTAAGGGCACTTCAGTCTTATCCTGTTGGTTTAGGGAATTAAACCACTGACCTTCATCTCACAACTTTCTGTTGACATGTTGACATTATGTCGACATTTACCTATTTATCTATTTTCTATTGTGTTTCAGTTCTATTTTTTATTGTGCCAGTTGTATAGTATTGTATTGTGCCAGTTCTCACACCTCCCCTTTTACCCCTTATTGCTTACTAGCAGTTCAACAGCATCACAACATTTGGCAGAATTGTAACTGCTTGGCCTGCAGAAAGAGGCTATAGAACATTCAACAGGTTCTTCTGTAGTAGTGGTTCTCAGTCCTGGTTCTGGAGTACAATTGCTTGGCACTAATTAGAGTGCCTCCAGTTTGTAACACACTTGATCCAACTAATGAAGTAATTAACAATCCCTTCCTGATAAACTGAGAACTCTAACAACCATGCAAGACCTGGTTGGCCACCAGAAGCGAACCCATCATATAACCAGTCCTGAGAGAGGATAAACTCAAGCTCAGTCAATCCTTCCACTATGAGAAAACTCTACGCTATGCTTCTCTGTCAAGAACCCCTTACTGAGAAATGGAAATAGACAAATCAAACAAAGAAGCTAGATAGATAGATAGATAGATAGATAGATAGATAGATAGATAGATAGATACTTTATTGATCCCAAAGGAAATTTAGCAAATTTAAGCTGCTGGTGTTCTTGGTACAATGAGTCCAGACCTCAATTCCTTGAGATGAGGAGCAGAAAATGTAAAACCAACAAATTTTCAAGGAATATATTATAAGGGTTCGGGCGGTGCTGCCTGCAGCCAGCAGAGGCAACTACAGCCCAGAACTTCAACCCCCAGAATGCTCGGGGTGATCACCCAACAAGCTGCACCTGAGGTGTCGGCCATATAAGCCCCCACCGAAAAGCTGCCATTGCTGCACCTTTGTAGAGGGGTAGCTGGTGACGGTATTAGCAGAAAAGAAAAAGGAAGGAAGGAAGGAAGGAAGGAAGGAAGGAAGGAAAGAAAGAAAGAAAGAAAGAAAGAAAGAAAGAAAGAAAGAAAGAAAGAAAGAAAGAAAGAAAAAGAAAAACGAAGAGAAGAAAAGAGAAGAGACACGCATATAAAAAGAAAACAAAAAAAATAAATAAATAAAAAGGGAAACGGGGGTCAAACGGAACAAGACAAAACAAAAAAGGAGAAAGAAACATGAAGACACAAAAGAAAATATATCCCCTTTCTGTTTGACCCTTTCCTGGTTGTTTCTGTTTGTTTATAAATGCTCTCTTTTGTTCTAGCACGCCACTACTGGCGTCTCCTTTGTTTGAGCTTCCCGCTCTTTTCTCCCTCTCATTCACAAAACCTCACTTTACGTGAACTGGCGCATAGCGCAGCGGTAATACGTGGGGCCTTCATTATGGAGGTCGGGGGTTTGCTCCTCACCTATGCCCGGTTCCCTCAAACACATTCCCCCAAACAGTTCACTCCCCACCCACATCGTTTCACGTGCATCCACATCCAGGAAACTCGTTTGCTTGCAGTTTAACCCTTTACATCGTCGCAAACGGGTTCCCTCCCTGCGCTTGGGTCCACACCCCCAACCACACCGTGACATATATTAGCAAAAATATCATTAAAAGGATGGAATATGGGGCAAAGGCAAACAATGGACATACTCAATTTTGAAACATTTGATATTAGACTTATATATTATTTTATAATGTATTTAAATGTCTCTATTAGAGTGTGATGATGTAAGCCATGGTCACAGACATCACAGAACAGCTAGAGCTCATGTGTACTTACCTGTAACTGCTCAACTCTGTATAGATAACGGCCAAAAGGGAACTGAAGGGTTCACCTTAGTTTTACCTTTTTAGGTGAATCCAACCTCTGTAGAAGAGGAGGGGAGAACAGAGTAAGTGGGACAGAGCAGACTACTGTTGTGAACAGCCAGTATCACCTCAGGCCACTCATGGTTTAGCCCGGGGGAGGGGAAACCCGCTTATAGGTGGCATTACTGGGGGTACTGGGGGTTTCTCTTTTCAAGACAGAGCATAGACTGGGATCCATATGACTTTGCAGTCATTGATCCAAGCACTCTAGCCAGTAGAGAATATTATTTTCGTTTTATTTCTGTCCGAATGTGTGTGTGTGCGTGTATTTATGTAAATATGTAAATTGATGTCTTCGTCGGTGTGTAAATAAAGGTGAAGGGGAAAAACTACTCTTGTGCATACCGTGCCTTTTTCCAGGCCCCACGACTATTCACCCGACATTACCCATAAAGGGCACCCCCTACTACAACATATTGTCCAGCAGAGAGACGCGCTTTATCACATAGAGGCTCTATTAGTCTCCATTATACTCTGCTTTAAATGAAGTTTATGTGACATTTACATTATTTTGTATTTAACATTTTTTTTGCAACAAGCTATCAAGTCAAGTGGCTTTTATTGTCATTTCAGCTCTGTACAAGTACACAGTGAAATGAAGTTACGTTTTTTCCAGAACAAGGGTGCCACATGGAACAAAACAAGAACAAAAAACAATACAATACAGACAAAAACAATACAGTCAATACAGTACAGGACAGACTGCAGAAAGTGCAACGTGCAAGACAGTACAATAAATATGACTCAATTCTGAGTAGAGATAATGAGTACAAGGTGCATAGATATTTAACAGGTAGGTATTTGTAATAAGGTGCATAGAAATTGAACATGCTGTGACGTTACATGCAGACAGCATACTTCACGCATGAAACATGAAACACAGCACTGAGGTAGTAAAGTGTGGAATGTATGAATAAGATAAATAGGATGCAGACAGATTTAAAATGCTATGGGTCGTGGGGGTGGGGGGTTTAGATCAGTCTCTGTTGTTTAAAAGTCTGACTGCTTGTGGGACAAAGCTATTACAGAACCGCGCAGTGACAGCACGGATGCTCCTGTACCTTCTGCCAGACGGCAGCAGTGAAAAAAGTCCGTGTGAGGGAGGAGTGGGGTCCTTCACAATGCTGATGGCCTTACGGGTGCAGCGTGTGGTGTGAATGTATGTGACAGAGGGGAGAGAGACTCCTATGATCTTCTCAGCTGTCCTCACTATTCGTTGTAGGGTCTTGCGGTCTGAGACCTTGCAATTCCCAAACCAGGCGATGATGCAGCTGCTCAGGATGCTCTCCACAGTCCCTCTGTAGAGCATGATGAGGATTGGAGGAGGAAGATGAGCTTTCCTCAGTCTCCACAGGAAGTAGAGGCACTGCTGGGCTTTCTTGGCTATGGAGCTGGTGTTGAGGGACCACGTGAGGTTCTCTGTGATGTGGACGCCGAGGAACTTTGTGCTCTGGACGATTTCCACAACAGAGCCATTGATGTTCAGGGGGGCATGGTCACCTCACACTCTTCTGATGGTCAACAACCATCTCTTTAGTTTTGTCAACATTCAGAGACAAGTTGTTGGTTCTGCACCAGTCCGTTAGCCGCTGCACCTCCTCTCTGTATGCTGTCTCGTTGTTCTTGGTGATGAGGTCCACAACTGACGTATCATCTGCGAATTTCACGATGTGATTTGAATTGTACTTCGCAGCACAGTTGTGAGTCAGCAGAGTGAACAGCAGTGGGCTTAACACACAGCCCTGGGGGGCCCCGATACTCATTATGGTGGTACCGGAAATGTTGTTACCTATCCTGACTGATTGTGGTCTATCGGTCAGGAAATCCAGGACCCAGTTACAGAGGGAGGTGTTCAGGCCCAGCACGCTTAGTTTTCCAATCAGGTGCTGAGGGATGATGGTGTTGAATGCTGAACTGAAGTTTATGAACAGCATTCCGATGTAGGTGTCAATATTGTCCAGGTGGTTGAGAGCTAGGTGGAGTGCGGTGGTGATGGCATCGTCTGTAGAACGGTTGGGACGATATGCAAACTGCAGTGGGTCCAGAGAAGGGGGGAGCTGGCCTTTAATGGGCCTCATGACAAGCCTCTTGAAGCACTTCATGATGATAGGAGTGAGTGCAACAGGACGGTAGTCGTTGAGGCAGGACACCGTGGACTTCTTTGGCACAGGGATGATGGTGGTGGTTTTGAAGCATGTTGGGACGACTGTAGTGCTCAGAGAACTGTTGAAGATGTCCGTAAAAACATCTGCTAGCTGTTCAGCACATTCTCTGAGCACTCTGCCAGGAATACTATCTGGTCCAGGGGCTTTTCGTGGGTTCACTCTGAGCAGAGTTTTCCTCACGTCAGCGGTGGACAAGCACAGTACTTGTTCGTCTGGAAGAGGTGTGGTCTTCCTTGCTGTTGTGCAGTTCTGTGCTTCAAACCGAGCATAAAAGTTGTTTAGCGCCTCGGGAGGGAGGTGTCACTATCACATGTAGGTGATGGAGTTTTGTAGTTGGTGACAGCCTGGATGCCCCGCCACATGCGCCGCGTGTCATGTTAAACAATCCCATAAACCTATAAACCTATAAAGCCCAGCATAATCTATAACACTACATAGATAGATAGATAGATAGATAGATGGATGGATGGATGGATGGATGGATAGATAGATATATGGATAGATAGATAGATAGATAGATAGATAGATAGATAGATAGATAGATACTTTATTGATCCCGAAGGAAATTTAGCAGCCAGTAGCGGTTTCACAAAAACAGCACAGTAAAATATAACACAAGTACAAATTAAAAAAATAAAAACAGGGTTGTGCAGTATGAAAAACCTAGATGGGTAGGTACCGGCTCAGCAGTATTATTAGCTATTAACTATAAACTATACATAGTACAGTTCACTATGGATAAATATATAAATATCTCACCTCGCAAGGAGGCCAGAAATATATACAAGAAATACAAATATAACTTTAGACCTATAGAAAGACAGTGCAATAGTAATAAATAAATGTGCATGAATGTGCAAGGGTGCAGTTATCAGCAGATAATGACTGAATTAACATAATAAACATGTGCATATATTAGTATTTAAGTAAAGTAAAGTGGAGTGTCCAGGAGTGCAGATATACAGGATATACAGTAGAGTGTCCAGAGTGTCCAGGAGTTAAGATGTTCAGTATATACAGTAAAGTGTAATAGTGCAAAATAAATAAACCTATGATTTAACAAGAGAATTCAGTCCTCCTCCCTCTTCCGGCCCCACGGGGAAGAGTTGAAGAGCCTGATGGCTATCGGGACAAAGGATCTCCTGAGTCTGTCTGTGGAGCAGCTCTGTGACAGCAGCCTGCCACTGAACTTGCTTCTTTTGTCCGTGATGATGGTGTGCAGTGGGTGCCCATCATCATCCATAATAGACAGCAGTTTGTGCAGTGTCCTCCTCTCCGCCACCTTCACCACAGCGTCCAGCTCCACACCAACAACTGACCCTGCTCGCCTGACCAGCTTATTTAATAATACAGTGTTTCAAAGTGATGTAAGAGGAGTCTTGGCAATGGTGTGTGGTAACCAAAATCGTGAGATGGGAATCACTTTTCACTCATTTGAATACATTTTCTTGACAAATAAATCAGTGCTGTTCTCTGATGTTGGTTTAGGGAGTTTTTATAGTAGCCTCTAAAATGTTACACACATGCAGGCCTACACAAATATTTTTTCCAGTGTGCAGAATACCCTGTGGGAGTATATGGGGGGCGCCAGGAATTCTCTCTCACTCAGGATTCTGAAACATTTACAGGGTTCAAGAGGTCCACCTGTATTTCACACCTTGTTTGGTTCACATAGTCCCCCCAAAAAAACCCCCACTGCCCTTGAGATACACACAAGGAGAGACTTTAATGATGCTGTGTACCTTTCATATGCTGTAGTTTGCAATAAACTAATAATATTTAGTATACTGAGATTTTTCCATTATAGAAGCTAAATAAGGACACCTTACGTCTAAACTGTATGTTGCACAGCTTAAGCAAATCCCCTGTGTTTCCCCCCCTGTATCGCTAGGTTGTTACCAGGGCACTGCTAAGTGGCTGCTACGGCACTGTAAAACGTTGGTAGGGCAGTCTCTAACAGAAACCTGATATTTGATCTACTCAAAATGGACAGATGACCTATATGTACTGGTTGATAACAGTTGCTGCTCATGGTTAGTGTTGGGTGCTAGCGTTAACACTGTGTGTGAAATTGGTTACTTTCTCAGGGTGTATTAAGGAAATGCAATGCTGTATTATTTGCTAGTTTGTGTAATGCTTGCTCGCGCTCGCTCTCTATCTCTCTCTCTCTCTCTCTCTCTTTATATATATATATATATATATATATATATATATATATATATATATATATAATATGAAGTAAAATTATTTGTTTAAGTCAAATAATTCATCATCAGTACCAGATATTCTACACATCATGGTATGTAGGAGATGTACGTCCGAAAACTGGATTGTTTGGGTTGACCATTTGGATGGGCAGCCATAGCTGATCTATATTTAGAGTAGATGAATGGGTGAGTGAGATAATGTCCACCTGTGTTAGCCTGTCAAATTGCATGTAAATTGAGCAAACTGTTCCATGAGCAAGCACAGAATCCTATAGCACAGAAAGAACATGGAAGAATAAACAACATAAACAAGCATGGACAAATGGTAGTAGTGGAACATGAGTGGAGGCTGTAGATGCTTTGGAAACAGAATCTACACCACCAACAGATGATTTTAAGAGAATTAAAGAGACAACACTTTTATTAAACATTCTGGCCATTTAATATGTTATGCAGAGATGCTAGGTGCACATTTATTTCCTTGATTTCCTTATTTCCAAGAAATTATGTTGTGTACTTTTCTGTATGTCTGTGTACTTTCGGCCCTGACACTGAAAAATGAATAACTGGTACTTAATGACTCTTTACTGACACAAGAGTGGACTTAGTACCGTACTCAGTACCGCATAGTACCGTATCTGGCACTGCAGCAGAAACAGCCAAAAACTACTGCAGATCAAGCTATTCACTTCAACCATGCTCTGAAACAATGTTGGGTGAGGCGAAAGGTTGCAAAACTATTGTGGCAGTGAGAAGTGACTCGATTTATTAGATTATTTGAATGAATTTTATTACCAAATATAATAGCACCTGCTCTGGTCATCAGCAAAATCATATATACATACACACACAATATGTTATGTAGAGGTGAGGAGATTGCAACAGGCTGTGGCATTTCACTGTAATGGCCTTCGGCCTCCGAACTGTGCTGGCTAAATTGAAGCGTTTGATGGGGTGAAATGGAGTGCCAACCACCTGTGATGCTTGCTTGAATGCAAATTGGAACATTTTTCTTTTTGTCCAATTCCAGCTCTAGAGCCTCATTATTCAAACTGATGCAAATGTTATGGAAAATGCACAAAGACGACTCTAATGACTATTAGACCAATCCCTAGTTTTGAAGTAGTATTAAAATGTGCGATTTAGGTCATGCAAACTTAACTCTTTCTGTCAGTATTTAACTCTTTCAGCATATTGGTGCATTTGTTTCAGCAGTGCACCAGAAAACTTTACAGTAGGTAATGGATTAAGCTTTAAATGGTTAGATATGTTATGGTACCCTCTGCTGGTGGAGCCATGTACTACACATAATAATATAATATATATTTTTTTTATTTTAATATCTAATATATACTATATACTCCTCACTCCTATTAATAACTTCCACATTATCTATATTTTGTATTTGTAAATGAGAATATGTTCTCAAATGAAGTAGGTTTTCATTTTTAATTTGGCTTTGGCTAAAACCATATATTTATTTATGAAGTTTGGAGTCATTGGAGTCAAAATTATTTATAAAAATCATTAAATAATTCATCAGTAACTTTCCTATGTACTTCATAAATATAAGCAGAATCCATGCAGGAAGACTTGATATTTCACATAACAGTATGTGCCTGAACCTTGTTATTTTCTAGTGTGAGCCCTACTCTAAAAAACATGTCTCTAATACTTTAACGCTGTAATGATCTGAATTGGACATTACTGTGTTGGGTGTAATGTGACACAAAGTCACGAATAATTTTTTACTTGAGTTACTTTTCTCTCTCAAAGATATTAATACATAGAAGCATTTAAAACACTTCTAAAAATGTTGTTTATCATTCAGATAATGCACAGCGCAGTGTGAGCTCGGGAAGCTGTGCCAGTGAACAGTCTATCTAAATACCTAAGCATGCTTATATGAAACTGATGGATAGTAGAAGAAAACCATACCTAAAGAGAGTCCATTTATATTCAGAAACAGATTTGAAAGATTTATAGTTTATTAATAAACAATGTATTTCAAAGCAGGTATTTCCAAAACCATTTCTACCGACTGGTTACAAAGTTTTTCAAATAGCACAATGTGCACTATGCTGTCATTCCTTGTAGTCATTTGGGTTAGTGCCTGACAACAGAGCCACAAATACTGGTATAACAGACTGTGGTAATATGGAGCCTTAACACCTCAGTTAAGACTGCTAAACCCAGAGAAAACAACATGCTTGTACCTCTTCTTGTAAACCTACAAGCTGACTTTGTTTCTGCTTATGGTTTAAATGATCTAATCTGGTTGTGGTTTATTCAAAGCAGGGATAGTAAAATATGTATAGTATGTTTACTGCCATTGGCTATTCCTTTGTAACTAGAGTAATGATAGGGTCCCAGTACCTGGTTGGTGTACAGGTAGTAATGAGTATTGAATATTCCCATTACAGTTCGAGAAAAGTAAAAACAAATTGTAATGGATTATATTTTTGGGTAACTATCCTCAACAATGGCACTAGAGCTCCAGAAAGTCTGGCTTTTATATAGTGTGGCTCCACAACAATTTGACACAATGTGACTTGCTCAGTGCGTTTGTGTAAATGTGTGCACAGTATCGATTTGACAGTATAACCAGTGTCAGCTAGCCATTTTGGTCAATTTACAGAAAAAATCTCAACAAATAGCAAGGCTATGAGTTTAATATTGAGCATATCTGGGGTCTTATATAGGCCATGTTAGGTTTCCCAATGGCAAGAATTAGCCTGTAGCAAGTAACTGATTTTCCATCTTTAGGGAAATTTTGTATGAAATCTATGTATGTGCCTAAATTGTAAACAAAATGCATGTTTGAGTTCAGACTTCCCATGACGTAAACAACTCGGTCTACACTGATTACGTTCTGCAACCCCTTTTCTAGCAATTTTCACTTACGTAACATGAAGATGACGTATAGGAGCTGTGGCATGTTGGTTTTGGGATATTGGGCTTTTCAAAGAGGCTGAAAGAGAAGCCCTTGATGCTGGTGCCATCCTGGTAGCACAGGACTTGCTGAGAACCTATTACCAGAACCTATTATCAGAGAAAAAAAACTAATTAACAAAAATAAATAAATAAATAAATAAATAAACCAAAGGACACTATTTGCAACTTGCAACTCAGTGCATGAAGAGGCATGTTAAAAAACATTTAACATAAACATACATTTTACACAGTATTTAGAATAGATTGATTAATTTATGTTACAGATGCTGTTCAGTAAATATAATTATCTGAAAAAAGACTTCCCCTACTGTACATACATTTAAAGACTAAATCAAATTCTTTTGTACAAACTGTGAGCACCCTTCCCCTACCCTCCACCTCCAGTCATGGTACAATTTGTACATGCTTACTTAGTACTAGCTGCACCCACAATCCAAGTTACTCAATTACTCAGTACTCTTTATTTAAGTTGGTGAGGAACACATATATTACATTATACAAGATTAACAAAAGGAATGCAAAGGCTGTGTCATATGAAATAGTTATCAGTTGCATCATTAGACCTATCGATCATTTAAGCTGACTGCATACTTTTTCTAAACCCCTTAGATTTTAAACAAACAGAATGCAAATTGTGTGTGTTGGGTCAATGTAAATCAATGTAAATTAAAGAAAGAAAGTCCCATTAGACACATTACACAAACACAAAAACACAAAACAGTTCTTACTACTTGTTATATCATGTTTATAGGGCAGCACTGAGTAATGTTTATTTAGCTGTTTGTCATGTTTCTAAACATGCATCTTCCGGGAATTAATAGTTTTTTTGCTTACATTTTCACTCTAGTGAAGAACATTAGCTTTTCTTGATTCTACATTTCTTGAAGCTGTTCTTATTCTGTGTAACTGTAGACATTTGTGTAAGTGTGCGCACAGTATTGATTTGCCTCTATAACCAGTGTTAGCTAGCTAACAAGTAAGCTCGTTATTCAGCCAGTTTAGGTTTGTGTTGTGTTGTTTCTTTTCTTGCTTGCACAGAAGGGCAGAGTCAGAAGACCGAAGGCTGGAGATGTTGGAGTAGTTTCTTTCAAGGCGATCGCAGTTATCTCACAGCTCTCATCCAGTACAATCCAGTCCAAAGAAAGAAACTTGTCACAGAGTTTATATGCACCGCTTAATGTACAAAGAGGATGTGTCCGCATCTGGTAAAACCAGCTCTCCTCCTAATGGTGCTTGAACTATGACCTGTAGAACCCTGAGGGCAACGTTCTCCCAGGGACTCTGTCCTGTCGTAAATGTATCTGTTCCCCACATGGTAAAATTATACACACTTGTATACATACACACTTACACAAAAACACTAATATCCAACAGTTTTAATAGCTGCAAATGCAATTAATAGACAATTAATCATCAGAAAAAAATTCATGATTGTGACAGCTTTAGGCACCCTATTACAGCTATCATAAAAAAACTGAGTAAGCTGTTACTATTTGACAAGGTTAGAGAATCTCCAAGCCCACAGCTAGATAAAGACTATCCTTACTGTTGACAAGAATATACCTGTTGCCTTCAGGCCGTGCTTTGGTTTTCAGCCTTTCTGAGAAACAAGGCTGACTAATGTTGTTTCTGGAAGTTATTACATTTTATAGAAGCTGAATAAGGGCCTGCTATTGTATAACCTGCCTTTGGTATTATCCATTATATGGTGTTAATGTTTGATGTCATTGTTACAGCTACTGCCACTCTTCTATTTTTGGCCTTTTGAACTTTTAATAGTAGAACTGTTTAACTTACATTGACTTTATAGGTTATAGTTGACCAGCGCATTTGTAAATGAAAAACGTTCTAATTGTGCACATGTAACCTGAAGGAGGCTGAAGATCAGCCTGGTATCTGTCTGATCTCGGTGTATATCTTAGATCTTAGATCACTTCTAATTTTACTTTTCACTGACTTCGCTGACTATACACACTTGACATTAGTGTAAAACAGTTTTTCTCATTTTTTTCTTATTTAAATAGAAACAGAAAGCATGGAAATGATCAATGGTAATCCTAACTGAGGTTGGAGGAAGTGTAAGCAGTCTATGCAAAGACAAAAATGACTTGTCCTTGTTCCAAGAACGAAAGTGAGTCATCTGGTTTCATTCTTCCTTGTGCATTCTGTGTTAGTCTCGCAACTCAGACTGAATAACATCAGACATTCTGTGAGCTTTTCTCTAGCTTTTTGCTTAATATTGACAAGGGCTGCCTGCTTTCACAGGCGACTTGACTGACATGCAAAAGCAACCAACCACAAACCGTTGTTTTGTGAGTAATATGTCGGGGCATCTCTCCTAGAGCCGAAAGGTCCAACTGCAGGGGTTTAGAAGATCCGCAAAGTCTGAATGAAGGGGTCTATAAAATGTCTCTGATGGGTCCATTTCCTAACCCCACAATGTCCAAATGCAGGGGTCTAGGAAATGTCTCTAACCGGTCCTTGTCCTACCATTAATGTATTTAGCCTCTTAGCTAATTAGCAAACGTTAACTAACCAGTATTTGTGTGCTAACCAGCGCCAACTCTACTGTTCCTTGTCTTCAGCTGCCAACAAAACGTCAGCAAAATTACTTCACCCTTAAGAGGGTGGACTCTTATAAGTATCTGGGTGTTCACCTAAACAACAAATTGGACAGGTCAGCTAACACTATTGCACTCTACAAAAAAGGTCAAAGCAGACTCTACCTACTCAGGATACTGCGATCAGTTGGAGTGCGGGGGGCACTCCCAAGGACTTTCTTCGATACAGTGGTGGCATCAGCCATCTTTTATGGAGTGGTATGCGGGGCAGCAGCATCTCTACAGCAGACAGGAAGAGACTAGACAAACTCATTAAGAGGGCCGGCTCTGTGCTGGGAAGCCCCTTAGACCCAGTGCAGGTGGTGGGAGACAGGAGGATGTTAGCCAAGCTGGCATCCATGCTGGAGAATGACTCCCACCCCATGCATGAGACTGGCAGCACTAGGTAGCTCCTTCAGTCCGGGCTGCTTCACCCTAAATGTGTGAAGGAGCGGTATCGCAGGTCCTTTCTTCCTGCTGCTGTTAGATTATACAACCAGCACTGTTCCCGGCACACTTGGAACGCCGTTTCACTTTCCCATGTGCAGTTTAACATTTCATGTGCAATTATTTGTAAATAAGGTTTATTCAGATTTTTTCAGAATTTCCCCACTATGGGATGAATAAAGGATTATCTTACTTGCTACTAACTACTTCAGGTTGAGAATAGCTTTCCAAACATACTGTGAAAGCTTCTAATTTAGCCAGTCTTATCCTGCTGTGAAGGGCTGAGTGTTGACTGCAACACAGCTTGATACACAAAACTTTGTTTCACATCAGAGTCATTACAACCACTGCACAGATGTGTGTACACATGCGGATTGCCAGTCTGAGTGTAACGAACGTTGTAGTCATCTGGACTTTTAGGGGAATTTTAAGGCAGCACCTGTAAGGTCCCCATTATCAGGATCTATATAATCTAAAGTCTAACAAGAAACTCCTGTAGAATGTTTAGTTGTCCCTTTGCTTTAGCTTAGCTCAAAAGACAAAAAGGTATCATTACTTGTTGTGGCGCAAGCATGGTGTAAGTGCAGCACAGCTCTACTCCTGTAATGATTGTGTCAGCGTTCAGTATATATGCTGTAAAGGTTGTGCATTCTCAGATTGGGTTTGCGGTTGTACGTATGGGCCATTACAATGCTGAGCAAGCTTTGGGTCTCCAGGGTTAAGTCTTTTCAGGCTTTTAACAATGGAACAGATACTGGAAGTGTATATTGTGCCAGTTTAGTTGGATCGAGCGGGTTTAGGAAGCCAGTGTCCAGCCTTCTATCCCTACACCCCTTACCATCCAGAGGCAGATGTACCTGTAGTGGTAGTAGCAGGGCTGAAGTCCAGGGCTGTTATTTTGGTCAGTAAGGCCAGAACATCCCATTTTTCCTGGGACTCCCACTGGCCAAATTTTCAGTCAGTTGTGGTTGTGATGTCGCATCATATAATTGTTTGCTTGCTTCTGATTGGTCTAACTCACCTATTGACAGTTCTGTTGATAAGCTCTGATATTAGGTTAATGTTCCGCATTAAAGACAATTGCTGTTTATTAAAAAAGACAATGCGATGGTGTGTAGGTGGTGAAGAAAAGCCTCCGCTGACACTGTCTTACTTGAACATAAACATTTTATTACAATATAAGACCAGCGTCCGACAAGTGCTTGTGAAAGGGATTCAGCCAATTTTCCCTCTCTCATCCAGCTCTAAAATTCCCCATTATATAGGCTGGGTATTTTCGTACAACATATAGAGACCTCTAGCCCTTATATGGAAATGGTTTCATCTGTTTGGAGCTCAGAGAAAGAACAAGAGAGAGGCCTCTTCTTAGACATATACCATATCCATAAAAGGAAAACGTGTGAAACTCTAGATACCTAAACATTGCATAGAGTGTAAAATCATATGTAGGGACCCAGATACTACACAATCAAAGATTTTTGATAAAATAAGCTATAATTAAAGTTCCAGATTTGAATAACGCACTCTTTTAAACTGCAGTTCAATACAAAATTGATTAATCTTTCAGCCCCAGGCACTGGACACTGTTTTTTGTTCCACTGACCTTTCTTTTAGTAGATATTGGTTTAATATAATGCAAGCTGGGTGGCTGATTTTTTTTTTATGTGCATAGTAGAGTTGTGAATGATTTAGCCCCATTTAATAAAAGCTGATTTCTCTTTTCAGTTGATTTTGATTTTAAATAAAAGCACTGATGGGGTCTGCATCTAGTTAACATAAAACTTACCAGAGGTTAGCATGGCATTTATGACTCTTTGAGTATAACTTCTTCAAGAACTGTCCAAATGAATGGTAATTCTGAACTGACCAAATACTCCTAGATCTCTCTATACTGCAGTGTAATAGGTGACTTTTGAAGACCTTCTTTTCATTCACCCTGTCAAACCTTTGAACCTAATGACTTCATGCTTGGCTTCCACAAGGTGTAGGTGTATTTGTGTATTAAAAGTAACCTTCAGATGATGTCAAGCTGAATTTTGCATGAACTGTTTTGCATCAGTGTGACATGATAGAAACACTTACCGAACCATTTATATAGACTATAGTGCTCATCTGCCTCTACAACACGTATCTCTATATCAATATCATAACATTGTGCTCATGTTCCTGATGGTAGGAATTGGTGTTAAATGCTTTGCATGTCAGGAAACATAAGAATCAGAGAAGAGTAGAGGAGGAGGGTCAGAACACCAGGACATCTTCAGTAAGTTCACTTACTGCCGTTATTCATGAATCCTTTCTTACAGTATGATTATGCTTTACTATGTCCTCTGGCTTTGAGAAGGCCACCAGGTACAATTTAGCAGTCATGTAACTCTTGAGATACAAAGTCAGCATTCTAGGAAAATGTATTTATTCATCTAAAAACAAAAGAGTAAGTGGTTTTGCTTTTTTTTTTTGAGGCATGGAACACAAGATCCTTCTCATCATGGTTCTTACTGGTATGTACTTTTGAGACTTATATTACCTTTGTATATACCTATATTATATACTTCAAATACATCTAATTCACAAAATTTGTTCTTTAATAGGTTTATGTTATTCAACAAGTGCTACAAATAAGTATCACTTCGTACACAAGGCTAAATCTTTTGCGGATGCCCAACTCTACTGCAGAAACACTTACAGTGATTTGGCTACCCTTGATGACATGGAAGACATGAACAACCTCCTAGAAACTGTTACAGATGGTTACATTGGTTTAGCCTGGATAGGCTTATACCCACAAAGCACTGCTGAGTGGCACTGGTCCTTGTCCATGCTGGGGTTCTACGCTGAGGGCGAGAGAGAGTACAGAAATTGGCAGACTGGAATGCCAGATAATGCTGGAGACTGTGGCTCAATAGCTGAAAATGGAAAATTTTTGGACGTTTCTTGTAGTTCCAAAAAGCGCTTCATTTGCTATGACGGTAAGCTGTCTGTTGATTCTGTTAAAGCTGGGGTTTAGTGAACTGTAGTATAGCTCCAGCAACACCAATATCATTATAAAAGTTCCCATCAAAAGTTTAGCTTTTCAGGATGTTTCAGAATGTTAAATGAGCACCAAATGAGTTTCCTTTGTGATTTTGCAATAACCTGTATTACATGTAACATGTTACATGGAACCTTCTCACCACTTACCTTTGTAGAAACTTCAGAATGGAAGAAATTAAATTCCAAACTTTCCAAATTTTTATAAATTCTCAAACTTCAATTTTTTTACATTTCCAAACTTTCCAAATTGTTTTAAATTTCCAATTTTTCCTTTTTTTCAAATTCCAAAACTTATACCTTTAATTCCATTGTTTTATGTCTTCACTCATCAGCACTAAATAGTTAACAGTTGTAATATGTGCTCGTATCGATAACTTGTAAAAATGCCACATCATTATTGCAATAAAGCAAAAAATTACATTATAGCAAAATTTAGTATTAGCACATAGCTGTTTTATGCTTACCAAACATCAGTATTTGTCTGACATTCCAAAAATAAGAGATGAAATTAAAAATTCCTAAGTATAATATTACAAATTATTATTCTATAAACATAGAATGTATGTGCAGATTGTAACTAACCATATAAATATGGTGCATATGCTCTTCCTTTTGCCTACTACTATGTTACTTTACTTATTTAACATGAGCAATATGCATTCATCAACATTGTTATTTCATAATAAATAATTAGTTCATTTTCCATTCCTGATTTTACAGATAAAATGGATCAGAAATACATCATCATTCAGAACCTTAAGACCTGGCGTAACGCTCAGAGGTACTGCAGACTCAATCACACTGACCTGACCAGTGTCAGGAACCTGGAAGAGAGCCTGAAGGTTCAACAAGTGATAGGGTCAGGCCAGACTCCTTACACTGGCCTGTTTAGAGATAGTTTTACATGGTCAGACAGCAGCAGTTCCTCATTCAGATACTGGGCAAGTGATCAGCCCCAATATGCCAATGCAAGTGAATGCTGTGTTGGTTTGGACGTGTCACGTCAGGAATGGGCATGTGTGCAGTGCACTTCGACGATGCCATTCTTCTGCTACACTGGTGAGTGTAAATTTGTGTAATTAGCCTACAGCAAAACGCAAACAAATATATTATCCTGTATTACTATACTACATCTCAGAGTGTGCTTCAAATCCTCTGCTGATGAACAAAGGTTTTAACTCTTTCTACAATTGCAGACAAAAAAAGACAAATCCTGAAAGTGGAGGTACAGTCAGATCAGGATATGCATGATCCTGCAGTGCAGATGGCCATATTGGAGAAGGCAAGTGTCAAATTTCATTGGCAAATATTCGAGCTTACTTTAAGAATAATGCAGATAGTTTTGCTCCTTTCAAGAAATAATGCTTGAAACAACCACTGGATTGAGACACTGTCAGCAATACACATCTAGAACTAAGTTTTACAGGGAGATGAGTAAATCCACGTTAACATTATTGCACAACATTTTTCACAGTGCTCCTGGGTTTCCACTGTAGGGCCATTTTTAGGACAGTGTCTCTCTGTTTACCTTAAAGCAGAGAATCCTTATCTCAGTCCTCTTATTCAAGAAGCAAGCATTGATGTGAATGATCCATTACAGAATGCAAGTGGGGCTATTCTTTAATGGACCTGTGGCTCTGTTCTTCAGATAAACCAGGACATGAAGGATCAGGGGATGTCAGATCAGACCAAAATAACATGGAAGCAGAAGCCGGATGGAAACATCTTTAACAAGAAGCAAACTGACTGACTGGCTGAAATCTTATTCATTTATACATTCACTAATGTTATAGGTCCACAATGTAGTTGGTAAATACAGACTGGGCTACAGTGGCTGCACAGTTTACCAGGCTCACATCACCCACCCTACCCCACCACAACGACCACCTCCCCTTCCCCTTTCAATCATGCCTTTGCTGTGGAGCGACACACACCCCGATCTACTGGTGTGATGATCTTGGGAGCCAGTGCATATGACAGTCAGTCACCCCTGGTAGTGATACGAGGGACACTAACTGCTCAGTGATATGTGCTCCGGACTCCGGCCATGTGTGCTGCCTTTCATGGCAGGGCTTCCAGCTGGCATTTTTTTTAGCAGGATAATGCTCTCCCACACACGGCAAGGGTTCGTCTGCAACACTTACTTGGCCTGCCGGGTCACGAACCGGGACACCAGCTTTGGCAACCTACGAGTGTGCAGGATCTACAGGCCCTGCTGCATCTATAGGCAAATGTGCAGCAGGATGCCGATGTCATAGGCTAGAGGTGGCCAAACGGGGAACTAGAGCCTACTTTCAATTGTACAGATTTCCCCAATAAACTTATCCTTCTCTCTAATATTGTAATCACTTAACATATATCATTGTTACGTTCATACATGTAAAGTGTCATTGGATTCCAACAACTACTCCCTTTTGGTGTGTAATGTTTTTTGTCAGTGAATATATTTTTGCATGCATAAGTTAGAAAGCACCTGTGTTTTATACAGTATAGTCAAACTATTAATGTATCAGATTGTATGTGTCCTGCATTGTTGTTTATTTCAAAATTGCTTAACATCTCAGTCCAAATTATCAACAGACATTTTCTGTACTATTTAGCAATTTCAGCTCATATACCTGTGATTGGATGTTTTATTAGGCTTTAAATTATATATCATACATTGCAGAAAACAATAGTTGTGAATGCAAACACCACACATTCAGAAATTTTCATTAAAACACTTTGTCTGAGTAAATAGTGTATTTGAACATTACATGCCACCTTCACATGATGCCAAGCGCAACTGAAGCTCTAGTACATAAAAGATAACCTTCTAACATTCAGGCGATTGCAGTGGCATAATCACACTGCTAGTAATTAGTACTTTATATTACAAACAATACAAGGGATTAATTTACCATTTTGTCTGGTTTTTGATTTAGTTTTCATGTTTCATCTTTATTATGTTAGCAAGTCCTTTAAGTCTTTGGAATTATTCGTATTAATGAGAGTAACCCTGGACAAAACTCAGGATCGATGATTTCACCACTAGAAGCAGGTGTGCACCAGCATGTTTGTTAACGGACAGGACTTGTCTATTCACTACAGGTAGACTATGAAATTGAAAGGTCTTTGATGTTTCCCCATTAACTTGGAGGATCATCACATTATGATCCCTATTTTGCTTGGATAAATACCTGGGGGATCAGAGAATGTGTCGATGTATCACAGCTGGTGAGTTCATGAAGTAAGGAATATGGAATCCAAGTCTGCTCCTGGTATTTAAAACTTTGGCAGTCGTTGGGATACAATTTTCTTAAGGTATACTGAGTAAATTATGACTTTACATTTACTATCTGAATACATTACAATTCTAAATTTACCAAATGCATGAAGATTTATACTATTCATATAGGTAAGTTTATGTACTGTTGTTCAAACCACCTTCTGTCAATGCCAATTGTCAACTTAGTAACCCCAGTTGAACTTCCCTGAGAAATGCACTTGCATGCACTTGAATAAAAAAGCACCTGCCTGTCAATTTGCTTGGCTCTTTTCCACAATGAATGCAGTATATTTGGATATTCCAGGTCACCTTCAGAGGATGCTCATCATTTTGCATGAGCTGTTTGCATCAGAGACAAGACAAACAAGACAACCTTACAACCTACAGCCCATTAAACTGGCGTAATCACAATCTAATTAAGATTGTTCTTTCGCAGCACTCTGATTCCCCCCAGAAGCTGCACCCTGTGCCTTCTTCTCTCACCGTCTCACCCCTGCTGAACAGAACTACGACGTAGGCGACCGAGAACAGCCAGCGGTAAAACTGGCTTTAGAGGAGTGGAGACACTGGTTGGAGGGGGCTAAACATCCCTTCCTGGTCTGCACAGATCACTAGACTTACATCCAGCAAACCAAGTGTATGAACCCTCGTCAAGCCAGGTAGGCACTCTTCTTTGCCTGGTTTGACTTCCTGCTGTCATACAGGCCGGGCACTAAGAACGCCAAACCAGATGCCCTCTCCCGCCAGTGGGAGAACTCCTCGGTCGATCAGGTGCCACAAACTATCATCCCAGAGTCACGCATTGTGGCGCCTATCCGTTGGGGGGTAGAGGATGCAGTGAGATGGGCCTCACACACTGAGCCGGACCCAGGGGGTGGCCCCTCTGGGAGGCTCTACGTTCCCACTGCAGTCCAAAAAAGAGTCCTACAGTGGGGTCACGCTTCCCCATTCACGGCCCATCCTGGGGTCACCCGGACGCTGGAGTTTATTCGGCGACGCTTCTGGTGGCCCCACATGGACCGTGACATGCGGTGCTTCATTGCAGCCTGTGAAGTGTGCGCCCGTAGTAAAGAGCCACGCACCAAACCAGCTGGACTTCTACATCCCTTGCCTGTCTCCCTGGACTTCATCACTGGGTTACCCCGCTCTAAGGGGAACACAGCGATCCTGGTGGTGGTTGACTGCTTCTCCAAGATGTGTCACTTTATCACACTGCCAAAACTACCATCAGACAGGGAGAGTGCTGACCTTTTCCTCCTGCATGTGGTGAGACTGCACAGGCTGCCCAGGGATGTGGTATCGGACAGAGGTCCACAATTTGCGAGCCGGTTTTGGAGGGCTTTCTGTCAGCACCTTGAGGCTGAGGTCAGTCTGTCCTCAGGATTCCATCCTGAATCCAATGGCCAGACCGAACGGGTCAACCAGGACCTAGAGCGTACCCTTCGGTGCCTGGCCTCTTCCAACCCCACCTCCTGGTCTGACCAACTACTGTGGGCAGAGGTGGCCCATAACATCTTAGGGCACTCGTCTCTAGGTATGTCCCTCTTCGAGTGCCAAAATGGCTATGCTGCTCCCATGTTCCCTGAACAGGAGGTGGAGAATGGCATGCAGACGGCCAGACAGCTAGTCAGACGTTGCCGCAGGACATGGCTGAGAGCAAGGCGGGCTCTCCTGACCGCCGTGGCTGCCCAAAAACGCAACGCTGACAAAAGGCGTCTCCCGTCACTGACTTTTCGCCCGGGACAACGGGTATGGCTGTTGGCCAAGGACCTTCCCCATCGGGTTGTGTCTGGCAAATTGGCGGCACGTTACCTTGGCCCTTTCAAGATTGTGCGCAGGATCAACCCAGTCGCATACCGTCTGGCTTTGCCGCCATCCATGAGGGTCAACCCGACCTTCCACGTCTCCCGGCTTAAGCCTGTGCTCTGCTCTACCAGGGTCCCTGCCCCGCCTGGTCGATGGTTGATGGGGCCCCGGCCTACACTGTCCGGCGCCTCCTCGATGTTCGGCGTGTGCGGGGCAGCACACAATATTTGGTGGACTGGGAGGGCTATGGCCCGGAGGAACGGTCGTGGGTCCCGGCTCTCCGCACCCTGATTTGATCCGGGCCTTCTGTCGGGATCGTGCTGCTGGGTTGGGGACGTCGGGAGCTGCCCCTTGCGGGGCAGTCCTGTAAGGACTGGTGTGGGTGCCAGCCTTTCCCCGACCACCAGGGGGCAGCGGCGAATCAGCAATCAATCAATCCAATCAACACCCTGCACCTGGTGAATGGGCTATATATATATATATATATATATATATATATATATATATATATACCTCTCAGGAAGCAGTCTGGGTTGCTGGTTCTTTGCTACACTAAGTGTGCATAAGGTCCTGGCCGGTAACGGTAGAGGGATGAGTGTTTGAGCTCACCTTCACATCTTTCTTCTGTTCCCTTTTCTTCGGAAGGCAGAGAGTGTTGGCGTTCCCCTTTCATTAAAAGCAAAAAAAAAACCTTTTTTCTCCTTTCTTGCTGAGGGTTGTGAGGTCTCGCCCTCCCCCTCATCCCTGCGCACTCCTCTGAGGGATTAATGTTTTTTTCCCCCATTCCTCTCTTTGTTCCTCTGGCTCTCCCCTACTATATAGGAGAGAGTACTTTAAGTAAAAGGGGAGAGCTGTTGTCCCCTCCTTCGTTTTGTTTATTAATTTGACCAGTTTTCTCCATCCCTGACTTGCGGTAGCTTTTGTTGGGAGTTCACCAGGTTTAAACCTCAGTTGGTTTAGGAGGTAGCCAGTCTCCCCTGGCATCCTTTGTTTCCCTTTTCCCGCTCAAACTTTTCCCGAATTCGGGTGGTTTTGTGCAGTTCTTGTTTTTTTTTCCCACCTATATTTAGTTTACACTCCTTTTATTTAACATCTGTTTAAGACTTGCCATAATGCTCTGGTGGCAGAGCGGTAGGCCATCCGCCTTTCAGCACAGCGGTCTGGGTTCGAACCTCACCTCGGGTGAGGTGTGTTGATTGGTGTGTTTTATCCACTTATTTTTTTTCTCCACGTTTTGACTGCTTTGCATTTGGGTCCTCCCCAGTTTCCGACTGGTAGCTTGCCCGGCAGAGCCCCCGATTGGTGTTCAGGAGCCCTGAACCGTATTCCACCAGCAGCTACCATTACAGAGGTATATATTTTACACTAAACTGAATTGATTATTCACATTAGGTCAATAAAGACAAAGCTATTTTTTAGTTTAGGACAATTCAAAATAACTGGATTGAGTAAACAAATTCAGGTAGAATCAAATTAATTATTTATATTGAGTCAAAGACAAATATTTTGTGTGATTGATTAATTCAACTTTATTACGTTGATCCAGTGTTTTACTTTTTTCAGTGCACCTGCAAGACCTGGTAGACCAACCAAAACTGTCCCCAGAAGGCAAACAGCACGTCTGTGTTATGTAAATTATGTTCTGATTTACAATGGGTTATGTCATGAGATAAAACTCACTAATCTTTCTGGAAGTTCCAGATACGTCACCGACTATGAATATGAATTACAATCTAATCAGATTCCAGTTATAGTTATAACTGTTAGGAAGGAAAACAGCAATGGCAGCTCTATACCAGGACTCTTACTGAAGAATTGATACGTACAAGCTTAAATTTTTTCTGTTACACGTTCAAAGGAAACATACCAAATGGTTTTACACGCCTTAGATGCCTGTGTTTAATCTAGAATGGTTAACAATGTTATTGTGAATCACTCTTAGCTTAGAGTTAACATACTACTAATGTCCCATAGATGTGTGATCACAAATCAGCTTTATTGTAAAGGTGAAGTCTTTCCACTCGCTTATAGCTGAATTTTGACATTTATGATCTCAGTTGAAGGCCTTGCTTTAATAGTCATGCTTCATTGCTACTAATAACACTGTTGCAGTTTCTGTTGTTTAAACTAAAAAGGAAGCTGAAAAAACATTGCTTTTTGTTTATGTCTTTATTAGCAAAATTACAAAATATCCTACAGTATGTACATAACAGACTATACATTTACAAATACAATTTTTTCCAAAGCCAAACATAAATACACAGTACATTCTATACATATACACATAGTTCACACCAGGCCGTATGTCCCCTAATGTGTGCAGAGGTTTATGCATGTAACCTGGACCAAATATGAACATTATCAGTGGGTGTGTGTGAGTCTTATTAAGTCAATTAGGAGTAGAACAGAGACAGTGCAAGAATACAAATATTTAAACAGGAGTACAGGGTTGATTACCACACCTTTCACTCTGGCTCCTTTATCTCACAAACCAACTCATATCAGCCAAACCTCAGTGTAACAAAAGCCCAGTGGGTCTTGCACTAAATGGTACATTTACTTTATCAATATGATGAGATTATTATGAGAGATGTGATGAAGATTTTGAATATTGTGACAATGTCAGAATCCTTACAGCTACTTGATATGTTTGTAAAAAATAGAGGGTAAATTCACAAATCTGATCTCAGAACATTCACAAAAATCCACATTTATATAAAAAAACATGTGTAAGAGCCATAAAACCGCCAGTCCAGTGGTCCAGCTATCACTATCATGAGTCCAAACAGACATTATAAGCAGTGGAAATCAGAAAACTATGATGCAGAAGCAACATATTTGCAGGTGTAGAGTTGCAGAAGGTGCGGTAGTGACAGGAGTAGTTGCAGTGCCTGTGGCTATGATAGGAGTAGTTGTAGTAAGTGTGACTGTGACTGGCGTAGTTGTAACAGGTGTGGTTGTATCAGGTGTAGATACGACTGGAAATGTTGTAGCAGATGTAGCTGCAGCAGGTGTGGCTATGATCAGCTTGGTTGTAGCAGGTGTAGTTGCATCAGGGGTAGCAGGTGTGGCTGTGATCAGCGTAGTTGTAGCTGATATAGCTGTAGCAACTGTGATTGCTGAGGTTGATTAATTTGTTTCCGGCTTTATAGTGGTGGCTACTGTACTGACAGCATCATAACAAACTCTGCAGAACAACAGAAAAAAAAGCATTATCCATTAAACATATTATACTTTTTAAATCATGGCATTGCAATAATCATCTCTGTTATTTAGCACTTTTGTTTTTAAATGTTTTTAATGTTTTTAATTGTTGTTATTAAATTTATTTATGTGAAACTTACTGACAGATTTAAATCAATTCAAGATATTATTTGAGTTTGATGTCTTTTCTGTACTGTGATGTACTGTGCACTACACTGTCAAAAATGGTAAAAAAAATAATATTGGTAAAACAATAATTTTCTGGAAAATGTCTGTAAAAAAACAGAAAAGCACTGTTTTATTATTAAACTGTAGAAACACAGTCATTATATTTACCATAAAGATACAACGGGAAAGTACAACTCATCTTTTCCACTAGCTCCTGGTACCATCTAGTTGCATTTTGTTTTAATCACCCTCTTCCAGTTGTCTTCCCCTCTGGCCTGCCTTCCACTGAGTATATTTTTCTTATACATTGAGGGCTACAGCTAAGCCACTTTGACAGTGGGTGTAAGTACAAGTGTTCAGTATCAGTCCTTTAGGAACTAGGAGATTAAATTACACCAGCTCAGACTAACTAAATTGTGGACTTTCACAATCCACAACTCCTAAAGTTCACTTCAGTAAGCAGGTAGACGTCTACAATCTAACAACTCCCAAAGATCTGTTTAAAGAGCAGATGGGCTTCCACAACCCAGCTCACTTCAGTTAACTTGCACTTATTGCCAACTGCAACGTGGCTTAACCATCAACCCTATAAACCAAGAAAGAAACACAGCGAAAGACAGGTCAGAAAATGAAAGATGAGAAGACAACTCAAAGAGGGTGAATAAAGGCCAAGATTGATAACAGCCTTAATTTTGAGCAGGTGGTCTACAACCCAACAACTCCCAAAGACCACTTTAGTGAGGTTAACCTGCATTTATAGTCAAAGCAATGTGTCTCAGCTGCTAACCCTGTAAAACAAGAAAGACACACACAGTGGAAGGTAGGTCAGACAGGAAGACAACTTTAAGAGCGTGAATAAAATAATATGCCGATAGATGATACCAGGAGCCAATGGGAAAATGAGTCGTACTATCCCATCCTATCTTTATGGTAAAGATGCTGGATATTAATCTTGCTGAAGTGATATTTGGGGGTTGTTGGACTATAGAAATTCACATGCTCACAATTTGATCAGTTACTCAACATGAAGACTTGATAAAAACACCAAAGCTACCTCATGTGATGATCCACATGATAAAAATGCTATAATAAGAACCACCTAGATCAGTTCCCATAGGACTGATACTGAGCGGATTTACCTGTCATTTTGAAATACAGAGGAAAAACTTATGTGTGTGTGTGTGTGTGTGTGTTTTATATATATATCTCGTCGCTGTCCAAAGGAAAACATGTATCTCCATTTTTGTTGATTTTTACTTTTATGTCTCATTCGATCACATGAGCTGCTGTTTACATTGTGTGGGAATTTCATGAAGAATGGACCAACAGACATGGCCCAAAACTGCTTGGTAAGACATCTGGTTCCATTGACTTCCATTCAAATTAAATGAGGTTTTTGGCCTCTCCTGTAAAGTTGCCATTTTGGAGATACCTGTTTTTCTTTGGACAGCAACGATATATAACATATATAATACCATCAAAATCTACAGTGCCATCTCCATTGAGGTCCATCTCCTTCAGGATCTCTTCTAGCTCTCCTTTTTTCAGTTTCTCTCCCAGTAAAGTCTTTGCTGCCTCTTTCATTTCATCCAGACTAATCTTCCCATCACCATCTGTATCAAACTAACAGACACAAAGAGAAAACGTTTTGGTATACTAAAGCCTGTCTAAAAAATCAAGGTAGATACTTGCTGCACACTCAATCAGAGTTGCTTAAACCATAACATATCACTTTGTCATTTTGTCATATGTCACTTGGTCATTGTTATATCCAAAAGTTTTATCGAACATCACATTGTCCATATCACACAGCCCTAGTGTGCTTGGAGTAGTGCTTGGAATACCTGCTTAAAGGAGCACTTTAATTCTTTTAGTCCAAGCATATGAGCTGTTTCCACCATCATCCTTGGTCCCATCAGCTCACAGAAATCATCAAAATCCATTAGACCTCCCACTGCATACCCACACACATCAGACAAAAATCAGGAACTGTCAATACAATAAAGAACTTTGGATTGTTAGAACAGAATAAGGTATTTTATGACTGAATAAACACGTTAAAATGGCATCAACTAAATAAAGATTAAGCTGCTACAACTGAATAAAGAGGAATAATATTTATTAAGATGGAATAAGGCTGACTATGACAGAGTGAGTCTGTTTTTTTCAGAGAGAATACGGTTTGTTACATCAAAATGTGTCTTGCTATGATAGAATAAGATTTGTTATGAGAGGATAATGTTTGCGACAACAGAATAAGACTAAGATTAAGATTAAGGCAACAACCGCTTGTTACAAAAGAATAATACACTATTCAGGTGCTTTTATGATGGAAAACAGTTTGTTACTCCAGACTAAGGTTTGTCTCACACACATACTGGACACTCACACCTCATCTTAATCTGCTGAATGATCTCCAGCAGTTCCATCTCCGTGGGCATGTAACCCATAGTCCTCATGCACTCAGCCAGGTCCTTATAGTTCAGATAGCCATCCTGGTCATAATCAAACTCCTTGAAGGCCTCCGCCAACTCTAACAAAACACAGGACAGCATCTCAGCCTCTTTAGAGTTTCAACAATTCAATCAATGAATCATTCACCACGTCAAATGTAACAATTGTATGTAGATGTGATGTAGGTGTGTATGTAGGTGTGAGCACTGGGCTGGGGTTGCCAGGTAGTGCTCTTTTTGCTCTATATATGTGTGTGTAGTGATCTATCTAGGTATCAGCACTGGCCCCCTGTTCGGGCAGTGTCCGAGCTCATGGTGAGTTTTAGGCTCTCAACTTCCTGTACTAGCTGGAATATTATCCAATGGAACACTAAGCACGGTTGTAAGTCGCTCTGGATAAGAGCGTCTGCTAAATGCCTTAAATGTAAATGTAAATGTAAATTAGCATTACAGAGAAATTTATTTAAAAATATAAAAATTCTAATAATGCTATATTTATGTAGTGGTCTCCACAAACCAAGGGACACGTCACACTGAGAAGCAAAAGAACACAAAAAACAACAAATGAAAAAAAAAAAAAAGTTGAGCTTTATAGGAAGAAAGGGTAGAGCAGTCAGGAAGAGATGGTGTGCAAGAGTTCCAAGGTTTAGGAACAGCAGCACTGAAAGAACTGCTGCCAAATAACACAAGTTTGGACATGAGACTGTAAGATATCCAGTACACCGTAAAATATAATCACAAAAAACGGTCAAATGAATGGCAACAACGGCTACCAAACGACCTCCTCCCTGAATTACCGCACTCAAACACTTTCAATTAACGGAGTACTTATACTTCGGCAAATAAAAAACATTATTTGTAATCAACGACTTCAGCTTAAAGAAAAATAAGGCCTAAGCTCTAAAAACCAAATGCTTTAGGCGCATGTGGATTTTTACTACCCAGCAACCCCTCAAGTTATTTCTGAGAATAAATGAAGTGCAACAGCATATGACCTACTAAATTACATTTTTATGAGATCAAACAGCAGCTCAAACAGCAACAGATTAAGATCTCTGGAAAGGAGTAAAACAGATGTCTCATTCGGAAAAAGCCAATATGGAGATTTTTTAGCATCCAACCAGTGTTATATGGTCTGGGCAGAGGTTAGTTATCATATAATTTATTCAGTTATATTACATTACCTTTAGGAAAATCGTAAGTGCTTTATAATCTGCAGGCAACAGATTTACATTATATTTACAATATTGCTTTCGTCTCTTGTGAACAAAATCATATGAACAAGTAAGAAAAGAGGTGGCAACCACTACAGTATTTCTTTATTAGTGGGTGGACTATAATTTTGTTATCAGTGTTATTATACGTATTATATTTAATGTCAACTGAATTACATGTACTCACCATCCAATTCCGGTTGGGACAGTTCTCTCTCCTGAAGAAGAAACAGAGAGAAAGACAGTGAGTGAGAAAATGAAACAACTCCCTGCTCTGTTTAATTCACCCTGCTCCAACCGCAGCTTTCCAGGATTATACTTCTATCATGGTCTGAAGTCTTCCATTAACACTATAGTTCTGTACTATAGAGTAACTTTCATAAATATACATATCAGTATTTTAACTATTATTAGTTGGCAAAGAGGTATGTTTTGGAGAAAAGGAGGTTCAGAGTCAGCAAATAGTGAGCAGAATGTCAACTGTGTTCACAGTGAGCTTCCAGAATACGGGAAGATGTGGGTCGGACTCAACTTGCTGGTCAAACCAAGCAAGAGTTGGATTAAGGGCGGTCAGAAACTCTTCCTGATTCAATTAGATTCTATCTAGATTTCCTCGGTTTGTGACGTCATGGGGCAATTAAGCTCATGTAGTTTCAGCTCTGTTTACTATGGGACTCTTTCTCCCTCTCTCTATTTATTTTCCGGCATAGGTCATGTCAAGCCCTGGTGGACATGCATATTGTTGCTGTCCAAAGAAAAACAAGTCTCCAAACTGCCAACTTTACAGGAAAGGGGAAAACCCTAATTTAATTTTAATGTACGTCAATGGATCCAGACTGGAAAATGGAAAATTCCAAGCAATTTTGGGTCATTTCTGTTGGAATGAAATTTTCACACAATGTAAACTGTGTAGTGTTCATGATGCATAAAAGTAAAAATAAACAGTAGGCATCAGTGACATATACACCTAATTTAAATCTGTTTTTACTATTATTATATATTATTATATTATATTTTGGACATGGGTTTTGTCATGACAATGATGATTTATAATATGTCCCATATGTATTATGTATATACAAGTATCCATATGTAACAATAATAATAACACACAGACGACAACCATAACATTACAACCACTTCCTTGTTTCTACATTTATTGTCCATTTTATCAGCTCCACTTACTTCGTAGAGCATATTGTAGTTCTACAGTCTACGCAGTATAGTCCATCCATTTCTCTACATACCTTGTTAACCCCCATTCACCCTGTTATTCAGTGGTCAGGACCCCCACAGGACCCCCAGAGAGCAGATATTACGTGGGTGGTGGATCATTCTCAGCACTGCAGCGACACTGACGTGGTAGTGGTGTGTTAGTGTGTGTTGTGCTGGTGGGAGTGGATCAGACACAGCAGTGCTGCTGGAGTTTTACACACTTCAGTGTCACTGCTGGACTGAGATCTTGTTGTTTTTAATTTAGTTTGAAATCTCCAGCTGCTCTTTACACTGTGCTAAAATGTAAAGTTTAACAGACCAACAGAAATGCTCTAAAATAACAGAGAAATAATCCCGTTCCATTAACTCCCATTCAAATTATGGAAGTCTTTTGTTCTAGTTGCCATCGTAGAGAGGTTTGTTCTGACGATGACAAAATTCTTCACACATTTCTTTACACAAGCTGTTTACTCTCTGCCTTCAAGGTCAGCAAGTCACAAATCAGTTGACCGCAGTCAAAGAGCGTCTGAACTGTTCCCTTCCATGTCCTGCTCCATCCCTCTGTAAACCCTGCTGAGTCTAATTAACAAAGGCACTGAGCCACTAATGAGCTGGTACTGCAGTCTGACAGGGATTAACCCTCAGATTACTCTCTCTGCTCTGTATACTACACGTTACATAAGCACACACACATACATGTTTTCACACAGAGCAAAACTTCAGCTTTACAGGACGTCAGCATCATTTCTCTGATTGCGCCTGATGTATCTCTTAACAGCACTGCACGATATGGACATGAAGCGTTCCAAAAAGCTGTTATTACAATCGTCCCTCTGACTGAACGTGCTGCAACACAAGCAGGACACACAGTGCCACTGACAAAGCAGAAGTCCGTAAGAAGCTCCTTACGGTGAAGCAGGGTTTGCTGTAACAGTAGCCACTGCTTCATACGTTACTATACAGTCTACGCATTTTACACACAATGCTGAGAGTAAGGCTAGGAGTGTGTCCGGTTCTACAGCTCTGTTTAAACGAAGAGGCGATAATGTATGATACGGTTATATAAGCAAACCTCTCTGAGCGGCTGATGAGTCACAATTCATAACCTGGAATTATGAAAAGCAGAGAGAGAGACTGCAGATTTCTTTGAGAAGAAAAGAACGGAAGCTGGAATAGAAGCGCCTTGTGTGTGTGTGTGCGCACATGTACCTGTCCAAAAACATTGTTAAGCAGGTTTGTGTACACTTCTTCATTGGACTTCTTGCTTTTTGACTTCTTTGTTGTTTCTCCTGTTGATGCTTTCCGGAGAGCAGGCTTAAGAGCAGCTCCGTCAGGAGACTGGGCAGTTTTGGCACTGGCAGAGAGAGAGAGGCATGTTGGGACAGACAGACAGACAGATGGATAGACAGATAAAACCCATGAAGGTACAATAGCCAGCATTCTGACTGGCTAAGAGTTGGGCCCGATTTCCACGATTTCCAGATGTGCTGGAGTCAAAGAATCTACTCTTTTGGAACCGACTCCACATTACTAACTAGAGTTGCAGGAAGTGGCATGAGCTCACAGTGCTGATGCCATTCTGGCTCTCGTAAAAGACAACATAAGCGTCTGAACTGAGAGAGGGCAGTTTTTCCTCCACTTCCTGTTGCCGAAGCCCTCACGTCCAACTGCAACAAAAAAAAAAAAAAATGTAAGCAACATGTTGATCACGGAACTTCCAACGGATCTTGTCTGATCTTGAGGCTCTGGCCCTGGTGTCACGCTGCCTCTCACCAGGGTCTGACATGATTCTAGTACCAGGTTGCATGATACTACTGTCCTACTGAAGCCTCACTGGTGCAAATTTTGAGAATTAGGTCCGAGACCATAAAGACCTTAAAGACTCAAATTTAAGCCTGTAAATTTGTGAGTTTGTATGTGGAGCTGTTAGCTTAGGCTAACATTAGCTTAGCGAGAAGGCTAAACCACCAGCAGTTCTGTGCCACTGACACTACATTAGACTGTTAGCTTAGGCTAACATTAGCTTAGCGAGAAGGCTAAACCACCAGCAGTTCTGTCTCACTGACACTACATCGAGGCACATTTAGAGAATACAGACTCAAATCTGAGAGAGTAAACCCTTGTTTTATGTGTGAAGCTGTTAGCTTAGGCTACCATTAGCTTAGCAAGAAGGCTAAACTACCAACAGTTTTGTCTCACTGACACTACATTAACTGGTAGCTTAGGCTAACATTAGCTTAGCGAGAAGGCTAAACCACCAGCAGTTCTCTCTGAGACTACATTGAGGCGTGTTTCGAGAATAAAGACTCAAATCTGAGCAAGTAAACCAGTGTAGCACAATTTTAACATTTCACATATAGACATTAATGGGTTAATTAACGATGTGATGTTGCTGTATGTGTGTATAACACCACATGTCCTGTACCTGTCAGTAGGGGGCGTTTTCTCTGCCTTCTGTGCCATTCTACAGGAAACATACAGAATCACATTAGAGCTGCTTCTGAAGTTGCAGTTACAGAGATCAGTGTCTGTGCAGTTATACATGCATGCTGTCACTGAATACAGGACTACAACGAGCACAAATAAGAGAAAGAAAGAGTATTATTATTAGTAATACATATATAAAATTCACAATGTTTTCTTGATTGTCTCAGTATTTATTTTTTCTGACATCTGATTAAGTTTAAACAGACGTTGTAGTGGCACATACTGAGCTGCACAAAATCCAATCAAACAGGACCATTAAGCTAGCTTTCTAATTAAACATGCAGTTGGGAAGTGTTCTAGTACTGATGATATCCATGTATACTGAGGAAAGCATATAGTGACTTGTTATATTGTAATGTATCACAATAACGATATGGCACGATAACGGTATTGTCATATGGCCCATCTCAACACTTAGATGTGGGTTGCTTGACTATAAATAAAATTACATTACTAGATGACGTTCCTGCATAATTGCTGATTGTCTCATTTGTAGAGCACATAGCTACACCTACGTATCATTAATGTTTGAAAATGGACAAATATGAATGTAACATAACATTTAGAGTTGATATATATGAATGATATTTATTATATTTATATAAAATATTTATAGCAAATTTCGACTCCCGAATTAACACAAGCCCCAAAAATAGAGAGACAGGGATAGATTAGATGGTTGTTGTTGTTGTTGTTGTTGTTATTATTATTATTATTAATGTTTATTATTATTACTATTAAATACACAAAAATCACTTTCTGCACTAGGTCTGGTTTTTGCATTATGACCTAAGTATATCCAGAATTTCCATATATATATATATATATTTGGCCACTAATCTCTTTTCATAACCGATATTGATCTTTTTTTTTCATTACTCTTAAGAGTCTAATTCCATTGTTCTCATTGTAAACTTGACATTTACAACAAAACGTTTTGTGACACATGTAAAGAGACATGTGCAAATATTTTGTTATATATATACATTTTAAATAATTAGCCTTATTATTATGGGAATATTTACAATTTTCATTGTCAAATCTTGCAGTGTTGCAATGATGAGTAATTGCCCACTTAAACAGTAACATGATGCTAAAAATAAAGTTAAAATCAATTAAATCATTCAAGTTTATCTTCAGTTATTCAAACATGATATCATTATTTGTGTATACAAAAATATTCAATTACAGTCTTTAAAGGGAGAATTTCAAAATGTCATCATAATTCTGTGGTAAGATTCAGAAGTGATTCAGAGTCGTCTGGTGTGAAATGCTCTGTTCTAGAGAAACTTACTGAGTCTGGTGGTGATAGGAACCAGGCATCCAAACCCTGCTTACAGACAGTTATTAAATGAATGTTTATGAATATGCTGCCTGATGTCTGAGACAGTTTTATGAAAGTTTTGAGAAGGTTTTAGCCTAAAATATATGTGTGTCGTGAGGCAAAATAGTCTCCAACGAAAACTTCAGGGTATTTCAGATTTGCCACAATTTTAATTTTACCATCATCAGCATCATATATAAAAACTCAAGGGACACATGTAGGTTCACTGGTGGGTTTGTTAATAATGGCTATATGTATGCTGTATACATGGTGATCCCTGGTTCCCAACACCAACAGACTAAATACATTACCATGTAACGTAATCTATAAATTAATAACACCACATCATATCCTACCTTCAGTCAATGGAACAGGCCTCAGAAGAGAGGGGTGAGGGTTAAACAAGTGGACGCGTGCTCCTCTTCCACTGCCACTCCACCTAGCACTACTCGAATGTGAATGACCTGTCCAGAGCTTTCGACTTCCAGCCTTACTTTCGTCCCTGTTCCTTTCCTCCTCTGCCGTCCCTCCCTCCATCAGAAGACTAAGAGGTGATTATCTGGCTAAATGTGGTCAGATTAGACACAGAAACGTGCGAGTCAGTGTGACCGGATCAAAGCTCAGGACATTCACGTCAATGACAAACAGAGTGCACTACTAAGTCATTCAGAGACCAAATTTCCAGTTTAAACAGCCATTATTTCTGAGACATTGGTTTATGATGGTTTTGAGAAGGTTTGGCCTGAATCATATGTCTTGTGAGGCCAAATAACCTTCAAAGAAAACTGTTTTAGATTTGCCACAATTTTACCATCATCAGCATCACATTTAAAACTCTGAAGACACGTGTAGATTCACTGGTGGGTTTGGATGATAAATAAAATGGCTGTATTTGTGTTATAGACACTGGGATTCCTGGTTCCCATCACCACTACCCCATCATTAGAGTGAATACATTACAGTGGAATTCCACCAAACAAACTCTAATGAAGCTGGACATTCACTGGACATTCAGTACATTCACTTCAACGACAAACAGAGTGTACATTTACATTTACATTTATGGCATTTAGCTGACGCTCTTATCCAGAGCGACTTACAAGGTTAATCATATTACAGGTAGGCCAATGTAGTGTTAGGAGTCTTGCCCCAAGGACTCTTATTGGTGTAGCACAGCATAGTCACCCAGACCGGGATTCGAACCCCAGTCTCCCACATCTGGTGGCTCCCTGGTGGGTAGTGGTGTTACCCGCTGAACTTTACAGTCAAAACAGCTATTAAGTACATGTGATTGAATTTTTAGGAGATAATTCTGAGGAGATTAGATATGAAAACCCTGAGAAACACTATGGAAACCCTCACTAATTCAAGGAAATAGACATAAAGGGGGATCTTTGGACTGGAGCATTAAAGCTGGAGATGTGAAAGGTTTTATGGACTGACGGGTCTACATTTGTGCTTCTAAATGTGGCTGCTGTTGTTGCATGTGTTTTAATCCTAAATTATTATCATCTTGTATAAACAAGTTACACATATCCTCCTGCAGAACATATACACTCATCATGGAAAGAATAGTTGCACAAATAGCTGCACCCAGAAGGGATCAACCGACAGGAATGAAACTTGGTGGGTAGGTTTGACATTATGAGACGTGTGAATGATTCAAGTTTCACCCTCGACTGCGCATGTGATGTAAGCAGGGATGGGCCTTGCTGACCCAACAGCCACGATTGCGGACATTCAGCGAGCAATGATGCCCTCCATGAGTCATCCTGTTAGTGCCAGCTCCACTGGCAGACGGCTGCTTGACACAGGACTACATGCAGGCAGACCGTTAGGATGACTGCCCTTAACACCATGTCAACATTGCAACAAGACTGCAATGCTGTCATGCCATGCTGTCATGGAGTGACTCAGAATGGCAGCAGTTCATCTTCAGTGCCGAGTTCTGCTTTTGTCTTGGTGAAGACGACCAACGAATCCGTGTGTGAAGGCAACGTGGTCAGTGCCAAGATGAACGGTTTGCTGTCACATGTCCAGAAGGCCTAGTCTCAGTCCACCTCCACCCCTACTGCAAAACCTGCAGGAACTGTGTGAGAATATTCAAGCTGCATGGGATGGGTTATCACAGGACACCATTAGAAACCTCTACAACTGCTGAGATGTATGCGTGTTTTGTTAGCAAACATGGCTGCCTTATGCCATACTGAGAGACACTACTTCCGTATGTATAGCTCAATAAATATTGCCCATATCAGTCTACATTTATTGTTCCTGGTAACCTTTATCTTCCAGTTTAGAAGAGCTGGTCTCAACCTCCCTGTGGCCCTAAGCAAAATACTGCAGTGGGCTCTCCTACCTGACCAGCGCTTGCCACCTGTAGGTGTCAGAATATTTAAAAAAAATAAAGGTGATGAACAGTGGTTGGAGGGGCCCCCTGTGAATCACCATAGCCTGTGAACCATAAATCACTTGCACCTGCCACAATTCTTCCCCCTTTAGAACAGTTTGCAAAGTAACTCTCACCCTACATTCACACTAGCAGGTGACAGAGTGTCAAGTGAGCAGTCATTTCCTATAGCAGTACACGATTTGTAGCTGCGATTCAGCTGGCAAGCGACAAATCTAGCTGAGATTTTCTTAACTTCTTAACTTAATGCAGATGAATTATGATGCAGTGAAGCGACATTCTAAACGATTGGCTCCAACAAATTCTTCGGACCAACTGTAAACTGTAAACCGCTTCTGCTCTCTGACCTTTTCATTCCTCCCGGACGTTTGCTCCTATTCTCAGCAGTGTGGTGGTAAACATAGAAGAGAAGCTCATAACCCAGTTACATCTTTACCCAGTTATATGGTGGATCTTTGTACATAGGATACGTTTGAAGAAAAATAAATCGTGGAAGAAAGTAGCGGATATTGTTGGTGTCTCTAGTGAGTTAGGTCACTCAATGGCTAGCTAGCTAAGCAAGAATGCTAGAATGCAAGCAGTTAGGTTTCCATACAACTTTGTTTGTCAATAATAATATGAGCTTTAAAAACCAGCAAGCTTTCCTGGATATTGTACACGCCCACACACAAAAACATGAGCGGCCTTGAATGCACCCAAAAGAGACAAGTCTTGAGGCGATGTAAGTAACTTGTCACTTGCTAGTGTGAACGCAAGGTAGGACTAGGTAGACCGGAACAGAACAAACCACAGAACAGAACAAACAATATTTATCAATTCTTCAGTATTTATTCATCTACTGACACATTTCAGGTCAGCACCTACAAATTATAGACAATACTATTGTTTATTTCACCAGCTGCATCAGGTCCAATCAGACTGCATACCAAATACCAAACTCACAGAATATGGACCACCTTCTTTTGGCTTTAGATGGATATAAAACCACATGCTATACAAGACCAAATCTCACTTCAAATGTTCACCCTTGCTATGGTGTTGGGAATGAATGGGACTCTATGGGGAACAACGGATGGGCAAAAAAGAGACAGACAGACAAGTGCGGGTCAGACCAACATTGAATTCGTGTTCGGGGGTCCGCCCTGAGATGGTGTGTGTGAAGCGGTGTCTGTATCTGCGCCGACACAGAGTATTATGGGATGTGTGAGGCAGTGAAGGATATACTGCCTTAATCCAAACAGTCAAACGGAGGAACCTGAACACGCAGCGTTTTATACAGACGTGAGATCCGGACATGATGGCTGCCCTGCTGTCTCTGTAAGCAGCGTTTACGGGTTTTCAGACACAGACCAGTAAGTTAAACGAAATGGCGCACAACAGACAACAAGGGGCGGACCGAAATACGCTTCCTTCTTGATTCTCCCTAGTGGCAGACTGGAGTTTTGCGGCCCCGCCCATCTCTGATTTTGAAAGTGAAAGTGTTTCCTGAAACAAGGATATGGGAATTCTGGCGCTACCAGACCGACAAATCTAAGCGAGATTCTGGTCTTTAATCTATAAAAACGTGGCTGAGAGCTTAAAAGGGAAGCGGGTGATCAAAACTATAGAGGCTGCGTCACAGATCTGGGATCACTGAACGGTAGGAATGCGCTTCGCAATGTCATCTGATTCAAACAGACAAGAGTCACAACTGGCTCTGCTTTACAGAAGGTCTTCACTGAATTACTGTTCACATGGGATCAGTACTCACTGTGTGGCTCTTTGTGCTTTTGCAGGAATGTTGATGTTCTTCGTGTTGCTGTGTGCTGTTCCTCAGCTGGCTCAGGGCTTAGGTAAGAAAATCTTTTTGCGGGGTGATCCCGCCAATAAATGGGCCTCAACTGCTGACTGCTGTACTCGTGGTTTCATATTGGCATATTTGGATTTCTTTCTTCGATAGCTTTCCAACGGTTCATGCCAAAGGGCTAAAACTTGCAAATTGTTGTTGCTGACATCCAGGACAAGCAGCTACAACTTCGTTTATATCGGGAATTTTTGCCTTTTGAAAACCACAAAACACAGATTTATACAGGCTGCCGAAAGCGCAGGGAGAGCTAAGGGACCGTCTACAAATTACACGACGTTAGAAAGCTATTGAAGAAAGAAATCCAAATATGCCGATATGAAACCAACTTTACCGCAGTCAATTTCGGTCCCTCTCACGGTGCGTTTACAGTTGAAGTTAAGTAGAGTAAGTGTCCTTCACAACACCCCATAAAGGGCTAATACCCTACATTATTAGTTTGAGGTCCACTTATGACACCTGTGTGAGTTTATGTTCCAAAAACAGTCATAACTCTTATTTAAATGATGATTTTCAACCTCTGTTCATCACTTGTGAATAAACAGGCTGTGTTTTAAAGCATTATGTGGATTAGCACCATCATACATCCAGACTTGCATGCTGCCTGGAGCTCTATAAGGCATTCATGCTGGCTTAAAGTACCAACAGTTAACAGGAAAATAAGTGCTGAGGCAGCTTTAAGTTTTTATGCACCAAAAAAAGGGAACCGTATTAAAACTCAAATCTGGCTCCTACAGGAACAATTTAGCAAGAGAGATTCGACAGGCCACATCATGTTTTGTTTAAAAAGTTCTATTATAACTGCTGTTATTGTTATTAGTTATTAGCTATTAGTAGTTTTTATTATTGTTTTTCTTTCTTTATTTATTTAATTTGTAGATCATTACACATCCATTAGACACAATATAGTAAAACATTATATTGTGTCTGATAATAATACCATAATTGTGTTAATAACAAAGTCTAAATCAGTTGGTAATTATTATGATTTAGTAGTCTAGAGTCCAATTAGTATAGGAATAGTTTGATGTAGTTTTGGTGGGGTAGTGTAATTATTACCAGAGTCCCGTCTGGATGCGCCATGTTTTTACCGACTGCATGCTCCCGTGTCAGTGAAGATTCCGGCCGATTTACCTCCGATAAACTGACCCACAAAAACAACCTCAGGTTATATTAATCCTGTGTGAATAGACGTGGGTAATTATTCCGCCTTTCTCAAGTACAGAGGAGATTAAGGAGGCATTTAGTTTAGCCGTACACCTTGGGTCGTTCGGGTCTGTGGCGAACCTCAGGTACTGAATGACGTACCACACTCGCATCATGAGGAGTAGCCAAAGGCCTCCTCAGAGGCACAATGCTTCTGACAGCTTTAAGGAAATCATTGTGTAGTGTAGCCTACAGCCTACAACCACATAGCTGCTAATTTTCAAACTGAAATTTCATTATTAGTATCATATTAATGGATGGATTATAAGACTGGTAATCATTGGTTTCATCAGCGGTCACATGACACTGCCCACTGGACGCTGTTGGCTGCGTATAGTTATTGGCTATATTCGAAATGGCACAATACTATACTGCACACTGCATACTACAGTAGTATGTACTGCATACTGCATACTCCCCCCTGTGTGTAGTATGCAGTGCAGTAACAGGTTTTGACTTACAGTGTAGTACACTAATACAGTCACGTGACCAGTTACCTCACATTTACCTCAAAGCCGTTATTGCTGTATCCACAGTTTAGAGCTAGCTGCTGCTAAGATTGAGATATGTTTAGCCTAGCTGTTAGCTACCTTCGGCTATTTCACTTTAAAACTGATCCTCTAAAGCGAGTTCATCTTTTATTAATCTTCAGACCTGTATACTTTCTGAGGATCATTCTGATGAAAACATACCCCAGTACCCTCACATTTATACTGGGAGTTGGCTGGGTTTTGCTTCCCAGTGTTACCCGCCGCCATGAGCTGGTGAGGCCGCGGTGCATGATGGGATGCAGTACATGACGAAGATAGTTCCCACTGTATACTAGAAACTCTGACTGGAGTAGAACACCATCCGGGTATCTCCAGTGCACTATAGATATTCAGTTTGGTCGCATACTGCCATTTCGATTACAGCCTTAGTTTGTAGTAGGGCTGTACCCGACTCAGTACTGGCCAACGATTCGACTATTTGTTCATGTTGTTTCTCCATATACATTATCTAGTAATCAGTAAATCAATCTGCATACGGTTCAGATCTGATGTCCTCCTCATTTAGAAAGTCAGCAGAGTCACAGGAACATATTTTTGAACTAAAAGAGACGTGGCATATGATGAACGATCTGGAGCCTGATTTAATTACAGAATATAGCGTCGGGCAGTGAGCACGTATTTATGCTAAAAATTAGCGCTTCTAGCCTGTCTTTTTAATTTCACTTTTAACAGCTTCTTCAGTAGGATGACCCTTCGTCTTTCATCTCTCATAAATAATGCACTCCTAAATAAAACCAAATTAGTCAATATTTAAATTATTTTTAGATGAAAAGGAGAACGGTAGACCTGAAACCGTTTAATCGTTGTATCACCTGCGCTGAAATAATTATTTCTGGTTTATCGGCAGGCGTATTCAGTGACTGTACTTATCTTTAAATAAAAATAATCTTAGCTGTAAATGAATAAATAAAAATATCTGTAATTTAGGTTCTAAAATAATAAAACAGCCATTATGTCTAAAACGAAAGTCAGCTCACTGGTTTGAAGCAGTGTTGGATGTCTGACTAAATGACGAGCAGAATTAGCTTTAATGTGTTCG
>CM067500.1:13821573-13835006 GCA_034552555.1 Semaprochilodus insignis | reverse complement strand
CACCAGCAGGGGGCGATGCAGGCCCAAGAGCTCCCAGGGCAATCAGTAATGATTAGAGGCACCTGCCGGGTGCTCTATTTAAGACGGTGCCAAACAGCAGTCTTTGTCGCACCATTTAGAGGGGCGAACGGTGGGGTAAAGACCTAAGAAAAGATAAAAGGCAAGCAAGCAGAGTGGAGCTGACAAGAAAGGGAAAAAGGAACCTCTGCCTGTAAGGAGGGAAAGAACAGAGAAAGAAAGAAAGAAAGAGAGAAAGCAAGGAAAGATAATTGTTTGTTTTCTATTGTATGAAGATCCTTCTTTGTTTAAGCTGTACCCATGTGGCGTCTCCTTTGTTTGCCAGTTTCCCGCCTTTATTTGCATCCTTTGTTGTAAGAGTGTAATTCCATTTGTTACCTGTTCTCCCGGGTGGCGCAGTGGTAGAGTTTGGCTGACCCTGTGTCTCTGCACTTGGGTCCTCCCCACAGCGCCATACCGTGACAAGAAACTCTACATTACATCTGGGGTCTCTAACCTTTATTTATTACAACTGAAAGAACAAAAACACTCAAATTTGGCATGTTGCCAACAACAATGTTTTCTTGCCTTGGCATTTCCATTATTGACCTTAAAAACATAAATGAACTCCAGGAATCCAACCACACAGTTTAATTACAATGTGAACCTCAGTCCTTCAATATTTATGTTTCTGAAATACAGACGATCCCGTTTCTAAGGAGAACTGGTACATTTCATTTATTGAAACTGCAAAACGGAGTACAAGCTTATAAATTAAGTTAATCACTTATAAATAGGATCCTGCCACAGGGGGCCTAATGAAAGTAGGAAGCAATATTGAATATATACTTTCATAACAAGGACCAATAACCAATGTGAAAAGCTTAAATAACCTACTTGCTCTGCGTTTTGGCTGGGTGATACATATACTGACTCTGATTGGTAGATTTGCCAGTTCCTACATCACCTGCACCATAAATAATCCTGTCCAACTCAAATCCAGCAGCAGAAAATGTTCATTTTAAAAATCTCTCAACAGAAAAGACTTAAGGTAATAGAAGAAAATGACAGGATGAGTAGGCAGGGGCTTTAAATGAAAGCTTCATTGCATCAGAAAGCAGCGTTTTGACTATCACATCTGGCTATGCTGAGAGTCATGGGGGCTAACATGAGCGTACAACAAACCCTAATGCACTCTACACTACAGGGTTTTTTTCCTAGCTAGGCCTACATGAAGACATGTTTACTCAAATAACTAGTAGAGCAACTAGCTACACTATTTTTACAGCAACGGTCACTGACCTGGTTGGCAGTTTTAAGATGCCAGGCTACTTACAAAGCTCAAGTTGTTCACTGGCATTTAGTTGCCTGTGGCCAAAAACTCAAGCAGAGGTGTTTTTGACAGCTGTGCACACGAAATGTTAAAAGGAACTAGGAAATACATGCTATGTTTCTGGCATTTCCTATACTGGAAATATATGGTTTTTAAAAAGTAGTTTGGCAACTTTTTTAATCTCACAGAAGGTATGAGCCGATATGCATTCTATTGAGAACACTATTAGGAAAAATGCAGTATTCCCTTCAGCCAATGACGGCATGCTTGGATAACAGACAACACCGTACACTTCCTACAAACGACAGGCTGGTTTATACTCAGTAATAAAACTGCTACAAAGCATTCGCTTATCCAATAATGGCTGAATATAAATTTAGCACTGGGATCTGTAAACACACGACATTCAAGCCTTAATAAATGTACATTGTATATGTCTGTCAAAATATCTTTTTAATACACCTGCTAGCGTTCAGTTTTATAAAGCTGTATAATGTTGTAGGTTAATCTTTGTTTAGTTTATACCTTGTAAGTGAAGACGTTATGTATCAGATTACTAACCGTTGAACATTCCTGTATTATTTTGTTTCTATAGTTCGTCACTAATTTTGACGGTTTATTTTGCCTATTATGTCCTAAATTGCATTTTGAATGCTAAGTTTCTTAATTTACATCAACTACAACTAGTTTTGGGCTAATAAATGCCCTCAGCATGCTATTAACATTATTATAAATTAATTAATATTTTTAATATAATATATAATTAACATTTTAGTATTTCAGCGCAGTTCAGTCTATAACTATGCTATACTACTTTTGAGCAGCTAAATTCAATATTTTAAATGCAAGCAACTTTCATAACTATATTTAAATATTTCCATTTATTCCATTTTTTTTCATGGAAATCCATCATGGGACTACCACCTGTATGAGTTTCTGATTCTTGTTGAAGATTGAATCTACTCTTGTTTCAGTTGTTTTTTGCTGTAATGTGTTTATTTGTAATCCTCATTGTATGGGAGCTTTTTATATCATGTAGTTTGTAACTGAATGTTTAATATTTTTGTGGTATATTAATAATAATTCTACATACTCATTAATTACACTATATCACTATCTTACTATACTCATGTACAGTATGCATTACTTTCTAAGCTCACCAGACAGAAAATTAGTCACCTGTGACTGAACGTACCTAATAGCATGTAATATCTCCACAAGCTCAAATAACAGCTGTGCTTTGATTCGGCACAGACTGGATAAGCTTCTGGATGTTGGTGACGTCAATGTTCAGCCACTTTTAGGCAGGTCGGCTTCGCGGATGCCTTCCCTGGCACGATTCTGAGGAGAGTTTCCCATAGACTGGGATTGTAGCCACTGCTGGTAGACCCATATGACCGTACACTTCCATACACCTGCAGATTCAGCTACTTTCTTCACACTATGGCCTTCGGCACACCCAAATGTAATCACCATCTGCAAGAGCCTGAACATTAAACATGCAAGGTGACTACATTTTTTTGACCGGTGAGCTTATATTTCTTGGACAGACGGATCCAAGAATAATTTTTCACTACAATCAGATTTAAATATACTGTGTGATGACGATATAAGCTTATACTGTACTTCTACTCTTCGTATTAATTTGGCTTCAGGCTTTCATTACGTTTTTGTGTATACACTTTGTAATCCTTGCCTACATACGTTTGTTAAATAAAGTGTGGAATGTAGCATTTAAATGGAAACCCTACACTATATATAATTTTTGAATTGTGCTAGATGCTGTGTGTGTGTGTGTGTGTGTGTGTGTGTGTGTGGTGCATAACCATGTTAACAATGTTCACAACTCTGTCCTTCTTTGATTAGACTACAGAGCAAGTATTTTTTTAGTAATTCAATTATTATTTTATTTGTTACTAATTCAGTGCTCGAGATGAAGTCATTTGGAATGGGTTTGGTGTTAAATGGTTAATTGTAGAGTCTCAGATTTCTTTACAGTGGTGGTGATGGGAACCAGGAGTCACCATGTCTACAACACAAATATAGCCATTTTATTTGCTGTCCAAAACCCACCAGTAAACCCATAAAATAGTGGTTAATATTTCTTTGTGGATTTTGCCTCACAACAACCTGCATGTACCCCTCCACCATGAAGGGATTTTAAAAATACATTTAGACCAAAAAAATTAAATAATAATAAAAAAGATGCCTTCTAAACTTTTTTTTTTCCCCTAGTTCCCATCTTTGTTTACCTCTTAAAAAAACGTATTTTTTATCCTTTTAGTTAAGTGAGGGCTCCCCCTATTGGCACAAACACTTGCATAAATAAAGGACACAACACAAACTAAAAATGCAAATAAAAGTGTGTTATTTCTTGCAGTGTGACATACATTAACCTCTGTGTTTCTCTAAACAGATTTCTTCTAAAATCAGATAGATCTTTACAATGCCATTTAAGAAAACAAAACAAAATGTAGCACTTTTATAGAAGTAGGTATTTACAGAATGTACAACTTCACACAATGGAAAGACACGATACCCACTTCTGCTAGCAAGAGCTCACCGATTTCTGCTATAGGATATCAATAAACACGCAGGAAGGCTGGAAAACACGATATCCAACATGAAAAGAAACACAGGTTCAAATGTGTATGTACATGAAGCTGAGAAGGGCTTTACAAAAATGAAATGACATGGTCGGACTGGAGGCCAGTGGATTTAGCTTATCTAAAATACTGTGAATGCTTTAGTAAAAAGAGTTCAGAACTGGTCAGGGAGTTTGCAGAACACCAATAACAGGACAAGCTGAACAGAAATAAGTTGAACCCCGCCCCTCCCCAAAAAGAGATGCTCCTTGGCTGGGCTACTTTGACATTTTCCACTGAATGTTTACTGCTCTTCGCAGCAACCAAACAATCAATCAACACAGTCAAATGAATGTGAATATACAGAACGACACTTAGCTTAGTTTTAGATATAAAAACCTCACTGGAGACTTTTCAAGATTTTAAATTCAGTTTTTGAGATCTAAACATTGTAAGTCGTTCAGAGTGGTTTGGTGTGAAATGGTTCACTACAGAAACTTAGAGAATTCTTTTGGGAACCGGGCTCACAATGCATACAGTAGCCTTTTTGAACTTTCCTAAGCCAACCAAGAACCTTTACGTGAATAGATCAAGACACTAAAAACCTTCTCAAAACTATCATACATCAATGTCTCCGACATCAGGCAACATATTCATATCCACTCCATGAGTCAAACAATAAAATAAGAAGAAATGAAAGAATGGCACAATGCATTTCGATCAGAAATACTGTGTTAATGCATTATCTGTAAGCAATTTGAGTCAGCTGATTGTGCGGCTTCAAGGAAGACGTCTGGTTCCTATCACTAGCGCTGTGAACAATTCTCCAAGTTTCTCGAAAACAGAGCATTTCATACCAAACCAGTCCAAATGACTTTGTTCAATCTTTTCTGCAGAAATGGTGAAATGCCTCTTTAATACGATTACCTCCCGCAGTGGGTTTAATACTGTAGGTCTCAGTCTTGAGGATTGAGGATTGGCTTTTGTTTCTCGTGCTTTAAAACACCCGACTCAGCTCATTAAGGGCTGAACAATTATTACCCAATGAGCTAAAACATGTACAGCACCAGTCAAGTGTCTCATATGCATGGACATTCAGCTTATGCATAAATGCTTTACAACACCAATTTATGAATTTACTTCCAAATGTGATGTTAAAATATAATACATAGAACAAAAAAAAAGGTTCCTTCAGTAGAACCCTTTCGTTGTTAAAAAAAAAGTTCTTTTAAGAACCATATACAAGTTTTCCATCATGAAGAAGAACCGTTTATCTACGGAGTGTTCACAGTTCTGTATACAATCTTAACTACAGCACCTTCAAGAGCCATTCTTATATTTAAAAAAAAGAAAGAAAAAAAAAAAACCAAAACCCAAAAACTTAAAAGTCTAGGCTAAAAAGAACTTCTGGGAGAACAGGGAAGGAAAATGTGTTTTTTCTATGACACATTTATTTTTGTAAGGCTACAGTTTGTATATGAACCAGTTTGGTTCAGGTATGTGCATCTCAGGGGTTCACCGTCTGGCTTCTGGGGACTTTGCACATGTTTGTGCTTTTCCCTGATGTAGCACACCTGACTCACCTTGTTAACTGATTAACAAGCTCCTCATGTGGTGGGTCAAGCGTGTTAAAGCTGGGAAAACAAAAATGTGCCCAGCATAAGCTCTTTAAAAGACAGACTTTGAGAACCTCTGGTGTACAACCTAAAATAGATTGGATTTAACACTAGACTGGATTTTTATTTAATAGTTTTGATGCCTTTACTGTCTAAAACTTTGAAAATAATATAAAGAAAAAAAAAAACCCTCAGTAGGTGTGTCGAAACATTTGACTGGAACTGCACATCACAGCATGGAAAAAAATAGTCTTGCATTATGTGATCTCCTAATGAGAACATCTGAAGGATACCCATAAGAAAATGGGTTAAATGGTGCGGGGTATGGACCAATTAGGGTGGAAGCGAACTGAGAGTGAAATTTCTAAACAAGTCCAACACCCTGTGAACAATTCTGGATGATACATTATCAACAGAAGAGTTTGGGGGTAGGATTTAGAGGGGGTACCAATCAAGTGAGGAGAACTGTCACTCGGTAACGCCCCACAGGTTGGTCAGATACTAGAGAGCACTCTCGGGCGAGCCCAAAACAATGGGTTCCTCTGGAGCTTTTGGCAAAATGGTAGTTTATAAATGCTTCTAATGTTAATTCATGATATCAGCCAATCAGCTCTTAGTAACAGTATTGTTAGCATCCTACTAGCTGGAAAAACACATGAGATATAGTTAAGTTTTCTTTGACTTTTTAAAAACAGGATGGATCTTTTCAATTTCTCCAGTATTAACAAGCTGTTGTATAAATGTCTAATTGTTCAATTTTCCATGTTAAGCTGTGCGTTTTCATTCACTGATATAACAGGGAAAAACGAAGTGGACAGTCGCCCCGTCAACTGGCTCTGGGGAAAACCCTTGCTAGCTGTTTAATCCAGCCCCAAAAGTTTAGCAAGCTGTCCCCAGATGAGATCACGTCCAAGACTAAGAAAAAAAACAACACTGAACTGCACACGTTCACCTGTAATTCAGACTAAAACCACCGGCTATGGAAACGTTTAAGGACAACGTGCTTAATCAACTTCCCAGCAGAACTTCCCAGATGACGTGGTCCCACAAAACGAAACACTAATTTATACAGTCCCCTCCCCCAACCCACTCCCACCCGCCACACACCACTGATGAGCATAAAAATCTCAAGTCTTTATATAGAAATTTATCACAATCAGTCCAACAGCAAGACTCCACTGGACAAATAATGTCGTTAGCATAGAAAAGGAAAAGCAAACGTTCATAGAGAAATAGTTGGGTCTTCTGAATCAAATTGACACTGTTTGCTTCATAGACGTGTTTTGAGCTGCATTATTGGGTTTAGGTACATTTTTTTCCCCCCTCATCCACCCATGTCACACACACTCACGCATGCTCACTCACTCCAGTCTGATTGAATATCAGTTACCGGAACTTAGAGGTATTCGGTTCAGAGGGCTGTGTGAAGCTGTTCATACAAAGGGGAATTGCGACTTTCAAAACTTCTGTGTAATAAAATAGTTGAGATGTAAAAGAAGTAATTCAGAGTGGTCAACATGAAACACTCCATTCTAGAGAAACCTGCAGTCAGGATTGTTCACAGTAGTAGTGATAGGAACCAGATGTTCTATAAATGTTATATGAAAGTCCATTTCCTCCACATAGAAGAGAAAAATGGTTTTTTTTTTTTCTCTTAGAATATCAAAATGAAAAAATATCATTTTGACAATCTGAGGAGATGCTTAAGACAATTTCAGTAAAATATTACTGAAATCATCTTAAGCATCTTCTCAAATAAAAAAAAAAATTACTAAAATCGTCTGAAATAAAAATGTTACTGAAATCGTCTTAAGCATCTCCTTAAATGTTGTTGTCAAAATAATTACTTAATTCGGAAATAATTACTTCATTTTTTCAAATTGAATTAATCATCATTTCAAAATACTAATTCACGATTTCAAGAACACATTTTTGACGGTAATTATTTTGAGATGCTATGCCAACAATTTTAGAAAATCAATTTTCTTAAAAATACTACAGTAGAATGTCTCTAAAATAAGTCACCATTTTGAGAATAAGTCAAAATAATGTACTGCTGCCACAAACGGTGAACAGAGGGGGCGGGGGGAATCTGGGGTCCATAGTTAAATACCTTAAATTGGCTTCCATAGTTAAATGGTCCAGATATTCCCACCATCATCATTACATATAGAAACAGGGGACACGTGTAGGTTCACTGTTCTGGACAGTAAATAAACTGACTGTATTTGTGCTGTAGACATTGTGACTCCTGGTTCCCATCACCACTGTAAAGAAATGAGTGTCTACAATCAACCATTTCACAGCGAACCACTGTGAATGACTCAGTTTACATCTCAACTACTGAATTTCACATACATCCTGCAAACACTGGTGTAATTCCCCTTTAATATGAACATTCTGTATAGAGGCATGTGTCTGTCCAACGTTATCTGATGATCCTCACGTGAAGTGTCTGTATTTGTGTGGGTGTAGTTTAACGGATACACTAAACAGCTACCCTCAATATACAGGGATGCATAAGTAAGTGTGCAGTCTTTCACTTATTCCCTCCAACATTCTAATAGTGAGAGTCTCCGTGTAAGAATGTGTAAAGAGTTCTTCCCGCTGTAGTTAGCAGACGGCTGCACCGGTGCCCTCCCTCCGTCCCTGTTTCTTGAGAAGCTGGATGCGGTTGTGGCAGTAGAACTTAATAGCCCTCCAGTCGCGCTGGTTGGTCACCAACAGGGGGCAGTGCTGCAGGCATCGCTCACAGTCCGCCTTCGCCGGCACACGCAGCTCCACGATGTTGCGCTTTAAGTGCGTCTCCACGGCGACGCGTTCAGCCTCGGACCACGGCCGCTTGAGCACCCCGCGTTTGCCTGCAAGATGTCGGGTGTTAGTTGAAGGCAAATTCCATTCGTTTTGGCAAAGTTCTGCATACTTAAAGGGTTGAGATGCAAACCGGTTTAATATGAAACGCTTTAGGAACTTTAGAGGAACTTTGCTTTGCATATTCCACAGTGGTTGTGATAGGAACCAGCACTCCACCTAAACGGTCCCTCACAGACCTCCCAGTTATTACATGAATGATTATGAATATGCTGCCTGAGGCTTGAGACATGTTTTATAATAAGTGTGTGTACGTTGACCTCTGGTTCCCATCACCACCACTGTGAGGACATCCCTACAACGAACCAAACTGATCTGAATGACATCTCAATTATGTCATAATGCAGTTATTTAGAAACATCAGTGAAACGTGATGTAAGTGATCAGCCAAAATGTGTGAAGTTGGCTTCTTTAGTTTTCCATTTCTGCCAAAAATCTCCAGTTTAATCATCTGATTCATGTTCTTATTTGTCCATGTAATATTATTTCATCCTGGTTTATCCAGGAGGTCTTTAGGAACCTTCAGAAAAGCAGAAGTGTACTCTGGGGTTCTTTGTGATCTCCCAGAATATTCTACACCTTCGTCTCGGAGTCACTTTTGTTGGATGACCTTTCCAGTGAAAGGCAACAGTAGTGCCGAATTTCCGACCGACGGTGGATCATGCATTAACAAATGTGTGTGGTAAAGAGCAGACTTTGATGGTGACTCACTGACTGAATCTCCCGACCGTAATTACCTCCATACCGAAGTGTTAATTCTAAGGGTTCGCATTCTAAAGACATTGCATTGGTGTAAAATCAGGGAGCGGAAGTGACATCCAGTGTTACCTGACTTGATCTGTGCGCTCCTTCTCTTATGGCCTCCTGACGGGGAAGGCGTAGTGGGGGAGATCTGGGGGCTGAAGATCTTTTTGGGTCGCGGCCCTCGGCCATTCACTCCTGGCTTCTTCGCTCCGTCTAATCTCTCCTTACCCTTCTCTCCATCACCTTCTGACTCTTCTGAAAAAGAGTCCGCAGAGTTCCCCGACATTACTGATAGAGGGGGAGGGGGGAGGGGAGCGAGAGAGTGTGTGCGAGAGAGAGAGAGATTAAATAAAAAGGTCAACATAAATAAATGAATAAATAAATACAGTGAACTATTATATCTGAAGAATATGAATATGGATACAACAGCTGTCTGTAATATCCAACAGATTTACCGAACAATGCATTTTGTGCCTGTGTTGTACAGCAGGTGTCTTGCTATACCAAAGCCCCTTTACACAAGTGTTAAGGCAAACAAGGCAATTAAGATAACATGACAGATTATTGTCGGGTCATAACGTAGCAAACAGCAGGTCACTATTGCCCTTTTTAGTTACAGGTTGTCTGTTAACTGCTTATTACATGATTTTGGTGTTTATGATGTAATTAAAAGCCATTAATATACTCATTTTAAACCCTTAATAAAGGTAGTCTTGTAAAGTGGTACTTTTGCTGTTACTATTAAAAAATACATTTTAAAAAATAAGTTACATACAGCACATGTATGTATGTATGTATGTTCTATCATTGGGTAAAGGGACTGGGTAACCTTCTACCCTTCAAATCAAACAACTTCAGCCAGCCCTATACTACACTACCACCATCTTAACGTTCATTAAAAACACTCCCTTGTTCTCACCAGAAAGAACAGCACCATCTTGTGGATTAAGACAGAAATGCATATTGGTAATCTTTTAGTCTACCAATGGGCCTAGTTACCTAGTTGTAAGTTATTTAGTTATGACATGTCTCCAAGCATTACTCCTATGGTTAAACCAAAAATATCAAGATATAATGTATCTATTTTTTCACTCCTACTTATCAACTCTTCAATATACTGTATTCTATACTCATTCTTTACAGTAACATGTTTACAAGTCCCACTCACCGTCCAGCTCGAGGCAGATGTGCTGGAGGCTCATCCCCCTGAACAGCACGCCGTCTCTCTCTCCGTACAGTACTACCCGGCCCACTCGGCCCATCAGTGCTGGGTCCTGGCTGATTCTGGCGCAGCTCTGCGTCACATGGTACTCCCTCTGGAGAAAGTCCTCCAGGCGTTTTGCGGCAGCACCCTGGGGCCTTTCCCCTTCCTCCAGCAGGAGAAGCTGGGTGAGGATGGCCACCTGTCTGCGAGTGCGTGGCGCCGTCAGTGCTCCCGGGTTTTTAGCTCCGCTAGAGCGCGCCAGACCCCGCAAAAGGTCTGTGCCACGCAGAGGGGTGGCGGGGGAGTGGTACGGCCGGGAAAAAACGTATGGGCTTTGGGGGTCCACTCCTACATCAGATGAAGTTTTCAATAGCAAGTCCAAGCAGGCTTCGGAATGTGGCGGGAGAATCAGCGGCTGGACGCGGCCGCGCTTCCCCAGAACGCCCACGCGAGGGCGATGGCACAGGACATGACGCTCAAAAGGGGAAAGAGAGGCCTCTAGTGGAGAAACATTAGCAGAGGGATTAGCAGGGACTCCAGAACCAGAGGACATGGAGGATGAAGGTACGACACGATTGCGGTAGTCGTGCACTGTCAGTTTGGCCACTTCGCACTCACGGTGCCGGTTGTACAGTATCAACAGTGCCAGGCTGGAGTGGCACAGCAGCCGCCAGGCCTCGGCCGAGCCACTGGAGCGAGAGAGGGAGAGGAAGGAGGAGTGCTGCTGACGCCGAAGGTACAGAACCAGCGTGGAAAGAGAGGAGAGAAGGGGGGGCATGTGAGAGCGGTGAGAACTGGAGGGAAAGAAAGAGAGGGGATAGAGAGAGAGAAGGGATGGAGAGAAGAAAAATAACATTAGGAGATCATTTGCAGTTAATAGAAATAAGGATTCATCACGTCCAGTTAAACAGGACAACTCATGCTCTCTTCGACAACCACAATATGCACACAAAAGCATGTCAACATTGTCATCACCATGACACTGACAGGATACGCCACAGATGTCTGACAGTGTTGTTACACACAGACTGTTCACTTGCAGTTAAGATGTGGAAGGATGATTTCTCACTAACTCACTCACTCATCATCTACACTGCATATCTTCCTTGGTCGCAGGCAGAAAGCAGGAAACACCCTGGTCCATCCCAGGGCAGACACACAGACAAGCGTGTTCACACACTTACACCTAGGTGCAAATTACTACCTCCAATCTGCCTGACTACAGTGGGGGAAAATAATTATTTGATCCCCTGCTGATTTTCTAAGTTTACCCCATTACAAAGACATGAACAGTCCATAATTCTATATTTTTCTATAATATGGTAGGTTATTTTAACACAGAGAGATAAAATATCAACAAAGAAATCCATAAAATATCATTAAATAAAGGGTATACATTTATTTGTATTTGATTAAGTGAAATAAGTATTTGATCCTCAAGCAAAACATGGCGTAGGACTTGGTGGAGAAACCCTTGTTGGCAAGCACAGAGGTCAGATGTTTCTTGTAGGTGGTCACCAGGTTTGCGCACGTCTCAGGGGGGATTTTGGCCCACTCCTCTTTACAGACACTCTCCAAATCCTGAAGGTTTCGAAACTGTCGCTTGGCAACTCTAAGTTTGAGCTCCCTCCACGGATTTTCTATGGGATTAAGGTCCGGAGACTGGCTAGGCCACTCCAGGATCTTAATGTGCTTCTTCTTAAGCCACTCCTTTGTTGCCTTGGCTGTATGTTTTGGATCATTGTCATGCTGGAAGACCCATCCACGAGCCATCTTCAGTGTTTTGGCTGAGGCCAGGAGGCTCTCATTCAAGATTCTACGGTACGTGGGCCTGCTCATCAGCCCCTCAGTATGGTGAAGTCTTCCTGTACCCTTAGCAGGGAAACAGCCCTGAAGCAGAATGTTTCCACCTCCATGTTTGACAGTGGGGATGGTGTTCTCGGGGTCATATCCAGCATTTCTCTGCTTCCAAACACGGCGAGTCGTGTCGATGCCAAAGAGCTCAATTTTGGTGTCATCTGACCACATCACATTCTCCCAAGCCTTCTCTGAATCATTCAGGTGTTCATTGGCAAACTTTAGACGGGCCTGTACGTGAGCCTTCTTGAGCAGGGGGACTTTGCAGGCACTGCAGGATCTCAATCCATTACGGCGGTGTTCCTAATGGATTTCTCGGTGACTGTGCTCCCAGCTTCCTTGAGATCATTAACAAGCTCCTCCTGTGTAATTCTGGGCTGACACATCACCTTTCTCAGAATCATTCTTACACCACGAGGTGAGATTTACATGGAGCTCCAGAGCGAGGGCGATTGACTGTTATCTTGTATTTCTTCCATTTCCGAATTACCGCGCCAACAGTGGTCTCTTCCTCACCAAGCTTCTGGCTGATGTTCTTGTAGCCCATTCCAGCCTTGTGCAGGTCTACAATCCTGTCCCTGACGTCCTTTGACAGCTCTTTGGTCTTGCCCATGGTGGTCAAGAGGTTTGAATGGAAGAGACTGATTCTGTGACAGGTGTCTTTTATACACATAACGAGGTGAGATTGAGAGTACTTTCGTAAAAGGTACAGGACTAATTTGTGTGCCTCATGGGCACATAACTGGTCTGTGGGGGTCCGATTTCTTGCTGGTTGGTAGGGGATAAATACTTACTTAATCAAATACAAATTAATTTATAACCTTTATTTAATATTTTTTGGATTTCTTTGTTGATATTCTGTCTGTGTTAAAATAAACCTATCGTTAAAATTATGTTCATCTCTTTGTAAGGGGGTAAACTTACAAAATCAGCAGGGGATCAAATAATTATTCCATTTTTATTCCATTAAAAATCCACAAAGATATGAGGAGAACATACAAACTCCATGAAAAGACCATTTCTGTGCCTAGCCAGGGGAATCAAACCCAGACCCTCCTTGGTGTGAGGTGACAGTTTCCAAACTCCACAAATTTCTGAACCTAAGTGCTACCGGTAAATGGCATCAAGATGTAAACAATGAAGGGATCTGTTAGAGCACAGTTTGGAAAATCTCAAAGTCTCAATTATCAAATAATGCATTACAAATCGGCTAACAGGATGAACCT
>CM067500.1:13782335-13813611 GCA_034552555.1 Semaprochilodus insignis | reverse complement strand
GTATAAAATAAAAGCACAGCGTAACATGTCTTTAAATGGAATGCATTATATTTGTTTATGGGCAAATACCTTTAAAAAGGACATACTGTGCATTTTTATATCTGCATGTATACTTAGCATTTTTATTATCTATGTACAATTTAAATCTTAAGTATAGTCGAGTCAGTATTATGAAAGCTTTTAATATCAACTTCAGCTATTAAAACTGTACATGGTCTGGTTGCACCATTTGATTTACCAGTTGTACCACATGACTTTTCAGACTAATTACAAATTAAACAGGCATCTACTTAGACACCCATAGAAATCTTTGTCGTTGAACTTCAGTTTATACTTAGATATTTTTAAATGAATAAACAGTATTATAATAATTACACATGAGGTCGTACCACCTGACATGATCAATTTAACCCTTCTAACCAAAATGACTCAAAAATGACACGTTTTTTGTTGTTGATTTTGTTGTTGATGTTTGGTTGTTGATCCTGCATTGCACCATAAAGGTGACCTAAATTATTCTTTATGATGCAATGCCCTCCTTTGTAAAAAGCATTTCAAAATAAAAGTCCCCTTTTCGGTTGCTGGTTGTGCTGCCTGACATTTTGAGGAAGTAAGAAAAAGCTGACAATAGTTCTTCAGTGAGTTTCAGAGAGTATTGAAAAAATGAAATTAATTCTATATGGATGAAATGAAAATTATCCCACAGGAAAAAAGTATTGTTGAATAATTTGATATATATATATATAGTGTATTTATTTGATTTTTTTGAAAAATAACAGACACACACAAAAAATGTATGTTAAGTAAAAGACCTTTATAGCGGTGCACATGTACTAAGTGCATCTACTTTTGTACCAGATAGCAATTTACTACAGTCATTAGTATAATTACTATTTTCTATGTTTATTCTTATTATTGGTATTATAGATGATAATGACAACACTCTTACCAGGCTTGACTTTCATCATACATATACGAACTGAAGATAAGCTCTGGTTGCTTGATAAAATTTGGGGCTGCAATTCATCAGGTAGAAACCTGTTACAAACATTTACTCAGATGTTTACATGTAGGTTAGAGGAACATTAATCCCAAAATTAGCTCTGCTCCATTTCATGGGTTATGTTTGGATAGCTCGTTTATCTGATTTTGCGTAAGGGAAGAGGAGAGAGTGTTACACTGTGGCACAATATATTGTTTGGTAATTGTTATTAAGATGCTGGCCTTTGCAGTGGTGATACAGAAATATACAATATGTAAATTAGCCCTCTAACCAATCACAGTGTTTTCACTGTGTGCTGTAAGCATCCTGACCAATCACCAGTCTGTATGAGTTTCAGTGCGCTTTCTGATTAATTAATTAGCCTGTTTTTGTAGTCCAATATAAGAAATTATTTTGGCCAAAATAATGCAGGCCAGTATTTAACCATTTTGTCTTATTCATTCATGAATTTTTAATATATCACAATGACTACTGCAATAAGACATGAATTCTGTTTAAAATATATATCTTTTATACTATATTTTATATTTACATATTTATATTCATGATTAACGATAATAATGTATATATTTATAATATTACTAATTAATAAATAATTTAATTAATAAATTATAATTTATTATTATATTAATATAATTCTAATAATTTTTCAACAGTGCAGAATAATGCTTACCAAAGCTGGGTAGGGTCAGTGAGGTAGTAAGGGCTGCCAGGTGGGGGGAGGCGGTCCTCAGCTCCATCTGGATACTGCCCGTCACCTAAAACAATAATCAAACATTATAAAGATGTAACACAGAAACTACACACTATACATCAGGAATCTGAAAAAACAAATTTATGATCAGTAGAAAAACCTAACTTCATATCTGAAAGTGGGTGAGTATCATATCTAAATTGTTGTAGTGAGCAGCTCAATTGTATTTGCTAGCTTGTATCTAGTCACCCAAGTGCCTTATCAACAACGTACAGTACTTGTTCGCCTCCAGCCTCCAGCACTCTGGCTAAATCTCTCCAGATATGAAAATGTTGACCATCCTCATTATACTTTCTGTAAGGGTCGTATAGAGCCCTCCCTTTCTCCACTTCATGGAAGGAGTTCCTCATCACCCAATTTCAAAGCAGATATTGAATAAGTCATAGTGTTTCCTTAATTCATAATGGATACTGAACAATTCAGTTACTACATAATGCACAGCAGTTACATAGAGTTAATGTAACATACAGTTATATTCATAACAGAGACACCTACAATGTATAGCAGTTACTGAACAATTCAGAGAGATTGAACAAGTGAATAATTCATAGGGCATTCAGAATAATTTATTATTCTAGTTACAAAATTATTTATAGTAGACCCTGAATTATTAACATTAGGCGCTGAATATGTTACAGCAGATATACACAATAAGTAATAATGTAATCTTAAGATTAATAAGTAAATAACTGGCTTACGGTTCAATGTTATATTTTTAAAGTTGCTGCGCGGTTATTATGTGTGCATGCATGTTCATTATGTAAGCCGTATACGGCACGTAGCTAAATGAGCCTGCAGTAACAGTAACCAGTAAAAAAGGCGCTCTTCGTGGTAGTTTTCATCACTGATAAATAGAGGAAGTGATGTCAGGATGTGGTTTCAAGGTAAAGCCCATCTTCTCAATGCAAACAGGCACTAAATTCTTTTTTTGGTCAAGATTTTGTATCTTCTCCTGCAATTTCAAAGCAACATCAATAAGATAAGGCTGTGCAAAATTGACCGTCACTCTGATTAAATGATTATAACACTGAATAAAAAGAGATACAAATAGAAACAGATTGTGACAGCTTGTTGTCGCTATCTGCGTCTGAAAACAGAATCCTCAAGATCAAACAGAGCAGTATATCCTGAGTTGGGGGAGTGCGCGTACCTGGGCTGTAGCTGTGTTCAGACAGACTTTCCTCTTCATCTTCCGTCACGTACGCTCGGTCACATACTTTCACCGGAGTACCCTTCCTTTTTCTCCCACATACACGCCTGCAAGACAAACAAATCACTGTCAGCATCCAGTAAAACCGCCGTCTTATTGATGCACTGAAATGGGGCCTGGATGCAAAACGTAACCATTTGCTACATCTGCCGTAAGCATGGTGCAGCAGTAGTTTATACAGCAGGGGAGCACAAATGTTTTTGTTTTGGGGAGCCGGAGTGGAACGTTTGTGGTGGGTCGATGGTCAAAAAGACAAAACTGTACAAACACAGTTTTAGATTCAGGTTTGTATGAATGCTGCATTAGATTTTGTTGCTTAAGTACCATTTTTAGCTTTTGGTAAACCCTGGTGCAGAGTGAGGTTGTCCAGTTTAAAAGCCTCTGATGATGCATCTTCAATGGGAGTGGAGCATTAGGGTAAATATTGGCTAGCTAGTCTCAGCCACAGACACTCTCCCCCCACACAGATGGAGAGTCTGGCGTCTTTAGTTTGTTAACCTAGCCACACCAAGAGGATTCTGCTAGCTGCATTCTTATTGGCTACAGGCACTTCCACCTATACGCATTACCATGTATTGCTTTGCACTGATCCGACATGAATCGAAGTTTTGCAGTTCCAGTTCAAGTTCAGTCGAGCAAACAGTCTCAGCCACAGACGTCCGTCATACTCCTCTGTGTTTCCTGAGGGACTGTTTATGTCGTTGCACCATGTTCATGATTGCCTCCTTCTAAATGTGATGCCAAATAGCGGCGATTGTGATTGGTTGTTTTGCTTGTCAGTCACATTTCCATTTCCTGCAGCACTAGGTGATTCCTGGTCCACGGTAAGCGGTAAAAGGTAAAAGGCTAGCTGACTAATGCAGCAAGAAGCCAGGTAGCTGTTGCTGCTATAGGAAGCCAAATATCACACCCGTATACACTCGCCTCTATAGGAGCACCTGTCTTTATTGTTATGTGGGGATTCCCAAATGTATGTGCATAATGCATGCTGGGTATTGTGCAACACTGATGGAGGAAAACACAGGTAAGATACAAAATCATAAATTCTATCCAATTAGTGAGGCGGAAGGCTGCAATGCAGAAAACAACATATCATGACAAGTACATACCAAACGCCAGTATTAGGCAGGAAATCCTCTATGATTTTCACCCCAGAACTAAAGTTCCTTAGTCAACCCCCAGCACTGCACATCCAAACAGGAAAACATATGACCCCAGGTGGGTGATTAAACACATCACCACTGTCATTAACTTGATGCAAAGGCTAAGGTTAAATAAACTAGTCCTATGGATTTCACTCCAGCAAGACCACCACCACTATCATCATCTGAACTGAATGAACATGGTCTCTTCTACCTAAAGTTTAAGGTGTAATTCAGAAATCTGTGCATTTTTAATCCTGTATGATGCCTCATAACACTGCCATGAATGACACATGTCTCCCTCCACACCTACAAGCTTGCATGAACATCTCCAGGCCAGCTTTAGCCTAGCTAACCCCTAACAGCCCATTCAAAGCTGTCCCTCTCTCTACATTCCCCTCCACGTTTACTGATAATGACACCTGGAGGGCCTAAATCACGGTGTGTCCAAGAAGCAGATGTTGTTGCTGCTTATACAAGTAAATAAGAGCACGGCTAGCTCCTGACTCTCATGATGCTGCATGCAAGCAGGACAACAAGAGAGAAACTAAAGCAGGGAGACCCTGCAGCTAGCCGCCGCCGCTGCTGCTCCCCAGCTCAGTCTCAACCGTAAACAGAGCAGCTGGACGGGCCTGCAGGCCTCCAGACTCCGGTTCTAGCTCGGTTCTGACCAGGACAGCTCGGTACTGACCCGCGGGATGTCGCAGGCTTGCTGCCGTCTCCATCGCTGTCGAGGGTCGGTGGCTCTCGGTAGTCGAAAGGCGACCGCACGTTCTCCGCCATTACGGCTCTGCTACGGACTAGCGATGCCCGACTCATCAATGAATCGTTCGTTTGATTCGACTCTGTTGAATCACCTGCTCTCAATAAGCAGCTCGAACCGATTCGCAACCTAAAACTGAATCGAACTGATTTTGTTTAAGGAATGGTTTTCTAATATAAAATACTGCATTGTCTAACAATATAACAAACGACAAAATCGAACATTTGTGGTAATAATATTGGCAACTAACACAATAATAATAATAATAATAATAATAATACAAAATATTATTTTACCACATTTTTATACAGAATAACAGTTCAAAGCGTCGTATAGACGGGTGACACATTTCGGTAATGAAAGAAAATACAGTAAGTGATTGTATTTCATCACAGCGATTAAATTGTTGTTGTGTTCTGTTGTATTTGTATATGTTCTTTTGTAGCTCGCTTAACTGCATTTCTGTGTGCTACATAAATTAAGTGTATGTTATTATTACTTTTGCCATATTAGAGCGTCCTGCTAACAAGAAAGGGTCTACATGGCTCCAAACACATACACTCTCACACACACACGTACATATATTATTAATAGCCACCGTGTGGTCTTATATCCAGCTGTATATCATGAAAATGAGTCGGTGAATTGGATGCTGAACCGTACAGTCCCAATGAATCGGTTCGATCAGGTGAATCGAACTTCACACCGCTGCTTCAGGGAGACTCTGGGGCGCGTGCGCATGATGAGGGTTTCACTGCGCATGCGCACTATTTTGCTGCCCGAAAGACAATACAAGAAATGCAAACAGTGTTGAACTAAAAGCCTCTAAAACTGAACACACAGCATAGTAATTGGGAGCAGAAGTCATTATTTCGCATTATGCAACAAACATTTATTCATATCAATATTTATTTGAAAGTATTTTTAGTGAAAAGATTAAGAAATAAATACAACCGTTCGCATGCAACAGTTTGCTATGATGTTGCCGTTTATATTTTCACTGCATCTATTTTTCATAATAGGTGTTAGTACCTATTCTGGTACCAATACACAGATATTTATGTAAGGAACTTAAAAATACAGAAATGCAACAGAGAAAACCAAATGCAACATTTTGCTACAATACATTGCAAGTACAAGTGCAACAATTATGATGAAAAATAATGTAATTATGAAATAAATAAAGACAACACCTTAATTCCCCCCTCATGGCATTAAAGGGGAATTCCACCAAAATGCCTGTATTATTAGGTGGTTGAGATGTGAACAAAGTCATCCAGATTGGTTTGGTGTGCAATGCTGAGATCTTGAGAAAAATAACAGAAAGGTTCACAGTGGTGATAGGAACCAGACATTCACTTTTAAAAGGTCCCCCAACAAATGTTAATACATGAACTGGTTATGAATGCGCCTCAACATTGTTTTACCAGAGTTTTACAAAGGCCTGTGGATAAAAATTGTTGGTTTTAGATACTAAATAAAATGGCTATATATGAGTTGTAGATATCGTGACCACCTGGTTCCCATCAACACCACTGTCTCTACAATCAACCGTTTCACATCACACCAATCTGAATCACCTTGTTTGCATATGAACTGCTGAATTATGGACAAATGCTTCCTATAATTAGTGGAATTCCCCCTTAACATTCCAACGGCTATATTATTCAACAATATCATATGCTTCATAGTCACAGTAATGAACAAATGCTACATAGAGGGAGTTAGTGCAGTGCAGCCTGTTAGCAGCTAGAAGCCCTAAAGCTCTGGTAATTAATGGCTAGGCTCCTGGGTAGCGCACTAAGTAGGTAGTCTGGAGCCAATTCAAAAGGTCAGCTATGTGAAAACAGTCTGCATGTTTGAATAAACTGAAATGAATGAATGAATGATTTTTTTTTCTTCAGCATTTATTCATCGGTGGTCATCAACATATTATCATATCATATCATACCATACCATATCATACTCTCATTAATAAAAATACATAAAAAGAAACAAAAACAAACATTCCAAAAGTAACAGTCTTGCCTACATTCTCAAGTCCTCACATTTCTCAAACAAAGCGTGGTTAGTGGATCTGGAAAATAATAATAATAATAATAATAATAAATAAATGATTGTGTGTGTGATTCACGGTGAGAAAAAAATAGTTTTTGGCGAAAGACATGCAACAGTTTGCTACGATACACTGCAGGAAACCGTGCAACAGTTACGATTAGATTTTTCACAGCATCTATTTTTCATATTTAGTTGTTAGTACCTATTCTGGTACCAATACATCACATATTCATTTAAAAGATTTTAGTACAAACCAAGTATTTTAGAAATAAATAAATAAGAAAGAAAGAAAGAAAGAAACTTCAATTTTTGTATTGTCACTAGTTTTGTTTTCCAAGGCATTAATGCTAATGATAACACTATTCACTAAAGTATGCACAACAGTCACAGTAACAGAGCATCAGAGACATGCTACACAGAGGTTGTTAGTGCAGTGCGGAGTGTTAGCAGCTCTATCGTTTAAAGCTTTAGTGTTTTAATGGCTAGGCTCTTCTCCTCCAGGGGGCGCCCTGTAGACTGCAACATGTGTATAAGATTGTTATGTTAAATTTTTTTAAATGTTTAAATCTTTATACACTCTGCCGTTCAGGTTTGGAATCACTTACCATCTTAACAAGTTTTGTTACTTTATACAACAATAACTTAAAACACTGTGGATTTAAATATGACAAACTATTGTCTTATTAAATCATTCAGTTTCTTATTTTCTTCAATGCAATTAGGCAAAAAGTCATTAAATGATAAATAAAACATCTCAAAGTGCATTACGTGAAGAGGATGCAAAGTGCAGCTTAAGCAATTCCCTGGTACTGCTATGGTGTGGTCGGATGGCTGCTATGGTATTTAAGGTCATTGTGTGGGTGTTGTTGATGGTTGCAGTGTTAAGTCTTTGTTCTGCGGTTCCTGTTATTCCGGGTGGTTGCTAGTTTGTCGCAAAGCTATCCAGGGTGGCAGAGGTATCCTAGGGTGTTGGTATTTTTAGAATATTGCTCAGATGTTGTTAGGCAGTTATGATATCCTGGGTGGTTGTTAGGGTGTGGCCAGGCAGATTCTTCCATAATAAATGTATATGCTGTTCCAGGTGGTTGCAGAGGTGTTGGTGTGTGGTTGGGATCTGTCATGGTGGCTCCAGTGTTGGTATGTGGTTTTTATCTGTCATAGTTGCTAGGGTGTTGCTATAGTATTGGAAGTGATTACTAGGGTATCGCTCGGTGGTCGCTGTGGTGTTCCAGGTGCTAGGGCATTGTAAGGTAATTGCTGCAGCGTTCCCGGGTGTTTGCTGTGGTGCTGGAGACGACTGATTGTTCCTGGTGTTTGTCGTGGTCCTGGAGGTGACTGATTGTTCCAGGTGTTTCTGTGGTACTAGGGGTGACTGACCATTCCAGGTGTTTGCCATGGTGCTGGAGGTGACTGACCATTCCAGGTGTTTATTGTGGTGCTGGGTGTGACTGACTGTTCCAGCTGTTTGCTGTGGTGCTGAATGTGACTGACCATTCCAGGTGCTTGCTGTGGTCCTGGAGGTGACTGGCTGTTCCAGGTGTTTGCTGTGGTGCTAGAGATGACTGACCATTCCAGGTGTTTGCGGTGGTACTAAAGGTGACTGACTGTTCCAGGTTTTTGATGAGGTGTTAGAGGTGAATGACCATTCCAGGTGTTTTCTACAGTGCTGAAGGTGACTAACCGTTCCAGGTGTTTGCTGTGGTGCTGGAGTTGACTGACATTTCTTCTTTTTTTATATACCTTCCTAGTGTCCTACTGATTATCTAAAACCTGTGAAGTTGTAAAGGATGAGTAGATTAGAATCCTTTTGTACATTTATCTCCAAATTTTCATATCCTTGAAAACTCTGGTTCCAAACTTTTGAATGGTAATGTATATTTGCAACACTAGCTGGTGTGAAGCTTTCACTTGAGAGGGAAATTGATTGGCCAAGTCTCGCTAAAGTACATAAACTTATGAAGGATTGTAAACATTGAACTTGATTAACAAGTCTGTGGTCGAGTCCCTAAGACATGGCAAATCTCTCATGAAGTAGTAAGCAGTTTAACTTCAAACAGCACACCAAAACTCTAATTAGTTTTTCTCCTCTCACTGTTTGTGATTTAACTTGGTAACTAAAGCGGCTCTGCAAATCTATTAACGTTGCTGGTCGAATTACACTGGAGTGAGATTTGCAAGTGCGATGTGGTTCAGGGCTCGTCCCTGACCCTGGAGGCTGACCAAAATTACCACAATGATACATTTCACAAAAGAGACCCAGCCATTACAGTCCAGTGAAGCGCTACCAATGAACTCTCTGTAGCAGGAACGTTGTTGTTAGAGGTTGCATTGTTAAGGGTTCTGTTGCAACTTGACACATGAGGCCTTGGAATTACTGAGATCTGCCTTTGATCGAGAAAAGGGCAAGAAACCTAACGTGGGAGGCATCGGCTGCATGGTTTGGACAGAATACCATGCTGTGATTGTACTGGTACATGTTGCATTTGCAAGACTGGCCCGTACAGAATTATCTAGCAGATTTAAAAGCTAATTCTTCAGGACAGCACAAAAATGATTATTTTGTTAGATCTCTTCTCACAATTAAGCGCTAGAAGTCAAAAGTGTGATACCAAGTAATAAAAAAATATATTGTGCAGCCATCCTGAATAAATAAAAGCAAAGCCAATATCTGCTCCAGAAAAGATCCAGCCTTAGAAAGGCTATTATACAGGAATAGGCCCAAAACATATATATGATAAAAACATATATATGATAAATATTTCATGAACCTTCAGATCCCCTTCTGACACTGTCTGAGAAGGTGATCTTGCTGATATCAACAAATCATAGACCAGAACTTATCAAAAATTCTGAAAATCGTTCTACTTATCCAGGATCAGGTCCCAAACCTAGCTGTATATATGGGTCATTCGAAACAAACTGATCTAGGCCCTGTCCACACCGTCATGGATGCCCATGGAAACAAATCCAAATCTTACATTTTGAAAAATTTCAAAGCTGTGCTCCAGTTTAAGTAAATTTAGGCTGTTCTAAACTAGGAATTTTGAAAGTTTTACCCCTAGGCATAACTGTCCTATTAAACTCATGGTGGAGTTCGACCTAGGAATTCATAGATTTGCCAGAAATCTAAGCATACTACACAACAGCTAAATGTTGAGGAAAAATCACACAATTTGACCTGTAATCTCTAAATAAATTAAGATGTTTGTTGATTTAAAGTCATATATTTATTTATTAGTGAATTTGTACACCGTTATATATTTACTTGGAGCATAGCTCTGAAATTTTGCAAGATATCAAACTGAACTTTTTGCTCAACGTTTTTCAGAGAAATCAATGACGTGACCAGACAGGGCTGAGCTGAGATGCCATATCATATTCAATTAATTAAATTAAAGAACTTGCCGCTGTTTTATGTTTTAGCCACTGCAGACTAGTCAGACAGAGCTCTGTAATTCCAGGGACTTTCTGCATGTGTCAGCATGTAGTGATCTATTTGAAAGCTCAGTGTTTGTATATACAGGGCGTCTATAGTTCCTGTTCCGGCTGAGCCGCCTCTCTCTCGGAGTGCAGCACGTGTAGGGCCTGGGTAGCCGAATCTGTCCAGTGGATCAGCTCCAGCAGAACCCTGTAGGTCCACTGCTTGTTGGCAAAGGAGCCTGAACCTTCCAACTCGTCCAGACCCTGGAAGGAAAAAAAAAACGAGACAAATAAGAAGTTTTTAAAGTGATAGTTTGGTAAAAACAAACAAACAAAAAAATTATGCTTAACCCTAAATGTAACTGATCAGCCAAGACACATTAGGCGTATTAAGTTTGCTTATTAAAATACAAAGCTAATGTAGCCAAAAAAGCATGGAAGCTTATATCCCACCAATTAGCATGGTGCTAACTGCATGCCTAAACCATCACTCATTTGGCTCAAACTGTATGGAGCTGTACAGCTACAGACTTACGTGATCTTTGTTTTCTCTAACATTACAGCATATTGCAGTCTTATAATAATAAGTGTTAAGCACAGTGTTTCCCCAAGACAGCCTAAAAATATTAGCATTACTGCTTCAGCAAGGATTTGAACCTTCTCCAGCCTTATCCTCTACACAACCTAATTACTGTGAGCCAGTGAGTTACACCTCGGGTTTGGAGCTCCACAGAGCCTGGCTTAAATTACTCATTTCACAATTACAGAAACTTGGTTCAGTGCGTTATAGCACCCCATAATGCCAAAACTATGTTTGAATGTTTCAATTACTGAGGTGAAACCCTCGAAGGCACAGGTCCTGCACTAGAGAGGGCTAAAGCTGAACCACAGGAAAAAAGACCCCAAAAAGACAGTTATTATACATTACAACATTTCATTCTGAACATGCCTGAAAATGCACAAGTTAGAGAGCACCCTTCATTAGTTTAATTTCCAGTCAGTACAAGCCATTCACTTTTCAGGGTCAAAAAAGAGAAAACATTCTAACAAAAAAAATACACAGAAGACACAACAATATAAATACAAAATTATTTTTTTCAGTATGTAGTGTGACCACCCCTTTATCTTCATTTCAGTTTCCATTCTGTCCAGGAAACTCACTTTCAGTATTTCAAAGAAATCAGCAGGTATATTTTTCCACACCTACAGAGTTCAATTTCAAACACTGGCTGCACTTTTTTGCTTCTCACCATCCAAGTAATTCCAAACACATTCAGTGATGTTATGTTCATGTGATGTTCAGTGATGGGTAAGTATAAACAGTTGCACATCCTTTCAGACTTATAGTGTTGAGTTGTCTTTTCACTGTGGAAGGATGGACAGAAACACCTGTGGATGATTTGAGATCTGAAGCAAGAGAGGAGCTTGACTTTCTCCCCTCTCTCTCTCTCTCTCTGAAAGATGAATTATTCAAATACTGTTTATCTGATGGGATCATTTTCCCATTTTCTCTGTAGCTTCTAATAATTCCACATTATTTTCCTTCTTCATATTATGTAATAGCAGTTTTGACTAAAAAAAATGAGACAGGTGACGAGTGCTTTCTGACCTATGAAGCCTGAATTTTGTCTGTAGTCTTGTCCATTTTTAAAAGAAGCAAACTCCAGACACCAGAAACATGCCCTCAGGAATGAACAGATGGGTTTCGGTTGTTTGCCAAGAGCACACATCGTTTTTTAGGGATTGTTTGTCAGTATGTGAGTGGACATTTGGGTTAAATAAGGCCAGGGAACGTAGGAGTGTAGAAAGTGCGTGGGAGAGGAAGGATGTCCGGCAGATAAAATGCATAGTTCCACACATCTACTTTGTGGTCAATACATAGGCGTAGTGGAGCATGAAAATAGAGTAAACAACACATCCAACACCAACACAGGAGGAAATGGCATTCTCATCATGAGTCAGACTTGCTCTTAGACAGCAGTATCACGCTCACCTTCTAGGCCCCCTCTGTGTTTACCTCCACATCACTTGCCACCGTGTCACCCGTTTTAACAGTGTCTGGTTTCCACATGGTGGCGGAGATGTGTTGGCCACGGATGTATGGGATTTGGGGGAGTGCGTGAAGGGGGAGCTGCTTTACCGTAAAGAGGGATTAACTGACAGGGCTAGGCAAAGTGCCAACCCTGAGCTCAAATGCTCAACAAAGTCACTCTTGTACAACTCACAGACACCAGTAACCCAAACATTACTTCACAGCCGGAAAGAAAAAAGGTTCTTTAAGGCTTCTGTCATAAAGACAACCCCAAGAACCACAAGAACATATTTGCATTGTTAAATGGTTCTTCGCCATAATAAAGAACCATCACTGTACCTCCAAAATAGTAACTTCCCAGGAGAAGTCAAAATTGTTCTTGGTTTTTAATACAGGTTAACATTCCTATTTATACACTCATTGGGAAATATTCATACAGCAGCTGGAGAGAAGAAAAATGGGGAAAATGGGGAGATTTTGGACTGTAACAACATGGATTTTAAAGAACATTTAAAAGGATTCTATATAGCAAATATAAGAGTTCTCCTCTAAATCAGAGAACCTAGTACCCTTTATGCTAAGAGTGCAAATAAAAGAAAACAAAAGGAAATTGAAAACTGCTGAAATATAAACTATATATAGGTATTAAATATATACTGGTATAAAAAAACAAGAATTATCCATTAAAATGTCCCGTCTTGATTAATCAGAGGTTGTTAGTTTGCATATATGTATATTTTTAATTCTCGCACTGCTTGCTCCTGCCATAAAAAATGCTTTAATGACGTTTTTTAATACTCTTTTTAACAGTAGCCATAAAACATGTATTATTGTGTTTGAATACTGTTTTTACTGTGTTAGTTATACAGGATGGTTTGATATGGAGAAATCTACAGTCATGCTGACTGTCTACAGGTGGGAGTTGTTTTCACAGCAGGGGGGCTCTTCTTTCTCTCACATGGTTTAACGACAGCCAAAAAGCTTATTTTGAACCTTCTGAAAGAAGAATGAGGATCCCACACGCAAGTTATGTTTCACTGAGCTGACAATTACCCTACATCTGCTAACATGGGTTTCCAGTAAAAGACAGATTACATTGTTTTCATGAAATTTGTCTTCCCTTCATTCAATATCTTGACAAAGTTAATCAGGTTAAAGTGGTGGGAGAGCTAGGTTATGATTTGCTTTCCTGTTTACTCTCTTTCTAACTTTTCAGTCTTCCTCCCTCTTATTGTTATACTCAACAGACCATGTGGGATAGGGATATTGTTTTTTCCTCTTTTTCTGCTTTGCTGTCTGTGTTGCATGTACTGGAGAAAACTAAATCTGGAGCTCCTATGTCAATGCACCTGTGTGCCAGTATTCTCCGACTAAAATGGGGTTCCCACTGCTCCCCTTTTCTCCCCTCATTGCTCACTAGCAGCTCTACACAGATTTTACAGACAGAGAGGAAACAGCGTCCTGGTTCATCTGTTCAACAGATCATATCAGTTATCTGCTTCAGTTTTCATTCCGTTGGCTGAATGGCCATTAATGGGCCTGTAGAAAGAAGCTGCAGGCTTTCAAAGAAGTATTCTGGAATTGGCCATTGTTCTGCCTTTTTCAATACTCTGATTACTCAATCAATAAGACGATTGGTAGATTACTACCAATAAAGTAACAAAGTAGCTTAACCAAAAAAACTAAAATCTTAAGTACTATTAAAGTAACCTTCTGAGTTCCTCATAGAACTGCTGCAGAACTTCATGCAGCTTGTTGGCAAATACATGAAACTGTAATTCACTTAGAAAGCATAATGTACAGTGTCCCGTAACTCACTTCAAACACAAGCAATCCTACTTCCTGAAACAAGCTTTATGACGCATGATCATGTCAAACGTCATTTCAAGTGACTGATTTTGCTGGATCAATGAACAGTTGCTACTTAAACCTTTAAATGGCCTAACGTACACAGGATTAAAGACTCAAATATGTCACTTAAACAACATGCAGCAATATACAAATGTAAATGACACATCACAAATGAATTTATATCACTAGAATGATACAGCTTTATTATTACATTGTTTAAGAACAAGTAACTGCTTCCTCTGCTCTTCAGGACCAATAAATAAGGCCGAAAACATTTCCTTCCGTACAATGCCCTTCTAGCTCTAGCTCCTGATTCAATACAGAGGTGGTTAGTCTAGTTAAGAAGGATTTCGGAAGCAAAACAATGCTGCTCACAAGCAGATTTCCGGTCTGCTTCTTTGCTACAATGCATTAGAGAAAAGCCAGACTGGATTTGGATGAAAACCTGTTTACACACCCACACTGAACAAACGTGCGGTAAATTAAAGCCAGTGTGAATGTGAAATCACAGCTTATTCTCCTTTCATAGCGTGTTGTATTTCGTGAGTGAAACTCGATATCATGGTTTTAACGGTCCACTCATGTAAAGGCTTAAAAAGTGCAGATGTGACATTCGGCTTATTAGCAAAGCCAGCTAGCTAGCTCAATTATCCACCCTACAGCAGCTGTTTTGCCTCTTTTTCTCTCTGTACCTACCTTGACACACTGAAATTCAGGCGAAGGTGGGCAAGCGCCATCCCCATTCTCCAGGAGTGCCCCTGTGCTGTGGAGAAGGTGTCCCAGGCGGTCCCTCACCGTCTTCCTCACCGTCTCATACTCCCCCTCCAGCTCCCCGCCCATCTCCTCCACCTCCTGCCCAATCACACACTCCAGCAGCTCCAGACAGCGCCGCAGAGCTGAACGCACTTGGCCCACCTGATCCACAGAGGTGGGGGTGTCCGTACAAAGGTCAGGAGTTACCAAGCGGCCTCCTTCAGGCACATGCTGAGAGGAAAAACTCTCTCGCTCTTGCTGAAATGTAGAACAACAGATTAGGTGCTGAAATTAGCTTGGATAAATAGTTGGTGTCCATTATGGTGAGTTGAATTGTATGATGATGGATAGAACAGTAGTAACAGTCCAAAAATACTTGGGATACACAGTCTGGTTCCATTAACTGCCATTCAAAGTTATGAACATTTTTTTTGTTCTCCTGTACGTGTACACACACACACACACACACACACACACACACACAGAGTACTATTAAGCCTTGTAAACACATTTTTGAAAAGAGTAAGTTTTGGCAACAAGTGTGTTTGTGCTTGTAAAAACAGCATATATTATTAAAATACATGAAAATAAACATAAGTACAATAAACCATAACATGAATTACTTCTTAAAATAAGAATCTGGATTTATTCAATTTCATCAGCAGCACTTGATTTAATTTAATGAAGTATGATTAGATAAAGTAGATACTGGATGATAACTACAGATAATACTGGGGCTCCTTGAGCAGAGGTTTGGAAACTCTTGGCATACATAAAATCACAACTTATTAAAATAATATTATTCATATTTACAGGCCAAGTTAATAGTATTTTGTAATTTGATGCCTTCAGCACACTAAAAAAAAGTTGGGACAGATGCATTGTGTTGTGTTGTCTCAATTCCTTTTAATTGTTTGGGAACTGAGGATACTGATTGTTGCGGTTTGCAAGTGGAATATTTGGCCATTCTTGCTTGACAGAAGCTTCTTAAACACTTGTGCTAGTCATTGTCTGATTCTCAGCGTCATGATTTCCAACAGAAGACAGATCTGGACTGTAGCCAGGCCGAAGAAGCGCATGCACTTTTGTGTGTATGGAGCCATGCTGTTGTAGCACATGCAGGATGAGGCCTGACATTCTCTTGCTGAAATAACCACAAACTTCCTGGGAAAATTGGCTTGATGGCAGCATATCTCTCTCTAAAATCCCCGTGGGAAATGATGCCTTGGCTTATATACATTTTGGTGACAAACGTCTGGACAGTCCCTTTCGTCTGAGCACTGAGAACTATATATATGCACATATAAGAGAAGGTTTTTATGGAGTTTGATACATGAATGCTATATTATGATTAGTTCCACCTTTAGAAGGCAAATTCTTTTTATTCTTTTCACAAATGTGTTTATATTTTACTGAAAACTGTACTGATATTTTTGCTTATGCTGAAGTTTTATACAGTGTATACACTTATCATCAACAAAATAGTTGCACAAATAGTTTGCTGTTATGCGTCACACGTCCAGAAGGCCTGGTGTTACTCCACCTCCACAACTGTGTGAGAACATTCAAGCTGCATGGGATGGATTATCACAGGACACCATTAGGAACCTCTCTACAACTCCATGCTGAGACGTCTGGCATATTGTGTCAGCAAACATGACCGCCCGACGCTATACTGGGAGACACTACTTCTGTATGTGTAGCTTAATATATATTTCCCATATCAGTCATCTGACCTCAGTGAAAGGGTATAATTTTATAATTTTAATAATAATAATACATTTATTAGAATTGCTCATTATTTTTAGATTAAGATTGCAAATGGCGGAAAACAAAGATATTTTTTTCACCACTTGAATCGTCTTTTTGTGGTGCTACTTATTTTTGTTTCCTACTATTAAGAGTTGTTCTTGGAGAATTTAGTTCCATCTGCTGCCTCCCCAGTGCTGAAGTGACTAAGAAAATGTTTCAATGTCAACATTGTTACGTTTTCTGGATGCTACGGCATTTCTGTGTAATAAGGCTTTTAGTGAACACAGAAGTACTTTCATGATTGTAAACAAATACACATTAGATCCATACACACAAACATGCACCTTTCCTAATAGACACTGGCAGAAAAAAAATTTTAGTCCTCTAGAAACAGTGTAAATGTCCCCTTAAAGGTACAGCGCTGTCCAAATGTCAGAGACCACCCTCCATTTGTTCAATTTCCAGTCAAAAATAGCTTCTTCAAGAGCAAGCTAATTTATAGAAAATTACACAATTACACAGCACGTTTCAGTATTCAGTGTGTCCACTATTTATGTTTATTACTGCTTCCATTCTTTTCAGGAGACTCACTTTCAGTTTCTCAAAGAAAACTGCAGGGACATTTTTCCACACCTCTAAAGTTCAGTCTTAGAACTTGGTTTAGCATTGGACTTATAGCAGTGCACTATTCTGAAAACACCAACAGCTTTTTTTTGTCAGTAGGATCTAACTGAAAGCTAGACATCCTTTCAAGAGCCATAGTGTTGAGTGGTCTTCTCACAGCGGACAGATGGAAACCTGTGGATGTTTTTAGGTCTGAAGCAAGAGTGGAGCCTCTCTCCCTTAAAGATAAAAGTGCTGTTTATCTGATGGGGGCAGTTCTGGAGGTCTATAGGGTCTTGCGGGTGGTTGTTCGGAGGTAGCTGTTGCAGTTTTGAAAATGCCACCCTCACTTGATTTCCTCTGCCTTTCTCCTTTATTATGCAAGTGGATTATTTCACCTAATATACCCAAAAATATCTTCCTGAAAAATGAGCAACTTTGTACTAGAAGGCAGTTTTGACTGTAAATTAAATAAAAATGAAATAAATGAAGTGAGGTCTCACACACATTACTGTACAACATGGTCCTTTAAGGCCTCATTGTGTGTCTGACAAGTTTTAAAGGTACACGACATTCACTTAATCATGGAAAAAGGCATATCTGTACCTTTTCCTAATCTTAGCCTTTTTAAATATTAATATTGATTAAAATGAAATAAATAGCCTGCAGTCAAGACGTACGAGTATGGAGTCTACAGATACTTGAAGAAAAATTCCATAGACGTTTAAAATTCTGCATTATTAAATTATCAAGATGTAAACAAAGTCAGAATAGTTCACAGTGGTGGCGATAGGAACAAACGCCCACCTCTAAAATCTCCCTCGCTGAAAAAGGATACATGAAATGGCATTATGTTACATTATTTTATGGTAGTTTTGATAGTTTAGGTTTGTTGGCAAAAACATTTTAATCCAATTCAATCACAGGCAAAACAGACCGCACAGAAAACAGCCCCCCACCCTCTCCAGATGTCTCACCATTTTACCAACATCAACATTACATATAAAACTCAGTACACACATGTAGGTTCACTGGTGGCTTTGGGTGGTAAATAAAACGGCTATATTTGTGTCATAGACTACGCAATCCCTGGTTCCCTTCACCACCACTGTAAAAAAAATCTCTAAAATCTAATCTCTAAAAAGTCTCTAAAACGAACCATTTCACACCAAACCACTCTGAACGATTCTGTTTACACTACAACCACTGAACTACACAGAAATTTTGAAAGACAGGTGGAATTCCATTTTAAGACATATTTATGAGGGTCCCACCCCAGTCTGCACCCAGATATCTAAAGCCTTTTCTCTGAGCCCATCTTTCTTGGACTTTCTATAAACTAATACTGGAAGCGTTAGACATCCAAACCTCAATCCGTTTAAGTGGCCCCCTGGATGGGAGGAAGATGAATGTTGCTCTGAGTTAATTCAATAAGGACACAGTATACCATGGTAAGCAAGGACATCAGTTTTACCGCCCCTGAGTGAGGAATAACTTACAGACATGCAACCTCTAAAAGCGAGTACACAGCTCACGCTGCTGTTTTTGGCGTCATTAACATTATTATTATTATTATTATTATTATTATAATTATAATAAACAGGTGCAGCAACATGGCTGGCACGTGATTTATGACGGGAATGTGGTGAGCTGGTACACAAAGATAACGGTACTGGCGGGGAAACAGTGGCGAAGCTTCTAAAACGCTGTCCTTGGTTAAAAAGCACAACATACTCACATATAACTGCAGTAACTGTTTGCATTCCTGGTGCAGTAAGTTGGCCAAATCGACCGCGCGGCTGGTGGCGGAGCGGCCCGGGGCAGGCGCGTCTGAGCCCGGCTGTCCCTCCATACGCGCACGCTGGAGCTGGATATATGGAAACGGGTCTGGAGAGTCGATATTCAGAGCCTGTGCTCACGAAGAAGCACCGATCGAGTCGATTTCGTGCTAATGTGTACTGCGCTGAAGTGCTGCGCTGCTATGTTTCATTCCCAGACTGAGCGCTGAATGATCTTGTTGATCAGAGGCAGCAGACTCTGTGGGGGCGTGGCCAATGGAATGGCTTCACCACTACGTCATCAGAACAGACCAGCTATCCCACGCCTTTAACCTAGTACTCCAATAATAATAATAATACTAATAATAATAATAATTTGCCGATGATCAAATCATGATAACAACAACATCAATAATAATAATCATTATTATTGTTATAATTATAATAATAAAATAAAAATAACAATGAAAAGATAACGATGATAATGATGATCCTGATCATAATGATAACAACAACAACAATAATAATAAAAGCACTTGCATACCGTGAACCTCAAACACTTCTTCCTCCTTCCCATTCCAAGGGGGGGCCAATTACAAAATCCTAAACGGTTACATAACAGTTTTGACTCAGTTTTGAATTATTACGCCCCCAAAAAAGAACAACAACAATGGAAATGGTGGACTATATGGATGTCATAACTTTTCATGCATTTCCCAAGGGACCAACCTGGGAGTCATTGACACCAGACGTCTCATTGTTAAATTCCAGATGAGCTCAGTATTATATAACAAAAATAAAGTATTCCAGAGAGTCCTCCTGCCTTTCTCCACCTTAAATAAACAATCTGCACTGCTAAAGCTGGCACCCAGAGAGTGGAATAAACTTCCACTGAACAGCGGACTCTCTCAAACATGGACTGAAGATCCAGTTCTTTGTCAACCACCAAGTAAGTACTAATATATATACAAACAGAAATGCATGATATTGCACTTATGCTACGCTTAACTCTTTATTTTCTTTCTAGGTGTGAACTTTGGCTAGGTATTGCACGTATGCTTTGTTTAACCTTTTATTTTTCTTTCCAGATATCAGCACTGTCATGTGCACTGGAGCAGTTCCACCTTTATTAACATCACAACCCCTACATTAACCTGTAAGTAGCAGCTGTGCGATTTTTATCCAGTTAAAGTAGATCATCTTAAACTAAGAGTTTCATAGTGAGTAACAACTGTGCTGATGTGTTGTGTTGATGTTGAGATCGAAATCAAGCAGCTAGTACAGGTAACGTTACCTACTAGGAAGCCCCAACCTAGCTTATTTACAGGAGTTTATTTATACTGTATTTTCCTGTCTGTGTCTGTTCCCACATATTGCTACTGTAAAATCGTTGAGGGGTCTCGAAGTAAACCCGCAAATTAGAGCAGAGCTTAAGGAAATATTCATGAGCTCACCAAAAAAGGAAAAACAGCTTGTTTAATTCTAGGACCAAATCATAGGTTGTAAATTTAAACCCACATCTGGGCATTTTTCACCCCAACCAATGTCGCAAACCTTCTTTGTAGACATCAGAGAACAATTTAAATACTGAATAAATGCATTCTATGACATCTTTAATATGAAATGCTTAATTCTATAGGCCATTCACAGACCGAGTTGAACAGAAATAAGTAGAACAGACATGCGATTCACAAAAGGAAGCTTTGCCTCAGTATAAAAAGAATCAACACAGTGAAAAGAATAGGCTTAAGCTAGGTACATAAAAGAAATGATCCCTGGCTAGGTAAATGTGACATTGGTTGCAATGTGAAATGGTTTTGTAGAGACTCAGATCTCTTTACAGTGGTCACAGAAACCAGGGGATCACCATATCTACAACACAAATACAGCCACCATGCAATGAACTATCGTTGGAAATATAGGTGGATATTGCTGCATGCTCCTGGTTTTGGTTTGACCAACTTGAACTCATGTGACCCACCATCCTGGAACGATACTGTGTAACAGGAACAGCTGTCATCAAAGCTAACCCCTGTGCATTTCATGACATCCATCTGGGATGGTTCCAAAGGATGCATCATGTTATCTCTAGAGACTGCAGCAAGGTACTTACATTCGGTTATTCAGCTAATGTAATTGTCCACAGTAATGTGCATTAGCGTTTTACAGGGGCAGTCCCTTTTGGACTATTTGAGATTGAGTATACAGATTAGCCTGGGATTGTAGGGCAAAAGTTGGAAATATCAGCCTCAAGATGATGACTCACTTTGCATTTAAAGATGTCAAACATGATAACATGACACTTAAAATCCTCATTTACATTTTATTATGCTTACAGTCACTGACAGACCTAAAATGCAAATACAATATTTAAAAAAAAAAAAAAAAGTTCAAATAATGTATAAACAAAGAATACACTATATTTAGTATGGTTAGTATTGTGCATTATTGACACTAAAAGCCATATGTATCTAGGCATGCATACTAAGTATGAATAAATAAAAAATATATGTAATATAGAGGTTGGAAAATTAATGGGGGTGTGATTTTGAGTATACTTCTATTTAATTTAATTAACATGTATGTTCTATTCAAAAATAAGTATTGTACTCTTACTTCTAGTCACTTCTACTTACTTTTACTGTTAAGTTTTGGTTGGAAACAAAAGGGCTACATTATTGAAACAGCCAAAGGAAAATTGCCCAATCAGGATTGTTTTCTCTGTGGCACCTAGGTTCATACAACTAGGCTCACCCATTGGTTAGGACTTCAGAAGCTGCACTGAAGGCCTCATTCAATAGATGAACTACCAACATAATCAGGATTAAAAGTAGGATTGTAAGTACAGTGAGTGGGATCAATTTCATGAGAAAAATAAGTTCTAGATACGTTACTGACTAGGAATACCAGCCATAGTCTACTCAGGTTTCAATCGTTTATTTGGCTCGATGGCTTTATGCCAGAACTTAAAGAGTCTTTACCGTGAAGAGTCACCGTAAAAGCTTAAATATATGTTAATGTCTGTTACAAGCCTATTATAAATGCCTGTGTTTAATCTAGAATGTAAACGGGGGGCTTGCAGGAATTAGCTTTATCATGGAGGTGGGCTGACATTGTTTTGACATTTATAAACTGAACTGAAGGCCAGTTCCCCAGTGGAATTTATCTATTTATAGGAAACCTAAGTAAACGCAAACAGTAGACTGTTAAAAAGCCATTTCGCTACACTAATACATGCTGTTGGGTCAGGTGTTGGTACCTTTTGGCACATACCTGAAATAGACCTAAAATGGCTCAAAAGCTGTAAAATGGCACTCTGAGGGGGTGCTACCTTTCCACATCAGCATTACATAGGTACAATAGAGTGCCATCTAGTGGACTGGCTTTGACAAGAGCATAACCTGTTTTTCCTCTATTGAGCAAATTTCTGCATTGATGGGTTAATGCAGCAGTGCAGTGTAGAGTAGTTGCCATGTTGATCTATCCATCTTAAAAGAAAGTCCTTTATGTATGGATAAACCACAGTTAAGCCCAAAGCTTCCAAACCCTGTAATCCTGCTTTCTCTTACAGCCCCAAATGGAAAATGAGGAACAACCACAAAATAAATTTTGAAAATGTAAAACAATGACCTGAAACAGGCAGCCCCATTGCATTATTTGTAGATTTTATGGACATTTAAAACACATCTGGAAGCTAGTTAGTCAGCTCAGCTTCTCAGTGTATAGATTTTCTATGGCTATTTTGACCAAGCTTTTTTGGCTGGTTGTAAGAAAGCTAGCAAAGCTTTATTACAGCTGCTCAGGTTGCAGCTATGCAGGAAATGTTTTTTTTTTTTTAAACATTGTCACTTTGAGTCCAAAAGTGTGTTCAGAACAATTGGGCGTGTTTGGGCCTTTATGCCTTTATGTTCAGGCCATTCGTCAGTCAGATCATTTGTCAGTGAGTCATACAGATTCTGAGTCGGTCTGTTTCATCTGTTAACTTATAGGAAAGCATTGTTTCTGTCTGTTTCATCTGATGACAGTCTGTTGGTTTCATGTTTATCTCATCAAGCCACATCCAAAGGTACTTATACTCAGCTACTCTGCTTATAATAGATCCCTGTAAAGTAAAAACATTTAAAAGACTATTTCTTCCTTCCCCCCTCTTCTCCACATTACTAGTTCCCCCTAATTCCCCCCTTATTTAATCAATCAGTTAGCCAAAGTCAATTGATTACTGGGTTAAATTTCACTAGCCATACCCAAGCATGATTACTGCCAGTCCTGTTGATTCTAAATATCACTTAAATACAAACTGCCTGTCAATGTGAAGCAGATAGAAAGTCTCAAAAAACAGCACACGATGCAACATTCTAAAGAGATTCAAAAACGGAATTGAAGTCATTGACATCTATTAGTCAGGAAAGGGTTACAAAGCAATTGCTAAGGCTTTGGGCCCTCGGGGAATCACCGTGACCCTCATTATTCACAAACAGAGACAACATGGAGCAGTGATGAACCATCCCCAGAGTGGCCTCCCTATCAATATTTCAGCAAGAGCGCATCGACAATGGGATCACAAAAGAGGCCAGATGAACATTTGAAGAACTGCAGGCCTCACTTGCCTCAGTTAAGGTTAATATATATGATTGCACAGTAAGACAGGCACAGGGTAAAACAGGGAGAGCTGCAGGGGGCAAACCACTACTGACCAAAAATAACACAAAGGCTCATCAAGATGACCCCCAAGAGTTTTGGGATACTATTTTGTGGACTGATGAGTCAAAGATGGCACTTTCTGAAAGACACGTGTCACTTTACATCTTGTGTAAAGTAATAAATGCATTCCACCATGAGAAAATCATACCAACAGTCAAACACGGTGGTGCTAGCGTGATGGTCTGGGGCTGCTTTGTTTCTGCATGACCTATAAGACTAGTCATAATTAAAGGAATTATTAATTCCTGAAGGAGAATGTCTGACCGTCAGTTTGTGACCTAAAATTCAAGAGCAGTTGGGTTATGCAGCGAGATAATGATCCAAAGCACACAAGCAAATTCACCTCTGACTGGCTCAAAGGAAGCAAAATGAAGGTTTTGGAGTGGCCTGTTATGAATCCCATTGAGATGCTGTGACAAGGCCTTAAATGGGCAGTTTGAAAACCCCCCAATGTAGCCGTATTAAAAACAATTCTGCAAAGCAAAGTGGGCCAAAATTCATCCACAGCGATGTAATAGACTCATTGCAAGTGTTCAGTCTTTGGGTACAGCCTGTAATAGATTTGTCCTTAGTTTTAGATCAGTCAGATAATAGCCAAAAGCTGCATCAGCTAACTGAAGGGCAAACGCATACACACCTACACATATACATACAGTTCTACAGTTACAGACCCATCCGTTTCTCTGCATAATTGGTGTCTAATAGAGACAGTCTGTGCACACCCCAGTAGCACTACTGTGTTTCAGTCACAACAGGCCACCACCATGTCACTGCAGTGCTGGGAATGATCCCCCACCCAGATACTACTCTGTCCGTTTGGTTAATTAAAGGGTCAATAATTTGCTTATATTAGTCTTTTATATACTTTGGTTAATATCAAGTGAAAATGTGCTAGTGTGTTTCACTTATTCGTTTAGCCCCAAATAACAATCTAACAAATCAGAATGTGCCTGTGTGCTTCAATATTTAAGAACCAGGAAATGGATTGTGTGCTAAATATGCAGTAAGTATATATATATATACAGTGAAAAAGTGTTTGCCCTCTTCATGATTTCTTATTTTTTTGCATGTTTGTCACTCTTAAATGTTTCAGATCATCAAACAAATTTAAATATTAGTCAAAGACAACACAAGTAAACACAAAATGCAGTTTTTAAATGAAGGTTTTTATTGTTAAGGGAGAAAAAAAATCCAAACCTACATGGCCCTGTGTGAAAAAATGTTTTCCCCCCAGTTAAAACATAACTTAACTGTGGTTTATCACACCTGAGTTCAATTTCTCTAGCCACACCCAGGCCTGATTACTGCCACACCTGTTCTCAATCAAGAAATCACTTAAATAGGACCTGCCTGACAAAGCGAAGTAGACCAAAAGCTAGACATCATGCCAAGATCCAAAGAANACACAGGGCCATGTAGGTTTGGATTTTTTTTCTCCCTTAATAATAAAACCTTCATTTAAAAACTGCATTTTGTGTTTACTTGTGTTGTCTTTGACTAATATTTAAATTTGTTTGATGATCTGAAACATTTAAGAGTGACAAACATGCAAAAACATAAGAAATCATGAAGGGGGCAAACACTTTTTCACACCACTTATGTATACATGTGTATATATAGCTAATTGTTAAGCTCTAATTATGAATTATGCAGTTTTTTGTCCTGTCCCAACAGACCTAATTCAATTGATCATTCATTGCTATATCAAATCAGGTATCTTAAAGCATGGAAAACAGGGAACTTGGAGAACACTGCTCAATCTAAGTTGACAGTACAGCCTTTTTTTAACATTGCAGAAGAACTATATTGCCAGTAGAGGGCAGCAACATGATACAGTTGAAATAGAAGCCGATGCCTTAAAATCTATCCATATATACATACTTGAATTTCGCAGTGCATTTGTTTTTATAGTTAATTACAGTATCTAAAAGACATTTTCAGTACTTTTTACATAACACTCTCTTCAGACCAAAGCATGAACAGCTTTTTCTTTGTTTGATTACAGCATGGATTTAGTGAACGCAAACACTTAACTGCAATACTGTTTTTCTAGACCTCAAACTGCAAATGATATTACTGATATTACTGAACTATTACTGAAACCTGAAAATAAGCTGTATGCAATGTCTAAAACAATTAAAGGCCAAAATCAAAGGTTATAGAGACAGAATACAGATTGAATGCGTGTAAACAGGCCAGTCACTACAGATTTAAATCTTAGTGGAAATGCCATTAAGGTACTGACCACTCCAGAGTCATTTTGATCCCTGGTTGAATTTTACGCATACACCACGCGCACACATATTATATATAGTGCTGCTGTCAGAACAAAACCTACTAAATGATGGCTTTAGCTGACAGTGTTACTTGACAGATTGTTATCTGGAGCATGAACTTTGTGCAACAGATCTGTAGGAATGAAGAAGTCTTTACTAACTACCATTTCTGAACATCTGGGGGCGCTAAGTGACATCTTTTTTGGGGCCTCAAACCCTTCCCCATCGATATTACATTAATTTGAAAGCAAAACACAGCAGGTGAATAGGGTAGCGTTTAATTTATATTCTTATGAGTATTTTTGGATTTGATGTTTGGCCAAACATGGGACATTTCCTACTTAAATATGCATCATGTACATGGTAGAAAAACAATAATCTAGCTCTTGGATGATGTCAGAATAAAAAATTGATGTCATTGTGAAGACGAACTCTAGACAGTCGCTCTAAAACATTTTCCAGGTCATTGTGTTTGTATTGTTTTGTCTACCATAAATCTAGTTATGAGCAACACGTTAGGAAATCCTCCTGTGATATTATTCAATGAGCATTCAAAATGTCAGTAAGGAGTGGCGTCAGTGAGATGTCAAAAAACATGCAGCGTCTGTGTGAATGTTGTCGCTACAACGGAAAAAGACATATTTGGAAACTCTAGTTACATCAGGAAATGCATCTTGGCGTAGACTCTACAAGTGAAAACATACATTTTTCACACAACAGCATAAAAACCAGGAAAAAAGCATTTTCAGTTTTCCAGAGTGATACTGTAAATGTGGTTAATCAGATAATAACGCCAGTATTTTGTTTATAGAATTATGACCACACTAATAACTTGCCCACTACACCTCAGCAATTCTGATTTGTGAGCTATGTTCTATGGTAAGATGTGGCAAATACTTTTTATTAAATACTAAACGCTTTTTACAGCTATGTCTAATGATGCAGTCCAGATGTAATCCGTGGTAAGGTCAGTTCCTGCAAATGCTACAGTGGGTAAAATATTATTCCAAACATTATTCTCTCACGATCTTACCACACACCTTTCTTCCCATTAAAATCACTGGGTCCAACCTGGCCAACCCAGTTCAAAAAGTTGGAGGACTTCTCTGACCTGATTACTTTTTCCACATCTCTGTTGACCATTGCCAGTCCACTGACATCTCAGATGGTCATGCATCTTTGTAATGAAGGGTTTATGCACTGCACCCCTACAATAATATCCCTCTCTATGCAGTTGTGGGCAGATTGCTCTTGCTGAGACCATCTGATCACATTCTGCGTTCACAGTCACCCCTGGAGATGTCCTTTCGTATCCCACTAATATATGTGAGACTGACGTCAGAGGCTCACTGTGGTGCTGAAAATTATCCAGCACCCAAATAATACAAGCTCTGTGGTGGTCATGCGGGGGTCCTGACTGTTTTGAAGAACACTTGTTGTGTTGGGGTCTGGACTCTGGGGTGGTTCTGAGAATGCCAGCGGCTTCATTGTTAGATTTGTCTATGTTTTGTTCTCAGTAAGGGCTTTTTGACTGCTACACAGTCTTTTTGGAACCCCTAGTGTTGAGTGGTCTTCTTACGGTGGAAGGATGCACAGAAACATCCGTGGATGAGAGTAGAGCTTGATTTTCTCCTCTCTCCCAAAGATGAAAACTCGAAGTGCTATTTTTCTGTCTGGGACGGTTTTGGTTGTCTACCAGGTCGTTTTAATCTCTTGTTTTTTGGAAACTGTTTTTTATTTCCCACTTAGTTTTGTGACTCTCCACTCCCTTATGCAACTATCTTGGCTTCATATCATCGAACATGAAGCCAGAGCATTTTATTTACACATCTCTCTGGTCGACCAAAAAATAAGCTTCATTAATCTGCATGCCAGAAATATACTGAAGAGTCATTGTTTTTCCATCAGATAGTGAACTGCGTGTGAAGATCCAGGAGGACAAACAACAAAAGGCTTATCGAGCAATCTTGTGACGTGTGCATATACTTTTAAAACTGGTAGTACACGTACAAAGGTTAAGGTTAACGCATGTCACAGAGAGCATGCATCTCAAAAATATTTTGACACTTTTGAAGCAGGTCCATCAGTCTTTCTGTTGATAAAGTCGAGAGTCACATGTATGTGTGTAGGTAGGCATGCAATGCTGGGCGGAAATGAGCTGTAAAGCTGCTCGAAAAAAGGATTAGAATGAAATCAAATGAAACGAATGCCAATGTGTTCATTAATCCACTTCATTTTTCAAATCTCTTTTTGAGGAACTCCAGTATGTATAGTTACTCTCCAGTACCAAGTTTATCTAAGCACTCCTCCATTACTTTATATCAGGTGCTGCTGATGAATTGAACAAATCCATGCGATAGCTGGAGTGCGGCAAGGAATCAAACCTGTGTTCTTCTATTTGTATTTCTCTCACCTACATATTAATTACGTTACCGAAAACAACATACTTTGAGTGCTGATTGCTGCATATTTGTCAGTGTTTTCTGTATTTTGTTTGCAAAAGCACACTTGCTGTCTTTTATAGTGTTCTCATGGCTTCGAAAGAACGAAACGAAAGAAACTCCTTAAAACTCTAACAATGTTTACTTTAGTATAACTGTATAAATTTTTTATTTTTTTTTTTTAATCACTCAATCCAATGGTTACATTTTAATATTGGGTCTAAATAGAGTATTAGTACTGTGTTTTATTTATCCGATATTTAATATAAAACCTAGAATTCAAAATAGCCTTAATGGTTTTTAGAACAGCTTGATTTAACAGAGTCATCATTCTGTTCATCTATTACATAAATACACAATAGTTGATACAAGTCATAATGTCATAATCATTGCAGTTTTGTATCTGTCAACATGCCCAGTGCAGTAATTAAACAGTGACACAGTTTATGTTGCTTTGAATGTGGGTTCTAAATGATTTTGGCTATGGAATTTGGTTCAAATTTCATCAATTTTTAACACTTCTACATATTTAAATAATGCAGATGTAAAACATGTAAGTCTTTCAGAGCGGTTTAGTGTGAACGACTGCTATAGAGAAACTTACAGAGTCAGAATTGTTCACAGTGGTAGGGATGGGGACCATCTGACCATCTCCTCCCTTACAGAAACTTATTCCATGAAATGAATGCGCTGCCTGATCTCTCAAACAATGGCTTACTATAGTCTTTGGCCCAAAACATATTTCGAATACATTAATTTATTTGCAGTGTGCAGTTCAGACACAGCGTCACTGTCCAAATATGTACAGACCACATGATAACACCTGCATGCTGGTGAAATCATGCGGTGTCTTTATACGTGGAAGCATGTTCGCGTGGAGGCGGGTAGGTGTCTGCATCACATGGAAACTGACAAACAACGTAATCGAGCAGATCTAGATCATTTGAAGCATGGAAGGCCATAAGCACCTGAGACTCACCCTGAGGAGGTATGACTAGCATTGCGGGCAAGAGGAGGAAGAAGGAACCTTCAAGGTGGAGTCCAGGGCGGTGGACATGCTAGTTACGTAAAGGTTTTGCAGCAACAGTGAACATAACTTAAAGCGCAGACGTTTTTCTTTATCTGATTTGATGGCACAGAAGATTCTGAGCCCCTGGCAACAGAAAAGGAAACAAACAAAACTGAAACGAAAGTGAAAAAATGAAAAACATGCTTTAACTACATAGTTAGCAGGGTCTTCTGCAGTTCTCATGTTGGTTGATGCTGATGTTTTTCCATGCTGATCAGTCGCCAAGTTGTCTGTTGTGCTTGTTAAGGTCATAATTAGTTCACAATTAAACAAAAACCTGAGAGACACATCGTGGACTAAAGAAAACCAAACGAGGACAAACATGAGGCAATGAATGAACATTTACAAGACCGGCAAGATCCTATGTAAATGAAACTGCAGAAATCTACCCGCAAATTTACATTTTATGAAAATGTGACTGCCCAAAATATAGAACCCTAAAATGGCCTCACATGCCAATGAGAATATTACATGTCATTATAGAGGTCCCTTAGTTCAGGTTTAAATTATGATAATAAAAAAAATATTTCTATTGCATTATAATTTGATTTTGTAACGTGGTATTTTATTGAATTATTATTAATAAAAATAAGATATGTCAACTGAATGGACACTGGTAGGTCTACAGGTCTGAACCTTGTAATAAAGCAGAGAATGATGTTTTGTCTTTTAGTGAGAACATGCAGATACAGTCATCATCTACAGTCACTGTTTCTGCAGATTGTGGGAGCTGAATTGTGCTAGCTTGTAATGTAGCTTTAGCTACGCAACAAAGCTGACTGTAGTCAAGAAATTTTATGTTGCCAAAAAAAAAAAAAAAATTACACAACAAGCTGTTTACTTCAGACATCTACTTTTAGTAGAATGGTAAATTAGCTATAGGTTGCAGTTATATATATATATAACTAATAAGGTACTCAATTAAGGCTCTTAAGACCATTATTGTATCTTTAAAGGCATTGTTGTACCTGGAATATGGAATTTGACCAGGGGTGCTCAAACTTTTGCAAAAGAGTTCATTTTAATACTATTTCTGTTATATCACTAATAACTACATGATTCCTACATAATATTCATCTGTACCATTTGTTTCCTGTGATGAAAATTCGCCCTCCGCATTCCTCAGTTCTCAACTTAGCAGACATCATTGTCCTCACCTATGGGCATGCAATGTCTCCTCCTGCAACAAGCATGTCGTTACTGTCAGAACAAAACCTTGTAACTTGGAAAAACCTTCTTAATTTTGGACCATTTGTATTTCTCATCTCATCAAGTAATTTAAACATTTTCATGTTTTAAATTATATATATCTTGCATATAATACCACTACCATGATATCTATAGTAATATGATTCTGTATACAATCTAACATCATGCTTTTCAGAAGAATTGAATTTATGGAATCTAAAAGAGCACTGCCTGGACTTCGTCTCTCTTATCTAAGTTCCAACATGATATCCATCTTTACCTTCCACCTTACCTGCCTAGGTTGTCTCACCTCCTTCAGGCATGCAATGTCTCCTTCTCAGGCTACAAGCATGCCGCTGCTGTCAGAACAAAACCTTTTACCTCCAAAAGTGTAACTTCATGAGAAAAGGAAAAACCTTCTTAACTTTTATCGAACAAGACCCCCTCCACCGCCCGCCCCCCACCCCAAAGTAATTTTGGAC
>CM067500.1:13754451-13773287 GCA_034552555.1 Semaprochilodus insignis | reverse complement strand
ATGGAAACAACTACTGCTGCAACTCTTGAGTCAACTACAGAAATTACAACAGAAACAACGATTGAACCTACAACAATTACCACTATGGAAACAACTTCTGCTGAAACTGTTGAATCAACTACAGAAATTACAACAGAAACATCCGTTGAACCTACAACAGTTACCACTATGGAAACAACTACCGCTGCAACTGTTGAATCAACTACAGAAATAACAACAGAAACAACAAATGAACCTACAACAGTTACCACTATGGAAACAACTACAGAACTTACAACAGAAACAACAATTGAACCTACGACAGTTACCACTATTGAGTCAACTACAGAAATTACAACAGAAACAACAGTTGAGCCTACAACAATGACCACTATTGAGTCAACTACAGAAATTACAACAGAAACAACCACTGAACCTACAACAGTTACCACCATGGAAACAACTACTGCTGCAACTCTTGGGTCAACTACAGAAATTACAACGGAAACAACCATGGAAACTACTACTGCTGCAACTGTTGAATCAACTACAGAATTTACAACACAGACAACAATTGAACCTACAACAGTTACCACCATGGAAACAACTACTGCTGCAACTCTTGAGTCAACTACAGAAATCACAACAGAAACAACAAATGAACCTACAACAGTTACCACTATGGAAACAACTACTGCTGCAACTCTTGAGTCAACTACAGAAATAACAACAGAAACATCAATTGCACCTACAACAGTTACCACTATGGAAACAACTACTGCTGCAACTGTTGAATCAACTACAGAACTTACAACCGAAACAACAATTGAACCTACAACAGTTACCACTATTGAGTCAACTACAGAAATTACAACAACTATGGAAACAACTACCACAGCAACTATGGAATCAACTACAGAAATTACAACAGAAACAACAATGGAAACAACTACCGCTGCAACTGTTGAATCAACTACAGAAATTACAACAGAAACAACAATTGAACCTACAACAGTTACCACTGTTGAGTCGACTACAGAAATTACAACAGAAACAACCACAGAACCTACAACAGTTACCACCATAGAAACAACTACTGCTGCAACTGTTGAATCAACTACAGAACTTACAACAGAAACATCTACTGCACCTACAACAATTACCACTATGGAAACAACTACCGCTGCAACTACTGAATCAACTACAGAAATTACAACAGAAACACCTACTGCACCTACAACAATTACCACTATGGAAACAACTACCACGGCAACTACTGAATCAACTACAGAAATTACAACAGAAACAACCACTGAACCTACAACAGTTACCACCATGGAAACAACTACTGCTGCAACTGTTGAATCAACTACAGAACTTACAACAGAAACATCTACTGCACCTACAACAGTTACCACTATGGAAACAACTACTGCTGCAACTCTTGAGTCAACTACAGAAATTACAACAGAAACAACTATGGAAACAACTACCGCTGCAACTACTGAATCAACTACAGAAATTACAACAGAAACACCTACTGCACCTACAACAATTACCACTATGGAAACAACTACCACGGCAACTACTGAATCAACTACAGAAATTACAACAGAAACAACCACTGAACCTACAACAGTTACCACCATGGAAACAACTACTTCTGCAACTGTTGAATCAACTACAGAAATTACAACAGTTGAACCTACAACAGTTACAACTATGGAAACAACTACTGCTGCAACTGTTGAATCAACTACAGAAATTACAACTTCATTGTCAACATCAGGTATGAATTATTTCTGTTTTTCACTTATATAAGTATTTTTCTTCACTTATATGACAAAATTCTTATTCTTAACTGTGTTTACATATATTTTTGTGTGTTGTTTCTTCCACATCTGTCTCAACAGCAGTGCCACTTATCACACAGCAAATTACCATTACCACCAATGAAGAATTCACTTCTGACCTGTTAAACCCGTCTTCAGTAGCCTTCACCACTAGAGCAAACCTTATGAAACAGGAGGTATGACCAAATATCCAATAAGTCATTTTGTAACCAAAATATTTGACTGCAACATCAGTGCACTTACCACATGGCAGTTCTACAATTACAAACTGTAGTCCCCCACCACCACGTCAGTGTCACTGCAGTGTTCAGAATGATCCACCACCCACATAATACCTGCTCTGTGGTGGTCCTGTGGTGGTCATGACTATTAACTACAGTCTGTAATTGTAAAACTACAAAGTGCTCCTATATGGTCAGTGGAGTTGATAAAATGAAGAGTGAGTATAGATACAAGGAGGTGGTTTTAATGTTATGGCTGATGAGTGTATTCTATAGCACACTTTGTTATTGTGAAAACTGATTATTATTTTTTTTTTACAGTTTGAGCCAGTATTTAGGAAAGCATTCAACAACTTCATCGAGTTAATAGTCAATAGCTTCAAGTGAGTATCAAGCCTGCTAATTCTGCATTCCACCAACATTTTAAATTCTATACTTATAAATATTCTATAAATTATTATATTAGTAGTTGTCAATGTACTGTATCGTTTCCTGAATCATGTACTTCAAAGTATATGCTATAATATATTTTTTTTTGTCTAAATAGGGCTGGATCAATCATTACAAATATGGATTTACAATTCAGTCAGAGTGGAGGTCTGCCAAGTGATACTGCAATCATTAACACTGTGTTCATGGCAAATACAAGTTTTAACATTACAGGAGTTAATGGTAAGTACAATTCCCTACACTCTTAGTCCTAGTCAGTGTGCGAAATACACCCTGGTTTTTGGGGGGGTCCCATATTGGCTGGCTACTCTAGCACTGACTGGCTGTTAACTCACTCGCCATAGCAGCACTGATGGTAGTTTTAATGGCAACTATTTTTTTTTTTAACAATTATTCTGTTGCAAATGCTCCTTTCTAGATTTGTAATGCAGTCGCCTTGGTTTGGGAAATAAACAAAAACTCCCTCATTCTACTGATCTCTTAGAATTATTTTTCAGATTTATCTGCTTTTCAGAAGTATCCCATTCATAGTTACAGCCGCTAGGCTGAAGAACTAATTGAGTCAACCAATTTGTTACAGTGCCACCCTGAGGGCAGAACTGTATTGTATCTCTAGTTAGTTAAGACTATTCTCACACTTGCACAGTTGTGAAAGGGGAAGCGTATTGGTAATGTTAAGCGGCTACTAGACGGGTTGTAAATGTTGGCTGAGGCTACTGCCTGTTCTTAAATCCGCCAATAACAAACAGACTTACCAGAGGTTCCACTTTGTCAAGTTTAAACATGTTTAACAAAGCTCTGCTTGTCACGAGGAAATCAATAAAAGAGTCAGCCAGCAGGCTAACTAAGTCAGTATATAATGTGATGTATAATGTGATTTTATGATTTGTTTCATCTCTTCATTCATTCTTTATCATTTACTACAGTTATAATGGCGAACACAACTACAGCTACTCCATCAACCACAACTCAAGTTCCAACAACCACATCAACAACTATTACTCCTACTACAACAAGTATTACTCCTACTACAAGTACTACTCCTCCAACAACTACTACAACACCTACTCCCACAACTACTACTCCTACTCCAACAACTACAACTGCTACTACAAGTACTACTAATATAACAACAACTACTCCAACAACTACTACTACAACAACAGCAGCAACAACAACTCCTGCACCAACACGGCCACCTCCAGCTGTTGAACTACAGATTGTCATCCAGCAAGTATATGTTGCAGCGCTGAGTGACCCCAAGAGTGAGGAGTTCCAAGCTTTAGCCAATACAGTGGTAGCAGCAGTAAGTGTCAGAATTATAATAAATAATTTTATTCTATTCTTTAACACATACAATACAGTATGCTTTTTAAAGGAAACTCTTGGCTCTTTCTTTAAATGCAATAGAGAATCCAGTAAATAAGTGTAATATTTCTGCATAGTAATAAAATTTTCTTTTTAGTTTGATGTGGTCTACAAAGCACGATATGGGGCTCTCTTCGTCAAGACTGTTGTGCTGGCCTTTAGGTAAGAATCAGTGCTCATAACTACAGAATATCTTTCATTTCCAACATAAAGAGTAGAACATCATGATACAGCTTGACCACAACTCATGTAACAATGCACTTTACATATTTTTGTTGTGAGGCATGATTACACAATTTACATTCTTCGAAATAAACCATTTACACATCCAAATAAGGAAACAAACTTAGCCAGTATTGAACACCATTGGATATTATTAAGTGTCATTGATACCAGACTAAATGTATATCTTGTAGCTGATTATAAAGTGGTAGGTGAAAATCATAAGTGTTTTCTCCCCAGACCTGGAACCACTCGTGCACAAAATGTAGAAGCAGATGTCCAGTTAATATTCAACGAGAACTCCACAATGCCCATCCCTGCCGCTACTGATGTTGTAACCACTCTGAAAGACGCTATATCAAATCCAAACTCAGGTTTCAACTTGACAGTGGATCCCAACTCCATCACTGTTGTCAGTAAGTTGAACTTGGACATTACAGGACAGATTGGTCTGTCTTTCTACAAAATGACAAGAGATTTTTTTTTGTAGTGTTTAACAGTTGTGGTTAAGAATTTTGCCTAAATAATGATCAGTGTTGTTGTTCATCATTGCCATAATCCACAGATTTAACACTGTAACCTTTTAAATCTCTCAATATCAAATTTAATTTTAATACCCTATCTGTACTTTTAAAAAATCTCATCAATCTCTCATTAGCAGATTTAATTTTAATATCCTATCTCTACTTTTAAAAATCTCTCATTCTCAAGTTTAATTTTAATATCCTATCTCTACTATTAAAAAATCTCATCAATCTCTCATTAGCAGATTTAATTTTAATATCCTATCTCTACATTTTTCAGGTGCTCCACAGACAGTCGCTGTGATAATCCTAACCAACGGCACTTTTGTAACGGCTTTCTCAGACTCCACTTCAGCTTTATTCACAACTAGGTCATTAATGATGAAACTGGGAGTAAGTATGACATTAGCGATTTTTCAGATTTCAGAATTACCCCGTAAACAGGCCCAAATAAATATTTAATTTTTAAAATCTTATTATTTTGCAGCTGGAGCCCTTTTTCACAGCTGACTACCCTTCAGCATTCAGCAGCTTGGCACTGTCAAATTTCAGGTAATTGTTGTCCTCNTTGTTGTTCATCATTGCCATAATCCACAGATTTAACACTATAACCTTTAAATCTCTCAATATCAAATTAAATTTTAATATCCTATCTCTACTTTTAAAAATCTCTCATCAATCTCTCATTAGCAGATTTAATTTTGATATCCTATCTCTACTTTTTTCAGGTGCTCCACAGACAGTCGCTGTGATAATCCTAACCAACGGCACTTTTGTAACGGCTTTCTCAGACTCCACTTCTACTTTATTCACAACTAGGTCATTAATGATGAAACTGGGAGTAAGTATGACATTAGCGATTTGTCAGATTTCAGAATTACCCCGTAAACAGGCCCAAATATATATTTAATTTTTAACCTCTTATTATTTTGCAGCTGGAGCCCTTTTTCACAGCTGACTACCCTTCAGCATTCAGCAGCTTGGCACTGTCAAATTTCAGGTAATTGTTGTCCTCCGTGTTTTCGAACTAATATTAAATAATTAATTTGCTAATGTGAGCAACAAATGAGATACAACAATAATAACGCTTTGTTAATATTAAGCAAACAAGTAACAACTGGATTAGATAATGTTAGATAATTAGATAATTTTCACATCAAGTGTTTTCTAACATATCAAAAAAAAAAGATTTACAAATATAAAAAGACATGGCATATTATTGTGATAATATGCTATCTTTTCATTTCTATATCCTAAGGATAACAAAGAATCTCCATTGCTTTAGTATTTTGTCCTCACTCACTTGATGTTTGCCCTTTCTAGTGATGGAGGTCTCAGCTCTACTGGTGTAAATATGATCCAGAACTCCATGGGTTTGTCTTTTGGAGCCACTGCTACAGTCCCCAACAGCACCCAGATTGGACAAACAATAATTAGAGCAGCTAAAAATAACACCCTCCCCTTCCAGATCTTCACCTCAAAGATCATAGTGAATGGCACCGGTAAGACATTTAGCTGCATGGTTTCTATAATTTCAGGATCAAAACATGAATAACTACATTGCATCTTGATATTGCTAAGAGCAACAGAACACATTGAACTGAATAGAATTTTTTACTTTAAAGAGCACTCTGATTATTGTTGCAGAATGGCTGTAGACACAGTTTATATATATATTATAAAATTCCATCTGTTCTTTAGTTTTGACATTTTATTTTATTCAATATTTATTTATTCACTTTTTTTTGCAATACAGTAATATCATCAAGTGAAGTCAGCAGCAAGATCAGCATGGTCACAGCATCCTTCATGGTGGCCGTCTCACTACTGTTCACGTGGTCCAGCTGAAGAAGTGACAGAAGGAGTGATTTCAGCACGTTTCTAGCCCCATTTCTCAGTGTTTAATAAGGGATTTGTAAAAAGCCTCTTCTGAGCACCATCTTTTTAAAGAATCTGTATTGGGTCCATCACTCATGAAATCTGCCTTTAACTTAAGTGAAACCCCAAGCCAGATTTTATTTTACCTCAGAGCAGTTCCTACATTTATTTAATCAAGTTTAATTTATTATTATTGTGAGCGTCTTTATTTATTAAGCCAGTTATGACGATATGGATAGTGTTTCTCCAGAATGTCTTGTCTTCTGTTTGGTTCTTTAGGCTCCTTAATGGTTTGTTCATGGTATCTGTGTCTGTGGTTATGCATTACAAGCTGGCATGTAGCAATATGAAAAGATATGTATACTGATGTAAAGGGTTTATTTAAAGATCATCTATTATTATTATTATTATTGTTATTGTTGTTATTAATAATAATAATAATAATAATAATAATAATAATAAAGTTGCTGCTTTATTTTAATGTTTCAGGTGTATTTTAAACCCTCTAAAATGCTGGCAACATCAACTACATTATAACGTTAATTTCAACACCGTACTAAACTATACATTCCAACAGATTCAATATCATCAGTCACATGCATGACTACATTCAATAACACGTATGTTTTCGATAACAAAATATTAAACCAACATAAATATATGTTCCATCACAAAGGATATTGCATGGATATTTATATATATATCTTCCCTAATGGACAGTATAATAAATTTGGATTTTGAGACATTCAGGGGGTTTGAAAAATAAATTAGTGGGGTCCCAGACCCCCAAGTATATTGCACCTTGATGTTGGCAAAATGTATGCTTTCTGAATATGGGAGTAGTGTGTAATAATAAAATAAAAACAAAAGTTCAAATAAAAAAGTAAATAAAAAGCAAATAAAAAGCACAATAAAGTGAATGTGTTTTATACAAGTCTTCAGATTTGACTCAGATTTGGCCAAAACAACAAACAAAGCCCACATTAACTCCAAGAGAAATATTTACTAACCATAACTTAAATAGTGCATTATGACTAACAAAGCTGCTTACTTATGAACATTTACTGAGCCATGCTCTAATTACTTTTAACCACTCATGAATTATACTCGCCTTACATATTATAATATCTTATATATACTTATAATGTATGAAAACTGGTCAAGTAAAGTGGCAGATTTTCATCAAAGGAATAGGTCAATAATGAAAGATGTTTGATATTACCACCCAGTTATATGACTGTATAAGCTATATTTGTGACCTGAAAGTAAAGTGACAGAATGTATGTATTTTTCATCATAGGAATAGATTGCTATTGATAGATGTATGAAATTAAACAATGCTACAGTTACTTTCAGTCATTTGTGAAGTATCTGGAATGTCATGATAGTTCAATCATTTAGAAGTTTAACCCAGCTATAAGACCTCAAACTGATATCTGTGTGCTTTAAGTAAAGTGAGGCATGTTTTAAGGTAAATGAATGTTTCTTAAATCCACAGCATTACCGGTGTTCTAATGTAAAGCAAGTTCTAAAAGAAAAGCAGAGCTGGGAGATCACTTACAACTTTAACAACTTTAACAATTATCCAGTATTTTTTTTTATTTCAACAGAAAAAAAAAGTTTCAGCTGATGACAGTGCTCAAAACTAACCCAGATCTTTTTTTAACTCATTGGAACATGTTAGCCATTTCTACGTGATACAAAATACATTTCTATGGCAAATCCTTAAGCATTCAAATATAATAGTAAAGTAAAATCTTCTTTTAAGATAGAAACAAAGGGTGGATTTATGGACTGCTTATTAGACATGACCATTTTATAAAGCAGTGAATTTTTATTTCTGAACTAAGGACTTTTTTCCGGTTTGTGTTGTGACTTACCGCTAAGCGTGTAAGCGCCACGCAATGAAGTATTATCTGCCACTAGTTTAACCGTATTTTGGCAAAAGGAGACTGGCAAAACCACAGGGGTTCTGCAGTTCTTATATCGGTTAAAGCTAAATTCAACTTAATCTAATGTTCACGATTAAACAAAAACCTGAGATGAGTATACAAACCCAGGGACCCAGCTTGGATTATAGAAAACCAAACAAAGCCAAACATGCAGCAATGACAGGCAAGGATGCTATATAAAGGCAAATAACAGGCAAAAATGCATTTTCCTCCAGATTTCCCACTGCCCCAAAAATCTAACTCTAAAAGGTCCACAGATGTGAATGAAAATATTACATAGTGTAACTCTTCTTAAAACACAGGATGAACCCAAAGAGTCCTTTCCCTCAATTTAGCTTTGAAATTTGACATTTAAAATATTTTAATTTAAATTTTCAATTAAAATAGTTTCTTGTAAACTGCAGTAAAGAGTACAAAGTTTATGCTGCAAAAAGAAAACAAAAAACTGTCCTTTTTTTAGAACTTTACACTTACAAAATCAATAACTACATGAAATTTGATCAGGGGAGCTCAAACATTTGGTTAATTTATTTCTACTTCTGTGATATCAATAGCAACTTAATTCTGTATTCAATCTAACATCAAGTTTTCTTCGCATGATGTTTAAAGGGAAGCCTGGAACACCTCTCTCCTGTCTATGTTTCCACATGATATCTATCTCTACCATCTGGTTCTGTGACGAAGATTCCATCCTTCGCATTCCTCAGTTCTATCTCTTGGTTCTTTCTCCCAGTTCTGTTTCTCAGTTACGACAATGTAGAAGTTCAGCCCTGCATCTCACACCTCCTACAGGCATGCAATGTTTCTTTCTCGTGCTACAAGCATGTCACCTCTGACAGAACAAAGGCTTGTAGCTCCAAAAGTGTAACTTTACAAGAAAAGGGGAAAAAAAAGCTTTATTTTTTAATTTTACAAGATTTTTCCCCAAGTGATTGTGGACCATTTCTATTGGTCCAAATTTTCACCTTTGAGTTTTCAAAGTCGTGTGTAAAAGTTGAACTTGTTGAAGTTGCACAGATTTGTTAAAAACAAGTAAACAAATCCTCTACAGGTACTGTTCTGCTTTTTATCTTTCACAATTTAACATATTTATAAATAACATAAAATATTACATATAATATTACATATACCATTTAATATTAAATTAATGTTTGCACAAGCCTTATTTTATGTTCTGTTTTTCCAGTATGTTTAATTCAGAAACTAGCAAAAATGTGTTTCCCGTAGAGGATGGACAAACTTATTTCTAAGTTAGAAAATCAACATATACATAGAACTGGACTGCCCAAATGTTTGCATGTAAAAAAACACCACCACAAAGACAACGTCAAAGCTGTGGCCTGAAGCCATGAAAGCAGCAGGATGTTCTATTACTGGCCTAGCGATTTCCCTGCATCCATGTGCAATTATTTGTATACCGAGCTCTGTGAGATGATCTCATTAACAGTAACAAACCACTCTTTGTATATGATTTTGTATTTGGAAAAAAAAAATTGCAAAGCAGTTTCGCTAGGCATGCTCTTTCTTGTTCAACCGGTTCCGCTATTTGTCACTGTCTGACGCGCGCTGCGGCATCCGCACAAGATTGGGAACAGCGATTACAAATCCATCTCTAAACAAAATAACACAAGGATATTCTCTGAGTCTATAGCATATAGACATATTATATACTCACAGGAAGGACAACTACTCCGGTTTAAATCATTGAGAGATCGGCACAGGATTAGAGATTCTGTCATCTTTAGCATTAGCATCTACAGATAGCACAACAGAGTCGTCCTTTAAAGGTGAGTAAACTTTGTTCTTACGAAATACAGATCTGGACTTTAAAAGTTTTTAAAAGTTTTAAAAGTTTTTAAGCTATGAAATTCTACCCTGTTACAATTCTGAATTTGTATGAATATCTGTGATACATTTTGGGCTTATTTTTAGTCTGAGATCTGCATGTTTGTATTGTGGTTGTGACGATGAGTCAGTGCAGGAATGTGTTTGCAGAAACAGGTTTGTTTGCATTGTGCAAATGATGACCGTGAATGGTAGAAATCTTTAGGAGTGCTTTCACACATTTCACCATACAACGAGCACAAGCATGTTTTCCTTGGATCAGTCCCTGTCACAACCTACGTCTAAACAATGGATTGTTTCATTTAGAGTTCCTGGTGCGTTGGCTTTATTCTTGTGTTTAAAGAAGTGCGTAAAGTGGGTTACTGTCAACCAGTGAAGAAATGGGGGGAGGGGCAAAGAAAGAGACGTCATCAACATATCTCCTAACATGCAGTTTAATTTTTTCACAGGATACTGAATTCCTGTATCACGTTCCATTCTGTCCTGTGCAGACAACCAGCACTGATTCAGCTATGAAATGTGACATTCTATTCTTGGTGTTGAGTGGTGAGTTGTGAGACACTGTTATACAACCTACAATTCTGACATCTATATCGTAGGTTAGGTCTGATTGAAATAAACTCTAAACAGACTTTTAACTGACTTGAACCTCAGACTTATATATTATGACCCTATACCCTAATTATGTTTATTTTATTCTAAGTATTTATTATTTTAAATTAGACCTACCAGACACTTTATTAGGTCCGATTTATCTGCTCCATTATCACTCTGTAGTTCTAAATGTACAGACTGTAGTCCATCTGATTTGCTGCATATTTTGTTAGCCCCTTTCACCCTGTTCTTCAACGGTCAGGACCCCCACAGGACCATCACAGAGCATGCATTATTTGTGTAGTGGATCATTCTCAGCACTGCAGCGGCACTGGAATAAAATTATTCAGTATTTCATTTAGTCACTAACAATCCAATCATAACACTACTGAAACTTTACCAAAAGTTCTGGCAGTGACAATTTTAGCAAATTATGAGCATAGCAGAAAAACTCTAGCCAGTACATGACTAACAAACATAGCTTTGAACAGCTTTACATAAAATCATATTATTTGTTCTTACAACAACAAAAAATGTCAGATAATATGTTAATTGCAGAAAATATGTGTTTTGGTAGCAACAATTCTTAATGTTACACATTTGTTTTCGGGACATTTGGGACACATTTACTTCAAAACAATGGGCTCTAACTGCTCACCATATGGCAGTCTCATTTCCTGCTCTGAAATGCAAATAAGGCTCCACCTAGGGACAAAAACTCTTTGTTTCAGTAGAGACATGAAAACAAATATGTACAACTGAGTATTTTTACAAATATAAAAGTATAAAACTATGAAAGTATTTTCACAGGTGTACATTTAGGGATTAGGGTTTGGGACAGACACCTCCCAGTAAAAAAAGGACCCTATATATGATGATCTTGAATATACTTAGCTTATGACAGTCTCTATTATTATCATCGTTCTAGATGCTTAATTGTTTATTTATTTATTTATTTTACTGTGGAGTAGCAGTTTGAATTCATTTGGTAGGACCCAAATCCATACACAGTGCTCAAAAGAAGTTCAGCTACATTCTAAATTACAAATCAATACCTAGTATAACCCCCATTTCACAGACAAAACAAATATTGGGAAACCAATTCAAATGTGCACAGATGGTCATGTCCATGTACAAAAATCTGCTTCTGTAATTGCTTTGAGAAAGTTCTTATATAGTATACAGCTGAATTAATCGGTGAATTTGGAGGTCGGACACATACACAGCCATATATCTCTGTGAACCATTGTGTGGACTGACTCTGCCTTCAAGAGGACTTTAAAGAACAACTACTGTTCAGAAGAACCAACACAGGCACATACGCTCCTGCAGAAACCATGATGCGTTCTATCCTAAAGATGAAAAGTAAGCAGGCTCGCCTACTAAATACTGTATTATTTTAGCAACTGTCCCATTTGTAGGCTGATGTGTAAATTTGTTCACACTAAAGATGTGCATTGGCCTTTTATGGCTGCTAACTGAAACAAACATTTGAAAGACACCAGTCAGTACAGTGTGGTGTGGTGCTGAAGAGACCTGTTTCTATAATTAATAATTATGGGGGATATATCAATCAATCAATCAATCAATCAGTATTTATTTGTATAGTGCTTTTTACAACTAACGTTGTCTCAAAGCAGCTTCACAGGAAAGCAGTTTATATAAAGGAAAAGGAAAACACGGAGTCCATGTACAGACGTAGGAAAGGGAATCCGGGTCCAAGCCCCCTGTGAGCAAGCCAGAGGCAACAGTGGTGAGGAAAAACTCCCTTAGAGTAAGGAAGAAACCTCGAGAGGAACCAGGCTTGAGGGGGAAACCCATTCTCCTCCGGTCTATCCCGGTTGGGGGGGGGGGACAGAACTAACAGGAAACATCTATTAGATACAGTCTGATTAATCCAGGAGGCAGTAATTGCAAGATGGAGCCGACCCATAGGTTCTCTGTTTAAGTGAGAGATAGAGTTCATGATCATCGCCAGAAACTGGCGGCTCTATTGCAGTCATTGTAGTCGTTGTAGTCATGTCGGGTGACAAGCTGGAGAACCAGGGCAGGAGACCCACGGTGTAGATGATGCTCTGGTGTCTCTAGCCGCTCTGGGGGTTCCCATGTGATCACTCAGGAGAAATGTCATTCCTGGGCTTAACAAAGAAGAAAAAGGGAGTGTGGAGAGAGAGAGAGAGAGGGAGAGAATGAGAGAGAGAATGAGAGAGACTGCTTAGGAGGACTGAGAGGTAGGCATTGCAACTTGTATGAATTTAGTGTGTGTAATCCTGAGAGTCCTGGAGAAGATTCCTCTGCGCTGGTAGCTCCTCAATGTTATCCATCAGGATCGATCAGCTCATAGAAAAGACAGATGAGAGGGCAGGAGAGAAAAACAGTTTGTATATGTTGTCCCTTTATGGAGAGATGTAAATTGTAGTGGTAAACAGATGATATCAACCAAATCCTTGTGCAAATAAGTAAGTTTTGAGTCTAGTTTTAAATGTAGAGAGTGTGTCTGATTCCCGAACGGAAAAAGGGAGAAGATTCCACAGTTTTGGGGCTACACAAGAAAAGGCTCGACCACCTGCTGTGGTTATTCAAATTCTAGGGACTGTCAGCAGGCCGTTATTTTGTGAGCGGAGCGGATGTGTGGGTTTGTGTGACTGAAGTAATTCACTAAGATAATGCAGGGCCAGGCCATTTAATGATTTATACATTAAGAGTAGAATCTTGTACTCAACACGAAATTGAACCGGTAGCCAGTGTAATGACGACAATATTGGGGATATATGATCATATAATTTTGTTCTTGTAAGGACTGCATTCTGGACCAGCTAGAGCTTATGTAGAGCCTTATTGGAGCATCCGGCTAAAAGGGTATTACAATAATCCAGCCTAGAGGTTATAAAAGCATGCACCAGCTTTTCCACATCTTTTAAGGATAGGATAATGCATAGCTTAGCAATGTTATGCAGATGGAAGAATGCCATCTTAACTATGTTACAAACATGTGCATCAAAAGACAGACTGGTATCGAAGATGACTCCTGGATTTTATAGAGTTGAGCTTGGAGTAATAGTGTGGCCATCTATATTCAGGACAAATTGGGAGAGTTTAGATCTCTCTGCATTGGGTCCAAGTAGCAGGACCTCAGTCTTGCTTGGATTAAGCTGAAGGAAATTGGTAGCCATCCAGTTTTTTTATATTATTAACGCAGTCGTCAAGTTTATTTAGGTTTAAAGGTATATAGAGTTGCGTATCGTCTGCATAGCAGTTATGTTACCAAGAGGCTGCATGTAAAGAAAGAAAAGAAGCGCCCCGAGGACTGACCCTTGAGGGACACCGTATCTTACTAGTGTATGATCAGAGTGTTTATTGCTGAAACTAATAAATTGATAGTCAGTCAGATACGATCTGAACCAGGATAAAGCCTCTCCTTTAATGCCAACCTGATTTTCTAGCCTATCAAGGAGGATCTTGTGGTCAATAGTATCAAAAGCAGAACTGAGATCTAGAAGAACTAATATAGAGATATGACCACTATCAAGCGACATAAGGAGATCATTACTACTTTGGTTAATGCTGTTTCAGTACTGTGAGGTCTAAAGCCAGACTGAAACATCTCATGAAGAGAGTTTTCATGTAGGTGGGAGCAAAGTTGTTGTGAGACCACTTTTTCTAGGATCTTTGCTATGAAAGGGAGATTGGATATAGTCTTTTATAGTTTAGATACTGCACACTGAGTATATATGAGTATATATGAGTATAATGTAGTGTTACTATACACCACATCAAGTAGTTCAGAATCTTGTAAGACCCAGCAATTGAGCAACTAATATTAAACTGATCAGTAATTTAAGTGTAGTTAATCTGAGAAAGCATAGTTACTAAGTAATTCTCAGTGAGTAATTCTCTTTGATTTTGATTTGAATGGTGATAGCACAGGGCTCTATTTTTCCTGTCTCATTCCACAACTTCAGTAGAATTATCATTCTTAATTTCGGAATTTTCAATATAATTTTCAGTCTTTCTCTCTGGTATTTTATTACCAAAACATATTATTTATGCATGGATGAATATAAGAATTTTCTTAAAGCAATTACAGGAGTATGTCTGCGGGTCTGCCTGGTTCCGCTGCTCCTCCGAACTCCAGTTCCCAGAGTGCACAGTCCGATGACGCCACGCCCACGTGCTCGCGCTCCGCTAATCCTTTCTGGTCCGCCTCTCACGTTTACTGATTGCCACAGCTGTCACCAATAGTATTTAAACCCCCCCACCCCTTTGACCTGATTTTCTCCTTGACGACTCTGCTTGGATCTTTCCCTTAAACCTGTTTGCTTGGTTCCCGCTTACTCTCTGGCTCTAGACCCTGCTTCTGCCTTCCTGGTTTTTGTTTTTCGATCCTCCTTCTGATCTTGTCTGCCCGCCTGCCTGACGTTCCGGTTTCTGACCCTCGCCTGCCCTTTCGTTTCATGACTGGTGTTGCCCTCATTCTCTGCTGCCCAGTGTTCTGTTGTTGTGTGAAACCCCGGACTGCTCTAATAAAACCCTTTTCATCCCCTGGCTCGGCAGGCAGCCAGTAGTGGGTATAATATCAATATATTAATATCGCCACTATTAAAAGAGACACAACTTTTGCATAAGTCATGGCAGTTAGTTCTTTGTTGTCTTGACCACAGCTATGAAGTACTAAGCAGACTTTTCTCTTTACTAGCTCACTTCTGATTCTCAGCTAATTTCTGCTCAGCACAAATACAATGGAAGCAGGCAAAACTAGTCCCACTCTAGAGTGCTAGAATAACCATGTGAATAAACACTGAGAAACAAATAACCTAAAACCAAAGTGCTGCATTTATAAACCACAAAGAAATTTCAATATTTGTGGTCTTTTAGTTTTTAAACCTAGTCATTATTGCTGATTATTATAATTTCCCTTAGGATTAAAAATAAATAAATGAAAACTTTAGCTTAGCTTATGATATAAATTATATGCAGAAACTGTTGGAGGACTAATTTTGAGCACAGTAAAGGAATTAATGGAATGGAACCTTAACATGTTTTGTTGATTTCTAGACAAAAATGAACACTTCCTCTATGGGGCAACCTAAAATGTGCCACCTACAACCTTAAATATGTTTTTTTTCTTCTAATTTTTTTAATGCAATTTTTATTTACTTAATGAGTCCAAAATAAAACAAAAATGTAAAATGTGTTGTCACTGTTTGCAGAGGTCACAGTTGTGTTTTATATCGTTGCTGTCCAAAGAAAAACATGTTTCTCCATTTTTTTTTTAGATTTTTACTTTTATGCATCATTTGAACACAGGAGCTGCTGTTTACATTGTCTGAAAGTTTCATAATGAATGGACCAACAGAAATGGCCCAAAAGGGTTTGGAAAAAAAATTAATTAAAGCTCCCATTTTGGAGATACTTGTTTGTCTTTGGACAACTACGATATCCAATAACCGTGCACTGTAATGTGCAAAATTATCTTCTCTGAAGAAGATGTATTCTTTTCACATTGAAGCTCAACAAAACATGGTCAGGACCACTGCAAAACAGGTATTATTTGGATGGTTGATGGATGGCTGGTTAAACACTGTGTCCACTCACTGTCCAATTTATTAGACACTCCTATCTTCTTGTTCTACCTTGTAGATGTAAAGTCACAGACAATAGCTCATCTGTTGCAGCAGTTTGCATTGTTCGTCCTCTGGTCCTTCATAAGTGGTCACTTTCAGACCACAAACCGCTGCTGGCTGGATATTTTTAGTTGGTGGACTATTCTCAATCCAGTAGTGACACAGGACTCTAGTCCCACCCAAATTATACCTGCTCAGTGGTGGTCCTGTGGGGGTACTGACCATTGGTGAATGCGGTAAAGAAGGACTAAAAATAAGGCAAACAAACAGATGGACAATGGGTGTACGCACAAAGTAAGTGTACCTTATAAAGTGTAGTAGACGATGGTCAAAAAAGATCCAGTATATAACCTTTCCATTAAGTGGAAGTTGTTTACACTCAAACTCAAGCTTAAACATAAATGTTCTCCATAGCTGCACATCTTGTTTACAAGCATTCTTTAAAATGGTTCTGTAAAGCAGTGGTTCTGAAACCAGTTCTCCAGAATCCCCAGGTGGTCCTCGTTTGTGTTAGGTTGAAGCAAATATGTCTTCTGGGGGTCCCTGATGGGACCTAAAAAGGCATTGGCTAGGATTTCTAAATTGCAAAATATTCAGAATTTGGCTTTGATTTACTTTTTAAAGTTGTAAAACAATAGCTGGTAGAGATGCATTGTGAGTGGTTTATTTAAAGTGGCATAGTCCTTTGTTATATGTTATTTGTATGGCGTGCACAATTAGCAGCTAACTGTGTCTGTAGTAATTCCATACCATGCAGGACTGTTTGCATGCAGCCAGAAATTGTTTTACTGAAAAAGACATATGCCTTACCAAAGTCACATTGTTTGAAGTGACCTGTGTATCACTGCATATCATCATTTCTTTAATCTCATTTACCTTTTATGTTTCAGCTACATGGCAGTTGTCTTGCTTACTTGCAGACACCACTACGATTAATGGAACAACACCCACGTCTAACCCAACAACCCCAGTTGTTTCCACAGTCTATGAGACGGCCAGTACAGACACTACCAGCTCTTCTCTGACAGAAGTTATGTCTGAAATGTCAACGACCACTGACACATCTGAGATATCAACCAGTACTATGAATCCTGAAACACACACTGGCATGGAACCCAACTTTACAACAACTGATGCACCTATAACTACATCCTCAACTACCATCAGACCAGATGCATCTAATTCCAAAACATCAATACAACCAGGTTTAAACAACACCATTCCTAGTCAAGATACAACGTCATCTCAAAATTTAGCAACTACAAACACTGGAAACTTAACAAACACTGACTCCATAGGTTCAACTCCTTATGTTGTGGCCTCCCCCATCCAAACAGTTTTCCAGACACCAATAACCAGTTTAACAAACAGGATAACGGATTTGTCCCCAGAAGCATCAGCAGAGTCTTCAACTGTAAATGCTGAATCAGCATTATCCTTAACGTCTGGAGCTTCAGAATCCATGGCATCCACACAGAGCAATGATGCAGTATCACCAGACACACGTTTGACTAGCATGTACACCACTGAGATGCTCTGGCCCTCAACCACGATTCCAACATCTCCAACCGGAACACAAATGCAGCAAGTGAACAGCAAACCTACAAATCAGACAGTGGAACCAGATGGCTCTGCTATGGACACTAGTCCGGACGCATCACTCAGCAGCATTTCCACAGATTCAACAGCATCAACCAGTCAATCCGTAGCACCTGACACAAGTATCTCTCTGTCTCCAGCACCAGAACCCACAGATTCTAGCACTTCTGCACAATTTGAATCAAAAGACAATAGTTCTGTCACACCACAATCAGTAATGGCAACGTCTCAACCAATTGGAATGCTACCTGATTCCAGCAGCGAACTGTCAATGGTTACACTTGACATAACTACAGAATTTTCAATCAATGGCCACACTTCACCCACAGCCAACACATCTGTGATTGAAGATTCCGAGACAAGCACAGGACCTGTAACATATGATTTGTCACCATCTGAATCACTGCCTACCACCACTCATGGACCTGCTACAACAAAAGCAACAGATTATTCTAGTAGTGGTGGGAACATTACTAACAAAGTGACGGTCACAGCTGCATCCAGTTCAGAAGACATCACATCCTTTTCTGCAATCACTAGTGACTACTCATCAGTTACCTACAGCGAGCAATCTTCACAATTCACGGGTGCAGTGTCACCTCAACTCATCCCTACACAGAGCCGAGTAGGGATAAACACTAATACCACAGAGATCACCCAAACAACAAGCAATTTTAGCCCTTCAGAAGTAACCTCTTTTGGAACATCAGCGGACACAACTGATAAC
>CM067500.1:13602609-13734791 GCA_034552555.1 Semaprochilodus insignis | reverse complement strand
TCTCATCAATCTCTCATTAGCAGATTTAATTTTAATATCCTATCTCTACATTTTTCAGGTGCTCCACAGACAGTCGCTGTGATAATCCTAACCAACGGCACTTTTGTAACGGCTTTCTCAGACTCCACTTCAGCTTTATTCACAACTAGGTCATTAATGATGAAACTGGGAGTAAGTATGACATTAGCGATTTTTCAGATTTCAGAATTACCCCGTAAACAGGCCCAAATAAATATTTAATTTTTAAAATCTTATTATTTTGCAGCTGGAGCCCTTTTTCACAGCTGACTACCCTTCAGCATTCAGCAGCTTGGCACTGTCAAATTTCAGGTAATTGTTGTCCTCAGTGTTTTCGAACTAATATTAAATAATTCATTTGTTAGCAACACAGGGTATAACTTTAATTTGCTTTGTTAATATGAATGAATACTGTTAAATGTGTTAGCTTGCATCCCAACCCAGTCATATCTCTATATACTAAATGCTATGATGATAACAAATCTCATTTGCTACAGTATTTTGTCCTCACTCACTCTATACTTTCTAGTGATGGAGGTCTCAGCTCTACTGGTGTAAATATGATCCAAAACTCCATGGGTTTGTCTTTTGGAGCCACTGCTACAGTCCCCAACAGCACCCAGATTGGACAAACAATAATTAGAGCAGCTAAAAATAACACCCTCCCCTTCCAGATCTTCACCTCAAAGATCATAGTGAATGGCACCGGTAAGACATTTAGCTGCATGGTTTCTATAATTTCAGGATCAAAACATGAATAACTGTACATTGCATCTTGGTATTGCTAAGAGCAACAGAACACACATTTTTTACTTTAAAGAGCACTCTGATTATTGTTGTAGAATGGCTGTAGACATGGTCAATCTTAATAATAATACTTCTTTTTATACTAATTTATGACAAGGAAAATGGTTTATGTAAAATTTCATGTTCTGTTTTTTTTTATCTATTTATGATGTTTTCTGTTATTTATCATTTGTTCATTTTTTTTTTTTGCAATACAGTAATATCATCAAGTGAAGTCAGCAGCAAGATCAGCATGGTCACAGCATCCTTCATGATAGCCATCTCACTACTGTTCACGTGGTCCAGCTGAAGAAGTGACAGAAGGAGTGATTTCAGCACGTTTCTAGCCCCATTTCTCTGTGTTTAATAAGGGATTTGTAAAAAGTCCCTTCTGAGCACCATCTTTTTAAAGAATCTGTATTGGGTCCATCACTCATGAAATCTGCCTTTAATTTAAGTGAAACCCCAAGCCAGATTTTATTTTACCTCAGAGCAGTTCCTACATACCGCTCTTCAGTATCTTGTAATCACTATTATGCTTTGCAAGTAATCCAGTTATGAAAGTGTGAGTTAATTTATTTAATCAAGTTTAATTTATTATTGAGCTTATTTATTTATTTAGTGCCTTAAAGTCAGTTCTGGCTTGTGGTGACCATATGGATAGTGTTTCTCCAGAATGTCTTGTCTTCTGTTTAGGTCTTAAAGCTCCTTAATGGCTTGTTCATGGGATTATGCATCACAAGCTAGCATGTAGAAATATATAATATGTAAAAATATGTATATTGAATTAAAGGGTTAATTTCAATTATTATTAAAGGTGTTGTTGTTGATGATATTAAAAAAAATTGAATGTAGCTTACTGCATTCTATAAGAGACACAAGTTGCAGCTCTTTTGTGAATTTTTTATTTTTTTAAATGGCTGTTTGTGAATTTTCAGAGATCTTGCCCTGTTTTTTGAGGGATGCACATGGTCTGCCCATAAAGAGCCAACTCCACAGTGATGAGCAAATTGGCAGTGGCACAGCCTACATTTAAAGCTGTCTAATAGGCTGACTCTGCCCATCACATTTTGACAATTGGCTGATCACGAATGGTCTGGAAAACTGTTTTGATGTGTGTGGAACCTGGGTGAGTTTGGAGGCTTAAACTCTGGATGTCCACTAACTGTAGCACCGCTCCTGTCTCCACTTTGTTTATTTTACTTTACACTGATTTGGAGTCACTGTTTTTAATTAAACCAATTTAGCTGCTGCTAGAAAAATACTAGAATAAAAGGCAGAACACGCAGCAAATTTGATATCCAGAATATACAGCAAATTTGACTCATATACAATGAACTGGAGTTTTTATACGCTAAAGTAGTTTATACAATTATTCAGAGATAAAGACGTGACACCCTGGCTATATTAAAAAAACTCAATCAATCAATAAATAAAAATGAACTGACTAATTTGACTGACAACTTAGATGCTCCATCCAATCCTATTATATAACTGACTTTTTCACTGACTACCAAAGGGATTATTACTGACTGACACTGTTTAGGCTAGTATCTCAGACTAAATAGATTACACAACAAACTTCTATCTATCTATCTATACATCCATCCATCCATCCAGCTAATATATTGCTATCTATAGATTTCTCCCTCTCTCTTACACCTGTATACAATACACACACTTTTTCACGTACATTACTCAAATAGGCTACCCCATAATTGATTAAAAAAAAAAAACTCTTGCACAACGTATGCACTATGTGGACTAAGTACCAAAACTCCATGTAGGACCTTCTTCTTTATTATACATTACTGTTCCCTTATTCTTCTATTATCTTCATCTTTTTTATTTATTCATTTTATTATTTTTTTTTATTAATAATGTACATCACTGTTCAGGACCCACAAGACAAATTAATGTTTTCATACCAACATCCAAAAATCAGATTAACATGTAATCCTACATTCTCAAATCATGATCTACACCAATATATAGCACCACATACACACATTCACACTGCTTAAGATTAAAACACACAATCACTATATTACATCTAACAACATGTCACACATAAAATCTGTTACATGGAACATACGTGGTACTGGATCTCAGGAAAAAAAAAAAGATCCAAAACCACCTTGAAAATTTAAAAGCAGATACATGTCTTTTACAAGAAACTCATCTAACAGACATTGACTAACACAAACGGAAGTAATCACAGCTCATTACAACTCTAAACAAAGAGGCATCGCCATCCTAATACACAAAAAGATTTTGGTAGCACTTTACAGATCAGTAATAAGTAGGTAACAAATAGTATTTAATTATTAATTAAATGCCAGTTTCCTAGTTGTTACAAAAGAATAAATCAGAAATTGTAGTGAGTGTTAACAAGGCCATTATGAAATGGTAAAATAATACTTACCTAAAAATTACCTGCTTATTTTATAGTTCTTTATGTTTAATAAGTGAAGAATTGTAGTGGTTACAAGGCAGTAATGTAATAGAATAGATTTACCTCATCTATTCCTGGGTAACAATACTTGTCTATAGGTGGAGCAGAAGGCCATTTTGAACTGATGTTGTGACCTGATGGAGGTGTAGTAAGCAAGAAACAAGATGGAAATAAGTAAGTTTGCATTTTACGGCTCTAATACCGTTTAGTTTCACTGTAATTACTGCCTGTAACTCACACTGTGTCTGACCATTTAAATACATAACAGGTAAGAAATAAAACAGAAACTAGTGAATTAGTATTTTACAGCCCTGATACCAGCTAATTACAGGAGAACTACTTTATTGAATTTGGGTTAATAACTCTAACATTATATATTATATACATGTACTTAATTATTATTCTCTCTTAATGTTCATTAAGAACCATTTTATTACTAAATACTGATACAATGACTCTTTTTATTAATGACTAGAAGATGTGCATGTAATTAGGAAAGTACAACTTGTTACCATTGTGTTTCTATTACATTGCTGCCTTGTTGCCACTACATTCGCTCACTTATTATAGATAAAGAACTATAAACTAAGCAGGTAATTTTTAGGTAAGTACAAATTGTGACCATTATTTTACCATTTCATAATGGCCTTGTTAACACTCACTACAATTTTTGAATTATTATTTAGTAACAACTAGGAAATTGGCATTTAATTAATTAAATATTAATCTACCTAAACTAACAGAAGAACAAAAACAGACACTAGAAGAACCAATATCATTAGAAGAATTCCACAAAGCCATCAAATGCCCAACAATAAAGCACCTGATCCAGACGGTTTCCTAGCTGAATTTTACAAACATTTCTGGCCAATATTATCATGACTCATCAATAAATTAATGAAAGAAATAAAGCGAAATATACAATTACCCACTGATATGAATACAGCTACAATTTCCCTCCATCTCAAACCTAACAAAGACCTTACCAGACCCTCCCGTTACCGACCTCTCTCACTCATCAACACTGACTTAACACTTGACAAAACTTTTAGAAACAGTAATCCAATATCTAATCCACCCCAATCAAACTGGTTTTATCAAAGGCAGACATTCCTCCACCAACATGGGCAGACTTATCAACATAATCCAATATGCTACCGATCAGAAATCACAAACAGCAATCAGAACCCTTGATGCAGAAAAAGCTTTTGATAAAATAAACTGGAAATTCTTATTCATCACATTACACAGATTGGGTTTCGGGGAATCCTTTATACAATGGATAAAGATCCTATGCACCTCACCTATGGCCACTGTAACTACTAATGGGGTAATATCACAACGTTTCACTCTTCAGAGAGGTACGAGGCAAGGATGCCCACTCTCTCCCCATTTATTCACCACATTTATAGACCCATTAGCTGCAGCAATACGTCAGAACATAAACATAAAAGGAATTCAGACATCACATACCCAACATAAAATTAGTCTGTATGCAGATGACATTTTACTTTTCTCACAAAACCCATCATCCTCAATAAAAGAATTATTAAAACAATTGAAAATTACTCTAAGATCTCAGACTACTCCATTAATTGGTCTAAATATGCTGTTCTACCATTAAATAAAAACGTATGTAACACTCCAATTCAGACACACTCTCCACTGAACACTAATTTCATCACATATTTGGGTGTTAAAATGTCCCCCCAGCTGTCAGAATTACCCAGCCTCAATTATACCCACCTTCTGGAAACAATAAGCAGTGACCTTCAAAGCTGGGTAAATCTTTTTATCTCACTCATAGGTAGAATAGCCGTTATTAAAAGAACTGTATTGCCCAAAGTCAACTACCTATTCTCAGTGCTTCCTGTTGATCCTCCCACGAACTGGTTTAAGTCTTTAGATAGCACTATCTCTAAATTTTACTGGAAAAATAAACCACCTAGAATCGAACTTAGCACACTGCAGAACTCAAAAACCCATGGAGGCTTAGAAGCCCCAAACTTTTACAGCTATTTTCTTGCAATCAAATTACAATATATACTAAAACGGATTAACCTTGATCAGACAGACAGTACATGGATTGACACTGAACAAACCCAGTGCAAAGATATCAAGATAGCAGACCTACCATTTATCAGCCACACACNTGCATGGAGTGATAAAGGCATCACACACCTTAAACACATATTCCACAATAACACCCTGGTTTTACTTTCACATCTAACCCAGAATTTCGGCATTGAGAGTAATCACTTCCTCAAATTCCACAAGCTAAAATCCCTAATGAGCTCCAAAATCAAAACAACTGAAAATACATTAGATTTGCCTCCTATAATTACTGATTTCATTAACATATCTCCTCCGAATAAACTCTTATCCAAAATATACAAATTAATACCAAAACCAGACTCAAACATAGTACTGCCAACTAAACTGTGGGAACAAGATTTATCCATCACCCCCGGTGCCGATTTCTGGATACAGATATGTAAAGATCTTCCACATGATCACAAGCACTAATCTACAGCTCATACAATATAAAGTCATTCACAGAACGCACTACACCGGGCAAAATGGGATTCACCAGCTCTGAAATCTGTCCACACTGCACCCAGAACACCACAGACAACTACATCCATGCCATGTGGCACTGCCCACCCATAAAACACTTCTGGCAAGAATTTATCAGCATATTAGCAACATGCTTAAATATCACTATCCCCCTATCTCCAGAGCTATATCTACTAGGAGCCACATCAGCAATCAGTACGACACATGAAACCTCCACCGCTCTACTCACAGCTCTACCCATTGCCAAGAAAACTATCCTCATGAACTGGAAATCGAGAAACACCATTACTACCAACCAGTGGAAAAACTTATTAACATATTATATATCTATGGAAAAAAATATCTGCTTCCACCAAAAACGCTGAACACAATTCAATCTGGACAACAATCGCTGACTTGGTTCGATAGTAATTAAAAACAGATATACTGAGATCCAATACCAAACTCAACATCACCATATACATAACTCCAGTAAATCATCTCCCTCCCACACACACACACACACATTTATACACACTAAATCCTTTCCAATACAACAGTAATATTTAACAGATCACAATAACAGTTGGTGCTCACCCATTGTTTTGTTTATGTTATTTTATTTTTTTATTATTTTTATTATTATTATTATTATTATTATTTTACATAAATTATTTTTGTTTGTTCAATTGTTTGCTCTGTTCAGATGTTTTTTCTAATACTTTCATGTTGGTATGCCTGTTTATGTTTATATATCCTCCCTCAGAATAATTAATTGTGAATTAAAACAAAGTCTTAATAGTCCTCCAAAGGGTGTGGGGGGAGTGGTGGTGGGCCAAATACATTTCTATCAATAACAATGATAATAATGCCAACACTACTATTACATCTAATACTACTACTTATAATAGCAATAACAACAACAATACTACAAACCTTAAATAAATGCAAAACACATGGTGAATGCTAAAAAACAAGGCAGTGATTAGCAAATTCTGTTAGATCTGAATTTTTTTTTTCTGTTAGATCTGAATTTTTTTTTTTTAAATAAACTATTGATATTTTGTAAGCAGGAAAAGGCACAATCGACATATCACCAAGACTTATTGTGTGGCAAATGGCAAAAATCCCATTAAATAGTAAAAAAAAAAAAAAACAAGAGCGTTGAATACTTTCTGAAGGCACTCCAAAAGTACTAAAGTTTTAGACACCTAAGGAAACTTGAAATCATGAAATCATTAAAAAAATGAAATCATTTATCTGCACAATCAGTGGGAACTGGGCAAAAATTTGAACAACAAACAGTGCATAATATGTCTATTCAGCCACAAGCTGTCACATCCTGCCTTGTCTTGCCCATGTTTGTCTGTTTTCTCTGGTTTTCTGTTTCTTGTCACTTCCATGCGCCTTTTGTTGTCCTGTTCCTTGTGGTTCTGTTTATTTTGGTTTTTGGCTCCTCCTGTCTCCGCCCCCTTGTTAATCCCCTCACCTGTCCCTAGTTTGTAGCTCCGCCCCTTCCCAGGTGTTCCTTGTTAGTCTTTGTTCACTTATACTCCCTGTGGTTCCCTTTGTGCTGGCTTGGTGTTTTGTCTCCATGTCGGTCGTTTGTCCTCATGTCTGTTTTTGTAACCCTGTTCCAAGTAGTTTCTCAGTTTGTTAGTTTTTTCCTTTGGTTTTGTTTTGTCTTATTTGTTCTGTTCATTAAATACTTGGGTCTACATCCAGCCTCCTCATCTTGACACCTCGTGACACAAGTGCACAATTTCATACTGGGCAAATACAGTAGTGTGCTATTTGTCATGGGTGCACAAACCAAGTTACTGATACAGCACACTTTATAGGAGGTTTAGCCTGGATTTAATGGTTATTAAGTCATTCAGATCATTGATTCCTCTTCCAGAGTTGAACATGCAAGTGACCACATAGGATACGGACCTATATGGACAAATCGTGCATGTGTTCCATGGAAATAACTACAGAGAGTCAGTTGGTGATCAGGACAACAGTATGCATTTTGAAAGTTGGACCATGCATCTTCTGTGATCTATATCTGGGCAGTGTTCCCATTATACCTTGTTTAGAGGGACAGCAATGGAAGCTGCTTCCAGCGAGCAAATGGTGGAGTATGGACACTGCACCCTTACTCTTGCAAACACAAATTGACTAACTGAATAAAGTGTCTCTTAAGCTGTAAAAAGTAGGTTGTGATAAAAGAACATCCTCCCGTCATCATAAACATAATTTAAATGTAGGATGCCTGTTTTCCCAATGGGAAGCAAACATGGGTCTCTCTCTGATCACTAGGTCCTTTGATATTGCATATAGGGGATAAAGGGTGCCACCTACAGGAGTTATTAAACTGTGCTTCAATTGATCATTGTATGGATACACCAAAGGATATTTTAAGGATATAAATTTTGCTTGGGTACATAAGTTAAAACAACAGGAGCTACTGTTATAACTCAGTCTAAGGACTGGCTATAAAAGAATGCTGTGTTGCAGTGTGTAAAATACCCCCTGGTATTCGGGGGGTTCCATGTTCCTACTCTAGGGGTTCCTACTCTAGCGTTGCCTGGCTGTTAATTCATTCACCAAAGCTCACCAAGTTCAGCAACAAAACATTTGCTTTAACAATTATTCTTTTGGAAATGCTCTTTTCTGGAGTGGTAATGCAGCTAAATAACAATTTAATCTTTCGATCTATTGAGAATTTTGTTTCATATTTATAAATATGCAAAGAGGTGTCCTGATAATCAGTTTCCAGGACCACCTGGGTGAACCAGTTTGCTACAGTGCTACAAGAGTTATTAAACTGTTTCAATTGATCACCATATGTGGTTGAAAGAAGCAAGACTGAGACCTAAACACACTGGATGACTAACATATGCCAGTATACAAGAGTTGTTGACATAACCTCTAATTTCAACAGTTTATGTCAAGTATGTTACAATTTTTGAAATAATACCAAAATGAAGCATGATACATTTCCTTAAATGCTGTGAGTAATCCTAATAGCCAGGTAAACTTTTAATTGAGACCGAATTTACAAGTAAGACTCCTTATTCCAGGATAAGGTGATTTGTTGCGGATGAGTTAAAAAAAAAATCAGTATAGTTCATTTTGGGTTTTAAAATAAATCTCGTGTGACATTTTCAGTGAAATGCTATTATGCAACTGCAACTGGGCCCGAAGCTATAGACTTTGCTTCTTTTAGTTGTTTAAGATGGAATGCATCATCCTTCACTAATGCCAACAATGGCTTTCAACTGAAACGAGGGACAATTCCAAATATGTGGCTAGACTCAATAACTGATGAATAACAATTATCATTATTGAGAAACATGTCAGAGACCATTCTTAGTCACGTCATTTTCATCAGGATATATAAGTAACCCCACACCAACACAAGCACTACTTCGCTTGTACGCATCATGGGACTATTAGATTGAACTGCTTCTGAGGATTTTATGAATTGACAGACTGTATACAACAGCACCGCATCACTGTTCAGCCAATTTACAATTGCTGATCTTCTGAACTGACTTCACAAAGGAATTAGGTGAGTTTGTTAACTGAATTAAAGATTTCTGTTAGTAATTAGTTCTATTCCAAGTAATAAATTAAATTCTGTAAAAATGAGAGATTTTATTGAAACAAACTGGCATTAGGTGACACCTGATAATCAAACTGATAATCAAATCTGTTAAATAAATTGAAAATGAAAACAATACTTTTAAAAAAAATAAAGACAATGTCTTAGAATTAAACAACGAAGAAGGGCTTAAAAATAATTTTGTTTCTCATTGAATATATATTTGCCTTTCTCAGTTGTTAATTCTAATGTGTTTTATCTGCCAAGTACAATTTGAAGTGGCCCATTTATTTTAAAATGTTTTTTTAATTATTTGAAAATCAAACCTCCAATGTCCTAAATAAAGTTCTTGTTTTATCCTTACTTGAATTCCTCATATGTAAATAACACATTTTTTTATCTTCCATCCTTAAGGAATTTCAAGTATTTTAAAACAACTACACTCAAAATGACTTACACCATGTTTTCATGTGTAATTAATGTTAAATCAATTCGATGTAGCATAAATTAAGACCACTGTCAGTAATAAAGGGCATTAAAATATCTAAAGGTGTGAAATAATCATAAAATTAAATTACTCTATGAAATGTACCATAACCTTAGACAGAATTCCTGTGTATTTTATTCCCTAAATAAAAATATTAATCAATGAGGTTATCAGTATCTATTATATACAGTGTATCCACCAACAAATATCTGAAATGTTTCGATTTACAATGCTGTGGAAACTAACAAATAAATCAAAACAAATCATCAAACACAGGAAGACTACTTGAATGATTAAATCCATCCACCTAATAATATAATATAATATAACAAGTGAGCAGGTGTGGACATGGATACAAATGCTGAGGCTTTTTATTTAAGACCGATTTAACAACAAATAAAAACAGGGTACAAGCAGCCAAGAAACAAGAGTGTTGTTGATATAAACTCTAATTTCAACAGTTTATATCAAGTATGTTACAATTATTGAAATAATATTCAAATAAATCAAGACACTTTTCCTTACATGATGTGAGTAATACTAATAGCCAGGTAAACTTTCCATTGAGATTCATTTTACAAATAAGATTGCTTATTGCATGATATTAATTTGTCAGTGAGTTCACAAAATATCAGTATAGTTCATATCAAGTTTTAAAATAAATCTTGCGTGACATTTTCAGTTAAAAAATGCTTTTGTGCAAATGTAGCCAGCTTCAAAGCTAGCCATTGTTACTTTAAACTGTATAAGATGGAATGTATCAGCCATTCACCAAATGCCAACAATGTCTTTCAACTGAAACAAGGCACAATACAAAAAATGTGGCTAGGCTCTGCATGACAGTCAATGACTGATGAAAATCAGTCATCGTTATTGAGAAATACGTAAAAGAAACTAGTCACGTCATTTTCATCAGGGTATGTGAGTAAGCCCACACCAATGCAAATATTGCTTTGCTTATATGCATCATGGGACTATTAGACTGACTTGCTTCTGAGGATATTATGAATTGACAGATTGTATATCGCAGCACTGCATCACTGTTCAGCCAGTTTACAAATGCTGATCTAAACTGACTTCACTAAACTGACTTCTAAACTGATTTTCATTAAATTTTTTTTGTTTCATGGGTAAAGAATTTTGAGTATATTAAAACAACTACGCAAAACCATCCATATGACTTACACCATGTTTCCACATGTAATTAATGTTAAATCAGTGTGAAGTAGCATAAATTAAGACCACTGTCAGTAATACAGGCCAATTCAAATTAAAATATCAAATGATGTGAAATAATAGTACTGTGACATTTTCAGTGGCATGCTGTTACGCAACTGCATCCGGCCCCAAAACTATAGACATTGCTTCTATTAGTTGGAATAAGTTGGAATGCATCAACCATTCACCACTGCTAACAATGTCTTTCAACTCAAACAGGGGACAATACCAAAAATGTGGCTAGACTCTATAACTGATAAATATCAATTATCATTATTGAGAAACATGTCAAAGAGACCATTCTGAGTCACGCCAGTTTCATCTGGACATATAAGTAACCCCACACACACACAAGCATTACTTCACTTGTACGCATCTTGGGACTATTTTGAACTGCTTCTGAGGATTTTATGAATTGACAGACTGTATATGCTGATCTAAACTGACTTTACAAAAGAAATTGGGTGAGTTTGTTAATTGAATTAGAGATTTCTGTTAATAAGTAATTAGTAATTAGTTCTATTCCAAGTAATAAATTCTGTACAAATTACAGATTTTTTTTTTTGTTTAAACAAACTGGCATTAGGTGACACCTGATAATCAAATTGGAATCTTACCAAGCCACATTTTTCTATGATTTAATCTGATAATTAAAAAGGAAAACTATGCAATTACAGAGGTTTTTAAAATAAATGCAATATCTTAAGAAGGGCTTAAAGAAAAAGAAACATTTTGTTTCTCATTTAATGTGCTTTTTTTAATGTGCTTTATTTGCAAATGCAATTTCAAGTGGCCCCTTTCTTCTAAAATTGTTTAGAATTATTTGAAAATCAAATGCTGATATCCTAAAAGAAATTCTTGTGTTTNAGTATCTTAACTATTTACATACTGTGTGCCCACTGTCAAATATCTTTTTCCATGATGGTGCTGTTGAAGCTAACAAATAAATCAAAACAAGACATCAAAACAAATGATCAAATAAAGGAAAACTGCTTGAGTCATTAAAATCCATCAAATATCATATAATGTTCCATCTTGGGAGAGATGGATACAAATGTTCAGGTTTTTTACTGATTTAATAACAAATGAAGACAGAGTACAGGCAGGCACGGTGAGCACAGGACTGTTTGTAATAAATAATAAAACACCTAGCCAAAGATTTTAAGGAATCTAAACCGAGAACTAAACATAAAAACAAAAACACAGTGCATCTGCACAAAAACTACAATGAGGGACATGACCAGAGGGAAAAGGCAGCAAGGAACAGTAAACAAGAACAAAGGCACATGGCAATGACATGAGGGAAAGACAAAAGAAAGACTGGCTGGGCAGGAAATGGCAAAGGAACAGGGAACTGGAAGAATGGGGAGACAGGGCACTGGAACAAGACGCTGAGGCAGCTCTGGAACAGGGCGCAGAGCCAGCACTGAAATAGGGTGTGAGTCTGCATGAGCAACTGCCGCATACTGGGCAGCTGAGGGTGCAGCTGCCACATCCTATGCTACAAATGCTAACTGGTGGTCTCCAGACTCCTGGGTGCCACTGCGGCATTCTTAGAGGAAGGCTGGCCTGCAGCAGTGCCCTTATGTTGCTTAACTTGGCTCTTCTACTGTGAGCTTCTACAGCTCAGCAAGTTCGGCAACCTCTACAACTGTGTCCACAAGCCGACCAAATGCTTTATCCTCCCTATGCAGAAAGGCCTGTAAGCAATAGAGCAAACGGTAACCCTCCTGCAGTCTGGCAAGAGTCTTCTCAAACAGGTTTTGCTTACTGTATGCATTGGTGGTCTGGTGTTCCATAACAAGCAAACAGACGAGGGAAAGAGATACAAATTCCCTTTTTTTAAAGTCTGATTATTCAAGTCTGATTTAACAAAAGATGGAGACAGAGCAGGCACGGTGAGCAGAGGATGTTCTATAATAAATAACAGAACATCTAGACAAAAAAATTAAGCCAGGAACTAAACATGAAACCAAAACCACAAAGCATTCTTACAAAAAACAGGAGGCTTATAGTTATACTTTCAATGCCAGACAAACAACTGACGCAAACAGAAGGGTATATATACACAGGGGCTGACAGGGAACGCCTGGGAAGGCGAGGGGCGTGACAAGACAGCGGAGGGAGGGAGGAGCAGTAAACCAAAACAATGAAAGGCATATGGCACTGACAGGAGGGAAAGATAAAAAAAACATTGTCACATTGTTAGTGATCCCTAAAATGTCACATGCTAATGAATTAAATATCTCCTAAAGGTGTTATTTGAAACAATCAAGATGAATGGAAAAGCTTTGACTGCTGTATATATGTTAATAGGTAAGTCCAAGAATGTGGAATTTTCTCCATAATTTTACACATACTGAGCCTTCCAAATAAACTGTACAATATACATTTTACTTACAATTATTTCAAATGTGCTTCTCTTTGAACAGCTACAATATTTGCTGTTATAACACAGAATAACACAGCTACAGCTACAGAAACTACTACAGATGTCACAAGTGCTGGTACAACTTTTACACTAGAATCTACAACAGATTCTACAGGTGAAACAAGTTCTACTATGACTGTTGAGTCAACTACAGAACATACCACAGAATCCACCACAGAACTTACTACAGATACCACAATGGAATCAAGTACTGCTGCAACTGTTGAATCAACTACAGAACCTAACACAGAATCAACCACAGAACTTACTACAGTTACCACCATGGAATCAAGCACGACTGTACCTGTTGAATCAACTACAGAACCTAACACAGAATCAACCACAGAACTTACTACAGTTACCACCATGGAATCAAGTACGACTGTACCTGTTGAATCAACTACAGAACCTAACACAGAATCAACCACAGAACTTACTACAGTTACCACCATGGAATCAAGTACGACTGTACCTGTTGAATCAACTACAGAACCTAACACAGAATCAACCACAGAACTTACTACAGTTACCACCATGGAATCAAGTACGACTGTACCTGTTGAATCAACTACAGAACCTAACACAGAATCAACCACAGAACTTACTACAGTTACCACCATGGAATCAAGTACGACTGTACCTGTTGAATCAACTACAGAACCTAACACAGAATCAACCACAGAACTTACTACAGTTACCACCATGGAATCAAGTACGACTGTACCTGTTGAATCAACTACAGAACCTAACACAGAATCAACCACAGAACTTACTACAGTTACCACCATGGAATCAAGTACGACTGTACCTGTTGAATCAACTACAGAACCTAACACAGAATCAACCACAGAACTTACTACAATTACCACGATGGAATCAAGTACTGCTGCCACTGTTGAATCAACTACAGAACCTAACACAGAATCAACTACAGAACTTACTACAGTTACCACCATGGAATCAAGTACTGCTGCCACTGTTGAATCAACTACAGAACCTAACACAGAATCAACCACAGAGCTTACTACAGTTACCACCATGGAATCAAGTACTGCTGCCACTGTTGAATCAACTACAGAACCTAACACAGAATCAACCACAGAATTTACAACAATTACGACCATGGAATCAAGTACGACTGTAACTGTTGAATCAACCACAGAAGCTAACACAGAATCAACCACAGAACTTAGTACACTTACCACCATGGAATCAAGCACGGCTGTACCTGTTGAATCAACCACAGAACCTAACACAGAATCAACCACAGAACTTACTACAGTTACCACCACGGAATCAAGCACAACTGTACCTATTGAATCAACTACAGAACCTAACACAGAATCAACTACAGAACTTACTACAGTTACCACCATGGAATCAAGTACTGCTGCCACTGTTGAATCAACTACAGAACCTAACACAGAATCAACCACAGAACTTACTACAGTTACCACCATGAAATCAAGCACGACTGTACCTGTTGAATCAACTACAGAACCTAACACAGAATCAACCACAGAACTTACTACATTTACCACCATGGAATCAAGTACATCTCCACCTGTTGAATCAACCACACAACCTACTACCGTTACCACCATGGAATCAAGTACTGCTGCAACTGTTGAATCAACTACAGAACCTAACACAGAATCAACCACAGAACTTACAATAATTACGATCATGGAATCAAGTACTGCTGCCACTGTTGAATCAACTACAGAACCTAACACAGAATCAACCACAGAACTTACTACAGTTACCACCATGGAATCAAGTACTGCTGCAACTGCAGAATCAACTACAGAACCTAACACAGAATCAACCACAGAACTTACTACAGTTACCACCATGGAATCAAGTACAACTGTACCTGTTGAATCAACTACAGAACCTAACACAGAATCAACCACAGAACTTACTACAGTTACCACCGTGGAATCAAGTACTGCTGTACCTGTTGAATCAACTACAGAACCTAACACAGAATCAACCACAGAACTTACTACACTTACCACCATGGAATCAAGTACAACTGTACCTGTTGAGTCAACTACAGAACCTAACACAGGATCAACCACAGAACTTACTACAGTTACCACCATGGAATCAAATACTTCTGCAACTGTTGAATCAACTACAGAACCTAACACAGAATCAACCACAGAACTCACTACAGTTACCACCATGGAATCAAGTACAACTGTACCTGTTGAGTCAACTACAGAACCTAACACAGAATCGACCACCGAACTTACTACAGTTACCACCATGGAATCAAGTACTGCTGCAACTGTTGAATCAACTACAGAACCTAACACAGAATCAACCACAGAACTTACTTCAGTTACCACCATGGAATCAAGCACGACTGTACCTGTTGAATCAACTACAGAACCTAACACAGAATCAACTACAGAACTTACTACACCTACCACCATGGAATCAAGTACTGCTGCCACTGTTGAATCAACTACAGAACCTAACACAGAATCAACCACCGAACTTACTACAGTTACCACCATGGAATCGAGTACAACTGTTCCTGTTGAATCAACCACAGAACTTACTACAGTTACCACCATGGAATCGAGTACAACTGTACCTGTTGAATCAACTACAGAATCTAACACAGCGTCAACCACAGAACTTACTACAGTTACCGCCATGGAATCAAGTACGACTGTACCTGTTGAACCAACTACAGAACCTAACACAGAATCAACCACAAAACTTAGCACAATTACCACCATGGAATCAAGTACAACTGTATCTGTTGAATCAACCACACAACCTAACACAGAATCAACTACAGAACCTACCACAATTGCCACCATGGAATCAAGTACAACTGTACCTGTTGAATCAACTACAGAACTTAACACAGAATTAACCACTAAACTTACCACAATTACCACAATGGAATCAAGTACAACTCCACTGGTTGACTCAACTACGGAATCTAACACAGAAACAACCACAAAACTTACCACAATTACCACAATGGAATTAAGTACAACTCCACCAGTTGACTCAACTACAGAACCTAACACAGACACAACTACAGGACTTACCACAATTACCACCACGGAACCAACTACAACAGTACCTGTTGAATCAACTACAGAACCTAACACAGACACAACTACAGGACTTACCATAATTACCACAATTAAATCAAGTACAACTGTACCTGTGGAATCAACCACTGGACCTAACACAGAAACAAACACAGCACTTACAACAATTACTACCATGGAATCAAGCACAACTGTACCTGTTGAATCAACTACAGAACCTAACACAGAATCAACTACAGAACTTACTACACCTACCACCATGGAATCAAGTACTGCTGCCACTGTTGAATCAACTACAGAACCTAACACAGAATCAACCACAGAACTTACTACAGTTACCACCATGGAATCGAGTACAACTGTTCCTGTTGAATCAACCACAGAACTTACTACAGTTACCACCATGGAATCGAGTACAACTGTACCTGTTGAATCAACTACAGAATCTAACACAGCGTCAACCACAGAACTTACTACAGTTACCGCCATGGAATCAAGTACGACTGTACCTGTTGAACCAACTACAGAACCTAACACAGAATCAACCACAAAACTTAGCACAATTACCACCATGGAATCAAGTACAACTGTATCTGTTGAATCAACCACACAACCTAACACAGAATCAACTACAGAACCTACCACAATTGCCACCATGGAATCAAGTACAACTGTACCTGTTGAATCAACTACAGAACTTAACACAGAATTAACCACTAAACTTACCACAATTACCACAATGGAATCAAGTACAACTCCACTGGTTGACTCAACTACGGAATCTAACACAGAAACAACCACAAAACTTACCACAATTACCACAATGGAATTAAGTACAACTCCACCAGTTGACTCAACTACAGAACCTAACACAGACACAACTACAGGACTTACCACAATTACCACCACGGAACCAACTACAACAGTACCTGTTGAATCAACTACAGAACCTAACACAGACACAACTACAGGACTTACCATAATTACCACAATTAAATCAAGTACAACTGTACCTGTGGAATCAACCACTGGACCTAACACAGAAACAAACACAGCACTTACAACAATTACTACCATGGAATCAAGCACGACTTTACCATTTGAATCAACTACAGAACCTAACACAGAATCAACCACAGAATTGACCACAATTACCACCATGGAATCAAGTACTATTGTGCCTGTTGAATCAACTACAGAACATAACTCAGAAACAACTACAGGACTTACCACAATTACCACCATGGAATCAAGTACTGCTGCAACTGTTGAATCAACTACAGAAACAACCACAATACGTACAACAGTTATCACCATGGAAACAAGTACAGCTGGAACTGCAGAATTAACTACAAAAACTACAACAGAACCAACCACAGAACTTACAACAGTTACCACCATGGAAACAAGCACGGCAGCACCTATCAAGTCAACAACAGAAACAACCACAGAACCTACAACAGTTACCACCACGGAAACAAGTACTGCTACAACTGTCACGTCAACCACAGAACCTACAACAGTTATCACCATGGAAACAAGTACTGCTGGAACTGCTGAATTAACTACAAAAACTACAACAGAACCAACCACAGAAACTACAACAGTTACCACCATGGAAACAAGCACGGCAGCACCTGTCAATTCAACAACAGAAACAACCACAGAACCTACAACAGTTACCACCATGGAAACAAGTACTGCTACAACTGTTGAATCAACTACAATACCTACAACAGAAATAACCACAGAACTCACAACAGTTACCACCATTTCCACTATGGAACCTTCTGGGTCAACAACAGGTATCACACAAGAAATCTTTGAATTATTTGTTTTCTTGTCACTTCTATAAATATTTTCTATCCGTATATGACAAAAGTTATTTTACATTTGTTTGAAGGTTGAGTTCCTAAACTGCCTAAACTGTACATATTTACATGTTTTGTGTGTCTGTGTTTTTCTTTCTGTCAATCTTCCACAACTGTCTCTATAACAGCAGTGCAACTTGTGATACAGCAAATTAGCATTACTACCAATGAAGAATTCACTCCTGACCTATTAAACACGTCTTCAGAAGCTTTCACCACTAGAGTAGATCGTGTAAAAAAAGAGGTCTGTCAAATATCCAATACACTATTTCCTATGCCCTTACGTTTCTTTAAAACTAAGCAAAATAATTGACTGTAATGTCAGCACATGTACATTGCAGCAACCTTCAGTGATTGTAAATGTTGATTTTTTTTTTAACAGTTTGAGCCAGCATTTAGTAAAGCATTCAACAACTTCATTGGGCTAATAGTAAATAGCTTCAAGTGAGTATCAAGCCTGCTAATTCTGCATTTCACCAAAGTTTAAATTCTGTACTATAAAATAATATTAGTAATTAGTTATAATATTTATAATAGTACTATATTGTTTTTCACATCATGCATTTATAAGTATATAAAAAATGATATATTTTCTTTTGTCTAAATAGGGCTGGATCGATCATTACATATATTAATTTACAATTCAGTGAGAGTGGAGGTTTGCCCAATGCCACTGCAATCATTGACACTGTGCTCAAGGCAAATACGAGTTTTAACATTACAAGTGTTAATGGTAAGTACAATTTACTACACTCCTAGTCCTAGTCAGTGTGCAAAATACACCCTGGTATTTGGGAAGGGCCCATATTGGCTGACTACTCCAGCACTGGCTGACTGTCAACTCCCTCACCATTTACAATAATTCTTTTGGAAATGCTTCTTTCTAGATTTGGAATGCAGTTGTTGTTGCTTTGAGAAATAAACAACAACTCTTTCTTTCCACTGATTTCCACTGGAATTTTTTCAGATTTATTTGCTTTTCAGAGGTGTCCCAGTCATAGTTACAGCAGGGCCAATCGAAACCAATTTGTTACAGTGCCACCCTGAGGGCAGACCAGTGTTGCATCTTCAGTTAGTTAAGAAAACCAAAGACAGAAGCTCACTGAAAAGCTATTCTCACACTTCCACTGGTATTAATTGGAAAGCGTAAATAGTAGAGTTAAACAACTTCTAGAAGGTGTTGTAAATGTTGGCTCAGGCCACTGCCTGTTCCTAAATACACCAAAAATTCAACCAAACAGGAGATTCCACTTCATCAAGATTAAATATGTTTAACAGCAGCTAAAAATCTCTGCTTGTCAGATACATGTGTCATTGTAAATGAAGCAGATGATCAAAGGCAAGGGTTAAACTGAACCGGAAACTGGAGCCAGAGCTGAACAGTAGGACAGATTTACTCATATTTGTGATATTCACTACTATTCACAGCCGAATGTGATGAAGTAGTGACTGTGAGAATGGTCTATTGTGGGTGAAGCTGAATTTGTGTTGTTGTGTCTGTTTTTCCCTACCTGATCATTATAACGAGACACACAGCATGATATTAAAGAGGTTATGTTTGCCCTCAAATCAAAATTTAGATTTTAAAACATGCAGTGGGTGCAAGAGATTAATTAGGGGACCCCCAAGGATCAGGTAGCAGGCCAACTAAATCAGAACAAAGACAATTTTATATAAACACAAGCAAATCAACTGTGTCTGCTATGCTGATTTAAGCAGTTACATTCAATGCATTTTTAATCCATCCAAAGCCTGGAGGCTAAAACTTATAATAATGTGTTACTGTAATGTATAATCTGATTTTTTATTTTTTTTTTATCTCAGTAACAGAAACAACAACTACAGCTCAAGTTCCAACTACTACAGTTACAATGACATCAACAACTAGAGCTTCCTCTGCAACCACAACAACTACTACTCCAACGATATCATCTACTACAACTACTGCTCCTACTACAACAACTACTAGAACGACTACTACTCCTACTCCATCAACTACTATTCCTACGACAACAACTACTACTCCAACAACTATGACTACACTAAATACTACTGTTTCTACTACAGCAACTAATGCAAGTACTACTACTTTTACAACTACACCAACAACTACTACTACAACAGCAGCAGCAACAACAACACCTGCCCCAACACGTCCACCTCCAGCTGTTGAACTACAGATTGTCATCCTGCAAGTATATGTTGTAGCTCTGAGTGACCCCAAGAGTGAGGAGTTCCAAGCCTTAGCCCTGACAGTGGTAGCAGCAGTAAGTCTCTGATTGATTATATATCATTTTGTTTTATTCTTTAAAATATTACTACAGTTTTACTAAAATACCAAATTTGACGCAATATGCTATATATAGAGAAATAGTATGTATGTATTTATGTATGTATTTACCAAACAAGCTCTGCTTATGGTTCTTGATTTAAATGCAACAGAGAATCTGGTAAAATAATTATCAAAAATAAAAGTGTAATATTTCTGTATAGTAATCCAAATCCTCTTTTTAGTTTGATGTGGTCTACAAAGCACGATATGGGGCTCTCTTCGTCAGGACTGTTGTGCTGGCCTTTAGGTAAGAATCAGTGCTCATAACTACAGAATATCTTTCATATCTAACATATACAGTAGAACATCATTATACAGCTTGACCACAACTCATGTAACAATGCACTTAACTTATTTTTGTTGTGAGCCATGATTACACAATTTACATTCTTCAAACAAACCATTTACACATCCAAATAAGGAAAAAAATCCTAGGCAGTATTGAACAATACGCAGTATTGGAAAATATTTAGTGTCATTGATACTAGACTGAATTTATATCTTTAGAAAAGTTGTGGGTGAAAGTCATAAGTGTTTTTTCTCCCCAGACCTGGAACCACTCGTGCACAAAATGTAGAAGCAGATGTCCAGTTGATATTCAATGAGAACTCCACAACGCCCATCCCATCTGCTACTGATGTTGTAACCACTCTGAAAGATGCCATAATAAATCCAAACTCAGGTTTCAACTTGACAGTAGACGCAAGCTCCATCATTGTTGTCAGTAAGTTGAACTTGGACATTACAGTTTAGATTGGCCAGATTGATCTTTCCACCCAATGATGAGAATTTTTATGTAGTGCTCAACAGTTGCTTTTTTTTGTGCTTCATTATTGCTATAATCCACATATTTAACAACACTATAACCTTTAAAATCTCTCATTATCAAATTTTCTCAAAACATTTAATATACAATTTCTATTTTTTTCAGGCGCTCCACAGACTGTCCCTGTGATAATTCTAACAAACGGCACTTTTGTAACAGCTCTCTCAGACTCCACTTCAGCTTTATTCACAAACAGGTCGTCAATGATCAAACTGGGAGTAAGTGATTTTTCAGTGATTTCAGAAATACCCCGTAAACGGGCCCATATATACTTCCTTTTTAACCTCTTATTGTTTTACAGCTGGAGCCCTTTTTCACCTATGACTACCCTACAGTATTCAGCAGCTTGGCACTGTCAAATTACAGGTAACTATTATACAGATAAATATCATACATATCAAAATGTTAGGTAGGTAATATTTGTGATATTAGGTAATATTGTTTAGGCATATTTTAGTTCTGTTTAATTGTCTGCTTGTTTGTTTTAGTCTCAGGTTTTGCATTTTACTTTAGGCCAACAGTATCCAAAAAAGAACTATGTAGAAGATATCTACAAAATTTAGTTCCTCTGCTAATTGATGTTGAACGAAGAGGTTCCACTGCAGTTCTATGAGTTAATATTCCTGATGTAAAGTGAAAACTTGTCATGACTTAGCAATGAATGCAAAGTTTTTATTAGCTTACTTAACTTTAGCTGAACATTTTATTTGCATCATGTTTTTTTAATGTTTAATTACATTAATGAGTTAATGTTAGTCAACACTTACTAACACTTACTAAGAAAACAACATTAACTACTTATCTAATTTAAGTTATTGTTTATGTGGTAATGCAGTGTTGTAAGTATATAAGTGTTATATGTATAATATATAATTGTTAGTACCTTTTTTTGTAAACTGTTTTACTGCATTACAACCCAGTCATGTCACACCCTAATGATACCAAAGAATCTCATATGCTTCAGTATTTTCATTGTCCACACTCACTTTATGCTTGCCCTTTTTTAGTGACGGAGGTCTCAGCTCTACTGGTGTTAAAATGATCCAGAACTCCATAGATTTGTCTTTTGGAGGTACTGTTACAGTCCCCAACAGCACCCAGATTGGACAAACAATAATCAGAGCGGCTAGAAATAACACCCTCCCCTTCCAGATCTTCACCTCAAAGATCATAGTGAACGGCACTGGTGAGACATAAATATATACATATATATGATCATACTCATCATCAAAACAATAGTGGCACCCAAAAGGAATCAATCGACAGGAATGAAACTTGGTGAAACATGCGAACGATTTAAGTTTTACATTCCGTCACACATGTGACATAAGCAAGGATGGGCCTTAACGCCGTACCTGACTGACCCAACAGCTACGATTGTGGATATTCAGTGAGCAGTGATGCCCTCCATGAGTCATCCTGTTAATGCCAGCACCATTGGCAGCTACACAACGCTTGACTACATGCGCGCAGGCCGTTACAATGACTACCCTTAACACCACATCAAAGTCACCAAAGACTGCAATGGTGTCGAGCCAGACTGTTACAGAGTGTGAATGATAGTCATCTTCAGTGACAGTGAGAATTTTCAAGCAGTTGGGATGTATTATCGACACCATTGGCAACCTCTACAACTCCATGTCGAGACATCTTCCATGTTGCATTAGTAAACCCCGGTGACCCAGTACAATACTGAGAGACTGCTTCTGTATGTGTAGCTCAATAAATATTGCCCATATCAGTCTAAATTCATCATCATTTATTGTTCCTTCCGAATAGCATTGCAATCCGACACTTCCTTCTGGGTGCAACAATTCTTCTTTTGATGATCAGTGTATATAAATATAGAGATATTTTACTATTTCATGAAAATTATTAACTCATGGCAACAATGCATCTCAAAAAAAGTTAGGACAGGGTCATGTCTACCATTGTGTAGCATCCCATCTTCTTTTAACAACAGTCTTTAAACGTCTGGGAAGTGAGGAGGCCAGTTGCTGGAGTTTTGAGAGAGAAATATTGTCCCACTCTTATCTGATGAATGATTCTAGCTTCTCAGCAGTCCTGTGTCTTGCTTGCCGGATTTTTCATTCCATGATGTGTCAAACGTTTTCTCTTGGTGAAAGGTCTGGACTGCAGGCAGGGTAATTCAGCACCTGGCCTCTTCTGCAAAGCCATGCTGTTGTGATGGATGCAGTACATGGCTTAGCATTGTCTTGCTGAGATATGCAAGGCCTTCCCTGAAAGAGACATTGTCTGGATGGGAGTATATGTGGTTCCAGAACCTCTATATACTGTTCAGCATTGATAGTACCTTTCCAGATGTGTAAGCAGCCCACGCCATAGGCACTAACGCAGCCCCATACCATCAGCGATGTAGGCTTTTGAACTATGTGCTGATAACAAGCTGGATAGTCCCTCTCCTCTTGAGTCCACAGCATCCATTGTTTCCCAAAAAGAATTTCAAATATTGATTCATCTGACCACAGAATAATTGTCTGTTTTGCCTCAGTGTATTTTAAATGAGCTTTGGCCCAAAGAAGACAGCGGATTTTCTGGATTGTGTTGACATATGGCTTCTTCTTGGCATGATACAGCTTTAACTTGTGTTTGTGGATTGCACGGTGAACTGTGTGATTTCTGGAAGTGTTCCTGAGTGCTGCCTGAGGGCCCAAAGATCACGAGCATGCAACATAGACCGTCTGCCTTTTCCCTTGCCCACAGGGATTTCTCCAGATTCTTGGAATCCTTTGATAATATACTGTATAGTAATCAACAAATACAATAATAATAATAATAATAATAATAATAATAATAATAATAATAGTGTAGATAATGGGATATTTAAAGTCTTTTCATTTTACATTGATTGGAGAATCTCTGTCCATCTTTCTTTCTGAGAGACTCTGCCTCTCTAAAATGCTCTTACTTGCACAGTTCTCCTCCAGCTGTTTTTATTAGTACCACTTACTTTTTTTTTTTAAATGTGTTGCTGCCATAAGTTATTGATTTTCATGAAATGGTAAAACGTCTGACGTTCATCATCTGATACGTGTTCTATGTTCTGTTCTGTGTTCTGTGTTCTGTAGGTGTTCTATGTTCTATTCTATGGTCTGTGTCTACATTATTATGTGACGTTATTTTTCTGTTATTAACCATTTATTCTTTTTTTGCATAACAGTAATATCATCAAGTGAAGTCAGCAGCAAGATCAGCATGGTCACAGCATCCTTCATGATAGCCATCTCACTACTGTTCACGTGGTCCAGCTGAAGTAGTGACTGAAGGAGCGACTTCAGCATGTTTCTGGCCTCATTTCTCAGTGTTAAATAAGGAGATAAGGGTTTAGAAAAAGGGCCTTTTTGAGCACCATGTTTTTAAAAATCTGTATTGGTCCATCCTTCATGAAATATGCCTGGGATTTGAGTGAAACCCCAACCTGAGGCCAGATGTTTTATCTCAAAGCAGTTCACACATGCTGCTTTTTAGCACCTATTAATCATTAGTATACTTAACAAGTAACCCGATTCTTAAAGAGCAAGCTATATGAATAATTTAATTTATTATCGTGAACTAATTTATTTATTAAGTTACTTTTGATCCCTATGTCACGTCCTGTCTAGTCTAGCCCCTGTTTGTCTCTGTTTTCTCTGGTTTTCTGTTTCTGTCTTGTCATTTCCATGTGCCTTTTGTTGTCCTGTTCCATGTGCTTCTGTTTGTTTTGTTTTTTTGCTCCTCCTGTCTCCGCCCCCTTGTCAGGCCCCTCACCTGTCCCTAGTTTGTAGCTCCGCCCTTTCCCAGGTGTTCCTCGTTAGTCCTTGTTGTTTTATACTTCCTGTTGTGCCCTTTGTTCTTGTTTGGTGTTTTGGTTTTTGTTTTATCTTGTTTGGTCTACATTAGAGACTTGCACTTACATACTGCCTCCTCGCGTTACACCCTGTTGACCATATGAATAGTGTTTCTGCAGAATGGCTGTCTGCTGTTTGTGTCTTCTTAACGGCTTGTTCGTGGTATCTCTGTCTGTGGTGAGCTAAATACAATTAAATTATATAAGAAATTATATGTATACTGATGACAAAATGCTCTAATAATAATGTTGCTGCCGGTACAACATTAGATAATCGTCTTCAGTCAGCCCATAAAAACGTGTGATATGCCATATGTGTATAATTTGTAATAATGAGATAAAGCAGCAAAAGTTCTTTACAATAAAGTCGCTGTGCATTATGCAAATTACAAGTGACAATACCAGTTTGACGTCAGTTTTGTCAGAAGTCAGAAGGTCAAACAGATTAATCAAATGGGAAACAAGCAAGTGTTTATGGCTTGCACTGTGAACTGTGTTCACAGACAATGATTTCTGGGAGTGCCACCTGAGGGCCCAAAGATCATAAGCTTGCAATATAGCCCGTCGGCCTTTTCCCTTGCCCACAATAATTTATTTGAGCAAGTTGGGATGGGCAAAAGATGGAGTCGATTATGGAATAACCACATCAAAACATCCTAGGCTGGAAAGATTGAACATACAGAGGCAAATCAAACAAACAAACGAAGATGTGGGTACAAGTACTAACAAATCAGAACAACAAAACAGATCATTCAGATTATACTTCTTCCAGAGCTGAGTGTGCCAGTGACCTTCAAAGGACACAGACCAAGATTATTAACCATTTTAATTAACAAAATTGAACAAAGTGGTGGTTACAGGATTACAGGGTACATCTTGAATGTCAGATCAGATCTAGGTCCCTGATATCACTTCCACACCTTTTCCTGTAGGACAGTAAGGCATCCTGCCTCCAGTGAGGTCTGGTGTTTGGACACTATACTCTTAATATATTGCTCTATGCAGCAAATGTTTCAAGAATTGAATGATTGAATAGGAAGTTTCCTAAGCTGTAAAATCAGGACTGTGTTAAAAGAGCATAGTCTTCTGTCACTTCAGATATAATTGTAGTAAAGGATGCCCCTGTTTTCTTAATGAGAAGGTCTCCTTTTGATCAGAAGCCCTTTGCTGTCGCATACAGTTGAAAGAGGGTGCCACCCAGAGGAGCTATTTGATCACAACATGTGAATGAGTGGAGGAATACTGAGACCTAATCAAAGCTACACTCTGTGTCTATTTAAAGTATACCTGAAGTTATTAATATATGAACACAGGACGTCCAAAATAGAGATAATAAAATAAGTAAAGTAATGATAATAAATTGGTTCAGATCAGTATTTTACAGTCCCTAGATCCTTAAAGTGTTGTGCAACTGGGAGACTAAAAGTGGTAAACAGTGCTTTGGCAGATTTGTTTAGGGCTAAAAGGGAAGTTTTTGACTGGTTTATTTCAAATCTTAATACACAGAGATCAGCAGACTGGATACTTATTTACATTTACGGCATCTAGCTGACGCTCTTATCCAGAGCAACTTATAAGGTTAATCATATTACAGGTAGGCAAATGTAGTGTTAGGAGTCTCACCCAAGGACTCTTATTGGTGTAGCTCAGCATAGTCACCCAGACCAGGATTTGAACCCCAGTCTCCCACATGTGGTGGTGGCTCCCTGGTGGGTAGTGGGGCTATCTGCTGAGCTACACCAACTTATAACGCAGATCTGCATACTTAACTGGCCAAATGTGTATAAAGTAACTGCAGTTAAAGGTAAAGACTAGAGAGAGGTGAAACTATATCAGTCATTTCCTGCATGTAGTTATGGTTGAATACATGTTTTTACATTTACATGTCTCTCGGGGACTTAAGGTGCCGTAAAGTTAACAACACAATTTTCCCATATTTTGAATATTTTTATACAGTTTTGGCAGATGGCCTTACCCACATTGTTTTTTTGCATGCATCACCCTGCCCTGTGCATACTTTGCAATGCAAACAGCAGCACCTTTCAACAAGACCAATACCCGAAAATACAAAAATGTACAGCTGAGTCTCTCACGGTCTTCAAACGCAGACTGAAGACTCATCTCTTTGTACAGCACTTAAGCGAGTGAGCACTTGTAGATGTGTATGTTGAAATTCTTTGTTTTTGCACTTATACTCACAATTTACCTTTCTTCTCTCTAGGTATGAGTCCTGGGTTGGGTTGCCAGGTAGTGCACTTATGCTTATATATGTCTGTGTATTGACCTCTCTAGGTATCAGCACTGGCCCTTGTTCGGGCAGTGTCTGAGCTCATAGCAAGTTTTAGACTCTAACCTTCTTATACTAGCTGGAAAATATTATCCAACAGAACACTAAGCACGGTTGTAAGTTGCTCTGGATAAGGGCGTCTGCTAAATGCCTTAAATGTTAATGTGTCTTGCTATGGTTTGTGAAGAATTCATAAAATGAAACATCCATCGAAGAATGGTCTTATGGTAGCCAGGCAGACCTTTTCAAAACTGTGGTTTCAAGCATCTGTTCCCGCCACTCACATCAAAAAATTGGCTGTAACCCTGTAGAGAAGCTCATTGGCTCATAAAGAAATCTCTCTTTATGATCTGGACTCTTGCATTTATCCCATTGTCCTAGGCATGCTACCCTCACATCAAGTGAGATGTACGAAATTTACGCTTCTGTGCCATGTACCTCAAGAGAAAGCCCTGTCTTAGAGAAACTTTCAGTGGTTTTACCTAATTATAACTTTAATTATAAAGGATTCCTCCGTTCCTCCCAATGGGAACCGAGGGCAGGTTTCCTTCTAATCAGAATTCCTTTTTGTTGCATATAGATGAGAGAGGGTGCCACCTACTGGCTGTATTACAATGTGCTTCAGGTGATCACAATAAGTAAGTGAAAGGAGNTCCTTCTAATCAGAATTCCTTTTTGTTGCATATAGATGAGAGAGGGTGCCACCTACTGGCTGTATTATAATGTGCTTCAGGTGATCACAATAAGTAAATTAAAGGAGGAATACTGAAAGCTACAATCGGGTTTCTGTGTCAAAGCTCTGTTTCAGAGCAACTTCCTCCATTTGAAAGGTTTCTAGTAAGTTAGGCCACTATAAAAATTTGGTTATAGCGTAGGGAAGAGGTTCTCCACCTTTTCCAACCCAAGGCTCACCTTTCTGCTACTACAAAGCAGAAAAATAAAATCATCTTTTTTAAGCACAGCCCCCCGACATTTGATAAAAGAAATTTATTTGCACATGCCACATTAATGTACATATATTTGTATAAATATACTATACTCTAATGGGAATATATATATGACATTCACGGCCTACTACAAACTACTGCCTACAGACTCACTAGAGGGTACTGCATGGCCCACAGGTTGAGAAACGCTGCTGTAGGGTATTCCAATCTTTCATTAATGATGTTTTACATGATATACTTTGTTGTTAAATCATTACCTATATAGACGATACTGCAGCATACTCCTGTATGCTTTCTGAGCAGGACTGTGCTAAACTCTGGCCTGAGCGTATGTACAATATACTGAATGAGGCTATCTAGTTTCTCGATACTGTATTCCTCACTCTTTCCATGTCTCTTTGTGAATTTTGCTGAATGAGGATGTTCCTAAAGAGATGTATAATGGGTCATTCAAAGTACTCAGTAGAGGGAATAGGGTAGCCTGTCATTACCTCTAGTGTACGAAATACCCCATGCTATTTGGGGGGGTCCCATGTTGGCTTCTCCAGCGCTGGCTGGCTGCTAGCTCACTTGCAACTGGTGCTAGTTACAGTGAAAAAAAATGACAGAAATGAATAACAATTCAATCTTTTCACCCATATCCTGGAAAACTGGGCAAGTTTTCAGATTTATAAATATGCTACAGAATAATGTATCTTTCAATAGGTATCCTGGGCATAGTTGCAGTTATTAAGTTAAGAACTATGAAGATTACGAAGAAGAAGGCTAAACAAGCCTTTCCCTAAATTTGTATTTCTGAATTTGAGTGTGCATTGTTCCCAAATGTACAGCATAACATCATAAGTTTATTAATAGGGAAGCCCAAGACTTTTACATGACTAATTACACCATAATCAGCTAATTAGGTTAACTGGCAATGGGTCAGTAACATGATTGGGTATAAAAATAGTATCCCAGACACTTTCTGTCATAAAATGTGCTGTATTCTTGTTTTGACTAATATGATTAATGGTTTTGAAATGTGCACCATAAAGAACGTACAACCTTATTTTACTAAAATGACATTAATATTTTCATTTGTTTAACTCATGACAGCAAGTTCTTCAAAGTTCTTGAAAGTTTTCATCAATTGAACATATATATATTTAACAAAGGCTGCACAATGTTCAATTAACTGAATTGAACTAATCATAAGTTTAACCTAATGTCTGGAATATATAATTGCAGTATAAATAACACTATATTCTAACATTTGCATAATAACATATAATTGTTATTGTTAGTTAGTAATTTGTCATTTTCACCAGGAAGGTGTTTTGTGTTGATACATTTTGAAATATGCAGTATAACTTTGAATTTTTAGTTTAAGAAAAAATTATATATGTGCTCTAAGAACCTGAAAATTTGCCAGGATTGACAACCCTTAATGACTGGCACTGAAAATCAAGAAGAATCAAAATACATGAAAGGCTGTGTGTCTTTTTTTTAAATAAGGTTCCATTCGTTTTCATTATTTCATTTAATCTGTCTGGGAAAATCCCTCATGGTCACCATTGCTGCTGTTAAACTAACTAGCTAGCTAATTCAATAAGCCGTAAAGAAGACTGTGAAGGAAGGAGTGGAGGAGTGAAGAAAGAGCCCCCAAGAGGGAGATATTTCAGACATTTGTAGTTTATGTTATTTGGATATCTAACTGCATGTTTGTTTTGGCTTACATTTTCATAAGTGCTGTTTTCATCTGTACAAATGCCACGGTGACAGGCTTACACACTTTGAGGGTAGAAAAAATGTTAGCAATGACAGATAGAAATCTACCCACCCTGCTGTACACATTTTGAGATATGCTGATAAACTTTGAGAGAAAGAAAAAAAAACACAGGGAATCTACAAATATACTAGATTCTAAAAAACAAAATAAGACTATAAAAATATTTGTATGTCTTAACACTGCAACCCCAATTTTAATCAATTTAGTTAATGTGAAGTGCATTACAATGACTAAACAATCTAAACGAATGAACACACCCAATTTAAAAATCCCAGCAGGGTTTCCAATAGTCAGGTGAAACTGAGTTTTAATTTGAGCTGAATTTACAATAAGGAGAAGCCTTCTATTTATTGTACTGAATCTAATGTTTTTGCTGTGGACATATATTTGTGTTCTAAAAATTTGTAGTGCAACATTCCCCAAAGCTACATACTTTCATCTGTTGTTTCTGTAAGTTGGATAAGACACCAGTGACTACACAGAAAAATGCACCCTTGCAACCGAGACAAAGGGCAAACTCAAAAAGTGTTTAGGCTCTGTGTAACTGTCAGTATGTGATGGTCAGTGCCTCTAATCTTGATCAGGTGAAAATGTGTCTAGGAGGCCCTTTTCAGTCACGTCACTTTCATCCGACCTTTTAAAACAGCCCCCGCAAAGGTGAGAACTACTTTACCAACCTGCATTATGTAACTATTAGAATAACCTGGTTTTGAGGATTTTAGGAATCGGCAGCCACCAGTTTACAAATATTGAACTAAGCTGGGGGGAACTGGGTGAGTTTAACAGTTTGACAGTTTAAGGTCTTTTTCTGTGTCCTGCAAAATGAGTGCTGCAAGTTCTCCTGGCTGAAATTCTGCTGGTATATATTGTACTGACGCTAGGAGTGGATGAAATCTCATAACTGAAATTGAAACTTGATCACATCGATTTGTTAATGTTATTTATCCCTGCAATCGCGGATACAGCAGTCCTTAAAAGAACCATTGAATATTGATTTATAAAAATAGTAAAAATATATCTGACCATGCAATATAGTATTTTCACTACTGTTCTTTCTTATTGTTCTTTTATCATTGCATTAACTCATTAATAAAAAGTGCTTACGTAGTATGTTGGTAGGTGACCAATATCACTGTCACAATCTCATGCAAAGCCAAATTGAAGCAACATTAAATAGCTATTGCTCTTAAAATAATAATTAAAAATATATATATATATGCATACTATAGGAAATTATTTGATGCATTCTATTTATCTAAATAATCGATTGTTTGCTAACTTAAACAAGCCCATAAGGCTGCACTTGGTTGCACATGAATAAATAGTGAATAAATATAAGAATTTTAAATTAAATGGATTTAAAAGATAGAAAAGCAACAATAATACACAGGCACTTCCCTACTCAAAATTAAAATAAAGGATTGACTAAAGGAAATGAGTAAAGGTGTGCAAATACGAAACACAGTTGACTTTACATTTTTTATTTGTAAGAAATAAAATTTTGTTGCATTGTACTGGACTCATGCATGAGTTTCGTGGCAAGTTACATACATGCCATTTACTGGCAATCACATATTGCAAGATGCTGAATTGCTTGCTTAGGTCAGGAGACAGTAGTGGGATAAAGGGAACAGCAATAAGCAATAACAGCAATAATAATTTGTTGAGAATTTTATAGCTTCATTTAAATAAGTAAATTCTTTAAAAAAAAAACAGAATAAAAAACACATTAACAGAAGAACTGCACGAAGAAAACAATGAAAATTGCAACCATTTTCCCATGTGTCTTACCTATACTGTCCTAAATGAATTCTGAATATGTTACTTTTCTATGCATTGCAATGAAATACGTTACTGAATGCATTTAGGACAGTATAGTCAGTTTTTTTTTTTTTACCAATTAGTACTTTTTCAAAGTATTCTGTCCATCCCTGACTGGAGAGGATTTAAGTTAAGATATGATGTAGGCTGTATAATGCTCAAATATGAACTATAACTACATTCATATTTTTAAAATAATTAAATGATATATATGTTCTCTTAGAACATGCTGGGAATTAATTTCTGGCACTGAGAATTAAGAAGAATCAAAGTAAAGTAAAGGTTGTGTGAGTCATCTGATAAGGTTGCTTTTGTTTTCATTCTTTCATTTCAAAATCTATCTGGGAAAATCCCTCATAGTCACCACTGCTGCTGTTAAACTAGCTACCTAATTCAGTTAGTTGCAAAGAAGACTGTAATAGGGGAGTGAAGGAAGAGCCCCCCAGAGAAAGATATTTATATCCGGTGTTCTTTGGATATATAACTACATGTTTGTTCCTGCTTTCATTTTCCTCTGTACTAACGTTCTCAGCTGCTAAAATGCCACTTTGACAGGCTTGAGAAAAAAAGTGTGAACTGGGTAGTGGAAGGAGTGTTGCAATGACAGATGAAAACCTACCCATCATGTTTTATGCATTTAGAGATATGCTGATAGACTTTGAATAAAAAAGAGAAAAAAATCACAGCCAGCTTATAAATATGACTGTTAGATTCTAAAAAACTAAATAAGACTATGTAAATATGTGTATGTCGTAACACTCCAACTGCAGTTTAATCAATTTATGTGAAGTATATTACAATGATTAAACAATCTAAATGAATGAAGGCACCCAATTTAAAGATCCCAGCGGAGTTTCCAATAATCAGGTGAAACTGAGTTTTAATATGAATTTATGACTTTCTTTGTCAGAGAAATTTGCGGTTCCTCTGAAATACACTTATAGAGTTGCAGTTCATAGTTTTAAAGGGAACATGATGAGACATTCTTCCAAAGACGTGCTATTGTAAAAGTGCAACTGCTCCCAAAGCTACATTTTTCGGTGTATTGTTTCAGATAAAGCGTTGGCAACTACAACCTCCAAAAATGCACATGCAAACAATGCACCCTCATAACTGAGATGAAGGACAAACTCAAAAATGTATTCATGCTCTGTGTAACTGTCAGTATGTGATGGTTAGTGCCTCTAATCTTGATAGGTGAAAATATGTCTAGGAGGCCTTTTTTAGTCACATCATTTTCTTCCGACCTTATAAATCAGCCCCCGCAAAGGCGAGAACTACTTTACCAACCTCCATCATGTAATGAGGATTTTAGGAACTGGAAGCCACAAATATACAAATACTGAACTAAGCTGGCTTTGTGGGGGAACTAGGTGAGTTTTAAGTTGGCAGTCTTTTAAGGTCTGTTTTTGCATTTCCAGAAAAATGGGTGCTACAAGTTCTCCTGGCTGAAATTCTGCTGGTATGAAAAAAAGATATTGTATTTAAATCAGCAGTGGATAACATCTCATAACTGAAATTAAAGCTTCAGCATGTGAAATTGTTTTAATGATCAATCCCTGCAATTGCAGATAAAACAGTCTTTAATAGAATCATTGCATTCTGATTAATAGAAAAAAATAGTACAAACAGTCTCACCATGCAATACATGCTGTTAGAACATTTTCAAGTCTGTTTTTCTACTGTTCTTTCTAAATGTTCTTTTATAGTTAAGAATAAGTCAACAAAACTTAACCTGGTTCATGCAAATCATGCAAATGAAGTCTTTTGGCTGTATCTTGGTACCTTGGTAGTTCAGTCATATCATTGTCAATAAGAGTAAAACAGCAATTAAATAGCCATTGCTGTGGAGTAATCAAAATGCAAAAAATACTGTTTTACTATTCATTCTGTTTATCTAAATAAGTGTTTGGTGACTTTAACAAGCCCATGAAGCTGCACTAAAAACTGCTTTGAATTTACGTGATCATAACGTGTCAGTTGGTTGCACAAATGCAGACAAATAAAAGGACAAATAAATTTAAAATTAAATAAGGATTTAAAAAACAGAAAAACGACAGTGATTAACTAATTACATACTCAAAGTTCAACTAAAATTACTAAAGCAAATAAACCAAGTACTCAAAAACGAAGCACAGTTGACATGACCTTAATAAAAAAAGGCTTTTTTAAAATAATGATAACCACTGTGTGAATTAAATAAAAATGACAACAGCAGAGATTTCCCATATGCCTTATCCATATTTCTACTAAATGTATTCTAAATGAATCCTGAATATGTTGTTTTTGGTAACACTTTACGTAATTTACAATCATATGCTAATAAGCAATTAAATACTCATTATTTCTGTATTACATACCTGCTCGTTTTCTCACAAACTGTCCTAACTGCTTATTATTACACAGTTAATAAAGTGGTAAGTGTGTTAAGCAGTAACATGAGTAACTAGAACATTTGTACTCCAAATAATGCACATCAAACTCATAATTAAGACTAGCCATATCTTAATTTCTCTCTATTTGTTTTTGAGTTTCCTCATGCAAAGTGGAAAATACACATGCATTATCATTTACTTTAAATGATTCCAGACAATAAAATGAACAATACAGTTTTTCATTAAACTAAAACAAGTTCTCCATACTTGCTTATCCCATCCTATGACAGGTTCTTTAGGAAGATGTAAGATAATACTGTGATGAATGTTGGTGGTATGTGCATTTTACATTCTGTCTTTGAATAAACAGCCTGTGTTTTCAGCCTAACCAGTATGTCCACTTAAGTTTCTGTTGTGGTGCGCAGTGAAGTTTGTATAGGCTGCTTTTAACCATGAATTCATAGTACAATTACTGTATTAGTAATGAGGACTTAGAGCACTTAATTGCTTATAAATAAAAAATGCTAAATTAATTTACATTAATAGAATGTATTACTAAATACAGTTAGGGCAATGTATTCAGTATTCAGCCATCACTACTTTTTCAAAGTATTGTACCCAACCCTGATTGGAGATGATTTAAAGAATGATCATAGTTTTTCTGATAGCTGTAGATGGGTACTTAACCTTCTCAGGTGCTCAGAGATTTTTAAATAAGTTCTGCCTGGCTTAGCCTATTGCACCTAACACCAATCACAAAGGCACTAGCCATTTACCATTAGCCCTTTACACACTATCTCTGTCTTAGCCAGTTGTTGCTGCTTTTGTTTATTTTTACTTTTCAATGCATCTTTGAAAGTCACAGTTCTACATATGGATTGCCTATCACATGAATAACAGTCAACACTTCATGCATCTTCTTGGAAAAAAAAGAAACAACAACAATCCAGTGCAATTCTCGAATTAAATTCTATCCACACAAAAATTTGAACAGCAAATAGAATTGAATAGTAAAGATTAATTTGTACAGACCTAGAAAATACCAAAACTCAACGTATGTAATATCCTTTAAAGGTGTCGGGCGAAAAAGAGTCAAGATGACTGGAAAAACATTGACTACCATTTTTATGCTTTTGGGTAGGTTCCCTTATTTTTTTTGCTTTCAAGAATTTACTTCAAGAGCTCCTTCACAAGTTTTCCAATTGAATAATTATTATGTTCATACCCTTAAACAGCCGCAATGAATGCTGTCAATACGCAGTCAGATTCCAATACCACTTTGTCAGCCAGCAGTCCAGGATCTGCCCAGCTATCAACTGTGCAATCAAGTTCAGATTCTACTGCCCAGCCAATTAGTAATGTCCCAATAAGTCCAGAAACAGGCAGTACAACAGTAGCTCCATCAACTACAGGTATTTCACTGGGAACATCAGGGAATGTTAGTGATTCTTCATCGCCTGCAATAATTACATCCGGTACACCATTAAGTTCGAATGGTTCAGCTACAGATACTATACTGAAATCTTCAACAGAAGTTACATCAGGACCACCATCAAGTTCTCCTACTGGTGCAACAGGTGTCACACCGGTACCACCAACAGGTGTTAATTATACATCAGCAACTGCAGGTGTCACACCAGGAGAACAATCAAGTCCTTTTTCAGGATCATCTACAAGTATCACACTAGCATCACAATCTACAAGCAATACATCAGGACCATCATTAAGCCCTCCTACTGGACCATCTACAGGTATTACAAATGGATCAACAACAGGTGTTAGTCAAGCATCNGTAGTTCAGTCATATCATTGTCAATAAGAGTAAAACAGCAATTAAATAGCCATTGCTGTGGAGTAATCAAAATGCAAAAAATACTGTTTTACTATTCATTCTGTTTATCTAAATAAGTGTTTGGTGACTTTAACAAGCCCATGAAGCTGCACTAAAAACTGCTTTGAATTTACGTGATCATAACGTGTCAGTTGGTTGCACAAATGCAGACAAATAAAAGGACAAATAAATTTAAAATTAAATAAGGATTTAAAAAACAGAAAAACGACAATGATTAACTAATTACATACTCAAAGTTCAACTAAAATTACTAAAGCAAATAAACCAAGTACTCAAATACGAAGCACATTTGACATGACCTTAATAAAAAAAGGCTTTTTTAAAATAATGATAACCGCTGTGTGAATTAAATAAAAACAGCAGAGATTTCCCATATGCCTTATCCATATTTCTACTAAATGTATTCTAAATGAATCCTGAATATGTTGTTTTTGGTAACACTTTACGTAATTTACAATCATATGCTAATAAGCAATTAAATACTCATTATTTCTGTATAACATACCTGCTCGTTTTCTCACAAACTGTCCTAACTGCTTATTATTACACAGTTAATAAAGTGGTAAGTGTGTTAAGCAGTAACATGAGTAACTAGAACATCAAACTCATAATTAAGACTAGCCATATCTTAATTTCTCTCTATTTGTTTTTGAGTTTCCTCATGCAAAGTGGAAAATACACATGCATTATCATTTACTTTAAATGATTCCAGACAATAAAATGAACAATACAGTTTTTCATTAAACTAAAACAAGTTCTCCATACTTGCTTATCCCATCCTATGACAGGTTCTTTAGGAACCTAAATTGTTTTTATGGTATCACTCTAAATCTTTTAAATGTAAGATAATACTGTGATGAATGTTGGTGGTATGTGCATTTTACATTCTGTCTTTGAATAAACAGCCTGTGTTTTCAGCCTAACCAGTATGTCCACTTAAGTTTCTGTTGTGGTGCGCAGTGAAGTTTGTATAGGCTGCTTTTAACCATGAATTCATAGTACAATTACTGTATTAGTAATGAGGACTTAGAGCACTTAATTGCTTATAAATAAAAAAATGCTAAATTAATTTACATTAATAGAATGTATTACTAAATACAGTTAGGGCAATGTATTCAGTATTCAGCCATCACTACTTTTTCAAAGTATTGTACCCAACCCTGATTGGAGATGATTTAAAGAATGATCATAGTTTTTCTGATAGCTGTAGATGGGTACTTAACCTTCTCAGGTGCTCAGAGATTTTTAAATAAGTTCTGCCTGGCTTAGCCTATTGCACCTAACACCAATCACAAAGGCACTAGCCATTTACCATTAGCCCTTTACACACTATCTCTGTCTTAGCCAGTTGTTGCTGCTTTTGTTTATTTTTACTTTTCAATGCATCTTTGAAAGTCACAGTTCTACATATGGATTGCCTATCACATGAATAACAGTCAACACTTCATGCATCTTCTTGGAAAAAAAAGAAACAACAACAATCCAGTGCAATTCTCGAATTAAATTCTATCCACACAAAAATTTGAACAGCAAATAGAATTGAATAGTAAAGATTAATTTGTACAGACCTAGAAAATACCAAAACTCAACGTATGTAATATCCTTTAAAGGTGTCGGGCGAAAAAGAGTCAAGATGACTGGAAAAACATTGACTACCATTTTTATGCTTTTGGGTAGGTTCCCTTATTTTTTTTGCTTTCAAGAATTTACTTCAAGAGCTCCTTCACAAGTTTTCCAATTGAATAATTATTATGTTCATACCCTTAAACAGCCGCAATGAATGCTGTCAATACGCAGTCAGATTCCAATACCACTTTGTCAGCCAGCAGTCCAGGATCTGCCCAGCTATCAACTGTGCAATCAAGTTCAGATTCTACTGCCCAGCCAATTAGTAATGTCCCAATAAGTCCAGAAACAGGCAGTACAACAGTAGCTCCATCAACTACAGGTATTTCACTGGGAACATCAGGGAATGTTAGTGATTCTTCATCGCCTGCAATAATTACATCCGGTACACCATTAAGTTCGAATGGTTCAGCTACAGATACTATACTGAAATCTTCAACAGAAGTTACATCAGGACCACCATCAAGTTCTCCTACTGGTGCAACAGGTGTCACACCGGTACCACCAACAGGTGTTAATTATACATCAGCAACTGCAGGTGTCACACCAGGAGAACAATCAAGTCCTTTTTCAGGATCATCTACAAGTATCACACTAGCATCACAATCTACAAGCAATACATCAGGACCATCATTAAGCCCTCCTACTGGACCATCTACAGGTATTACAATTGGATCAACAACAGGTGTTAGTCAAGCATCACAATCTACAAGCAATACATCAGGATCATCATTAAGCCCCCCTTCTGGATCATCTACAAGTATCACACTGGGATCATCAACAGGTGTTAGTCAAGCATCACAATCTACAAGCAATACATCAGGATCATCATTAAGCCCCCTTACTGGATCATCTACAAGTATCACACTGGGATCATCAACAGGTGTTAGTCGTGCATCACAATCTACAAGCAATACATCAGGATCATCATTAAGCCCCCCTACTGGATCATCTACAAGTATCACACTGGGATCATCAACAGGTGTTAGTCAAGCATCACAGTCTACAAGCAATACATCAGGATCATCATTAAGCCCCCCTACTGGATTATCTACAAGTATCACAGTGGGACCCTCAACAAATTATTTTTCAGCATCTACAGGGGTGACACCATCTTCAACATCTAATTCAACTGCTGTATCATCAAATACTGGAGCGTCAGCATCTACAACTGTCACACCAGGACTATCACAAAGTTCTGCCATATCAACTACCAGTGTCACAGTAGGACCATCACCACTTACCGTATCACCATCATACCCACCATACCCTTCTAGTAGTCCTGTCACATTAACTCCAAGCGTCACTCCTGCTACATCGGCATCAACAGCAGTCCCATCACAACAACCATCAAGTCCTACATCAACATCAGGTAGGAAACATTGAATTATATTCTTGGCTTACATATTCCATTCATGAGTTCTCAAACTTTAGATGTATGTATGAAATCAGTTATCCTCACTTAATGTTCCTCTAGTTCAGCTTTGTATCAAACCTTTTTCTTTTGCCTTTCCACAGTTACATCTGCTACAGCAAGCCCTACTATAATACAAGTTAGCTTTACCACCAATGAAACATTTGTTTCGGACCTATCAGACTCAAATTCAGCAGCCTTCCGCAATCGATCAGCACTTGTCAAATCACAGGTCTGTATTGGACAGTAAAATACTGGTTGAATACAATCTTTAATGATTTAGTAGATTAAATATAATGCACCCTTTTCTGTAAAATGGTAAAAGCAAAAAACACTTTATTTTTTTTTAAATTATTAACTGTGCTTCTGTGGGATTGATGTTGAGCTTGATTTGACCTTTTGTTACAGTTTGAACCGGTGTTCAGGACAGCATTTCCTTCATCTTTCACAAATCTAACTGTGATTAGTTTCACGTGGGTACTTTTTGTTTTAAATCCTACAACAGCTTTATTCTATCACAAGTCACAAGTTTTTTTTGCCACATGACTGACAAATTTTAATATCTGTGTTGTTTGTATAGGCAAGGGTCGATCATTACAAATATGAATTTGGAGTTCAGTAATGGAAGTGTGCCCAATGGTACTACAGTTGTTACTACTGTACTCAATGCAAAAACAATTTTCAACATTACAGCAGCTAGTGGTGAGTATTAACCATGTACTAGTAGCTCCAGTGCTTGAGTGCTTGCTTCTCTGTATTTATTTTTTTACTTGGTCAAATAAATATGCAACTATGACATGTCCTCAATTTAAGCTTCCTCAGCTGAAAAGTAATCATGTCTTTTATGTGAATCACAGTAATTACAGCATCGCCTACAGCTGCATCAACTGCAACTACATCTACAACTCAAGTTTCAGCAATCACATCTACACCCTACACTATAACACCTATCTCAGTAAATCCTACTGCTGCAACAGCGACTCCAGCTATAACCAGTTCAACAACAATTGCCCCAACTGTTGCTGCTACACTATCAACAAATACCATTAAAGCAACTAACCCAGCAGCTACTAGCACTATTACAGGTACCCTAAGTACTATTAAAACCACTCCAATAACTACAACAACTAGTACTGCTCCAACAACAACAACAACAACTACCACTACTACTACTACCACCACCACCACCACCACCACCACTACTACTACTACTACTCCTAAAACTACTACAACTACTACTCCAGCTACTACTACTACTACAGCTACTACAACAGTTACTACCACAATAGCAGCAACAACACCTACGCCAACACGTCCACCTCCAGCTGTTGCTGTACAGATTATCATCCAGGAAGTGTATGTCATAGAATTGAGTGACCCCCAGAGTACGCAGTACAAAGCCTTAGAGCTTGTGGTGGTAGATTCAGTAAGTGTCATACTAATAAATCACTTTATAATATTCATGCTATATAAACAGAAACCACAGGCCAGATTCATAAAACTCCGTGGTAAACACACCACCAGTCACCGTAGTGGTGATCATCACATGTCCCTATTTAGTGCTGCAGTATTTTTATGTGTGTCCTTGGCGAGTGCCAATCAAAATCGGGTAAAATTGTAAAATTATATCTTAAACTAAACCTGTCATAAATTTAGTTGACAGAGCCAAATTCAATTTCATTGCAGCACACGTAACTGCACTCGATATCGCCCATGAACTCCAATTCCCAGAACTCCCCTGGTGATCATGTGACTCCTCGCTCACAGCCAGCAGCCAATCCCAGATCGACCTGAGTACTGATTAGTCTCACCTGTATTACTTCTTTTATAAGCTGCTATGTCGCACTCCATCTTCGCGACGTAACGTTTCTGTATATCAGCGCTTACCGAGCCTTTGTCTCTTGTCGTTGTTATTTTGGTTTTCTGACTGTTTCCTGACTTTGATATTGGATTGCCCTTCGTTGTGTATGTTTGCCGTTTTCCTGACCTTGTGCCTGTTTTTTTTTCTACTACGCCCCTGGATGGTGTTTTATTTTAATAAATCCTTAAAAAGCCTCTCCTGCGAACGTCCTGTTTCACCCGAACCTGTGTTCTGTCATGTGTTGCTAACAGCACATGCAAGTGAGGGTAGCACCTTGTTTACAGATGAGGAACACTGCTTTTAACGGCAAGTGCGTTTATGAATCTGGCCAATATCCGTTAATTTTGAAATCCAAGACTTTTACTTAATATCTCTGTAACAGCAGTAATGCGTTCTTAAGGCTCTGTGCAGAATACAAGAACGTGTAAAGAAGTGTCTATGGATGATAATACAAATCTGTTTTCAGTTTGACAGAATCTACAAATTACAATATGGGATTCTCTTCGTTAGGACTGTGGTGCTCGGTTTCAAGTAAGTGTTGGTACATTATATAACTACAAACTGAATTTTCATTTCGAACATATACAGAGGAATATTATAACATAACTTCACACATTCTCACTTTCTATATTTTGGTGGTAAATCAAGACTACAAACTAGGCTATGAATTTCTCAGTTAACACCCTTGACGGACTCACAACCTATGTTTAAAAACAGTGTTAGCCATTCTTATGCAATATTTACTTAATTTAGAAAGTCCGTTTTCATGTAATGCCTTTTGTACCACACTCGATCTGTGTTGCATGTTTAGAACGTTGAAGAACGTGGAGCATATCCAGTGTTTGTTTTTTTTTTTCTCCCTAGGCCTGGAACCACACGTGACAACAACGTACAAGCAGATGTCCAGTTGATATTCAATGAGAACTCCACAACGCCCATCCCAGCTGCAACTGACGTCGTGAGCACTCTGAAACAAGCAATAACAAATCCAAACTCAGGCTTCAGCTTGCCTGTGGATGTCAACTCCATCGTTGTTGTCAGTAAGTTGAACTTGGACAGCAATGTAGCTAGACTGGTCTTTCCTCTTAATGAAGAGAGAGCTGTTTTCGAGCGACAGTCCTTGGGAAATTTATATTAAGAACTTTGTAATAATGGTTGAAGTTACTGGTTGAAGTTGTCCATACTGTGTGTGTGCCATAATTTGTACGTTCTTCAAGACAAGTTTTAACCACTGAATTCCCACATTAAGCAGTCTGTATACTGTCTTTATTTCTCCAGGCGCTCCGCAGACTGTCAGTGCGATCATTCTAACAAACGGCACTTTTGTAACAGCTCTGTCAAACTCCTCTACAACTTTGTTCACAAACAGATCATTACTGATCAAATCGGGTGTAAGTATGAAATCAGCTCTTAGTGAAAGGCTCATGTATTAACTCAAATAAGCTTTTTTAACCAGTGATTCATTCTTTAATTTTGCAGCTCGAGCCTTTTTTTACTGCTGACTACCCTGGGGCATTCAGTAGCTTGGCACTGTCAAATTTCAGGTAATTATTGTGTTTCTTCAGCAACTTTATGCACTCCAACCTCTGCAAACAGACTCATTACTCAGTCTACTCAAAAATAAATAGCTTCTGAGATTACTTGATTGAGTAAAATACACTTTAAAAAAAGAGTATATCACACAAATATTAAAATGCACTAAACAGATTGTTTGTGATTTGGGATACTTATAACGATAACAATAACTTTTCTTACTCTTATTCTACCATTGGTTGCTTATGCAACGTGGTTCTTATTTTTGTCCAGGAACTCATCCCACCGTTTTCGAGATGAACAACACAGAACATTCGTTCATCTATTTGTCATTTTTTTTCATCCCTCACTCCTCTGATAAAACCCCGTTCATTTTCACCTCCTCACATTCTTTCCTTTGCCCAACAGCCATCAAGGCAAAAAATGTTTGGTGAAGCAGTTCCATGCAACTGCAGCTTTTATGGTGCTCCGTTGAGTAATATGTACTCAGTGAACTCAAGTTAATCACACACAAGTGTCTTCTTATTAACTGGGCTGCTGAAAGGTTTAATTTAGACCAACATCATTTAATTAAGTTATTACTGTCCTGTACTTATAGACAATGTGGGTATGCAGTATATAAACCGTATAAGAAGGAATGATCAACAAAAGAAACTGATTGAAACCAGTTAGTATTTTGTCCTCATTCACTCTATTCTTGCCCTTTCCAGTGATGGAGGTCTCAGCTCTACTGGTGTAAATATGATCCAGAACTCCATGGATTTGACTTTTGGAGCCTCCGCTACAGTCCCCAACAGCACCCAGATTGGACAAACGATAATTAGAGCAGCTAAAAACAACAGCCTGCCCTTCCAGATCTTCACTTCAAAGATCATAGTGAACGGCACTGGTAGGTTAATTATCTGATTTCTATGAATTAAAAAAAAAAAAAAAAAGAATCACTAAAAATCACAGTAGATTATTTCTTAGTACAGAATTTTCCTGCTGAAACGGATTACTTTATGCTAATTTGTAGCAATGTATAAAACAGTTTGTTTAAAATTGCAATGAATCCTCACAGCTGCCATCAAATTACCTGTTTGTGACAGTTTTTTTTGTGGTTATTCACTATTTATACTGTTGTATTTCGTCGTAATACAGTCATTTCATCAAGCGAAGTCAGCAGCAAGATCAGCATGCTCACAGCAACCTTCATGGTGGCCATCTCACTTCTGGTCACAAGGTCCAGTTGAGAATGACATTCACAAGAGGAGGCTGGAGAACATTCCTGACTTTCAAATGTGCCAATTATTTAAGTGAAATCTTGCCTTGGGGAAACTGAGAATGACATATGTAATAATGTTATTTAATGGCATCACTGTCAGTAAACAGGTTGCAGCAGATATAAGTTTGTATTTTGAGCCCCAAGAGTAGTTGGTATATGGGATCAGATGAACCTCCCGACATGCAAGGATGCTCTACCTTCCGAACACTGCCTAAAAATGAAGTTACTATTGGTAATAACAGGTTCATATACAGTTACAAGGAGTCTAGTAGTGGGTAAAGACGTACTGTGGCTACTGCCATCTGATGAGCGAGAACTCCATGATGAACGGTGTGTAGCTCTGTCATGTCGTATTATTTTTTTTAAAAAAGAGTGAAATGGTTCTGAATAAAAATGATTCATTTTGATTTGTTGAATTTGCTTTATCATAATCATATCATTATCAGATCAGATTTTTTGTGAACCATCTTTTATACTTTTCTGCTAAATAACTAAATAAACATATTACAACATGAATCACATTAACTTTGTTTAATGCATGTTTTACATATTATTATATTTATTTCACATATTTATTTTATCTTATGAATCTGACGTTTGAAAATGTCAGGTGGTGCAACCATTCATATCTGCCGCCTATGTAAATCATTGAAAAGGGTAATTCAGTTATACAAAATAGTAATAGCTGATCAAACTGATCATGTTTCTTGAAATCCTGTTTACATCTGTTTTAAATTTGGTACATTTGGTATAAAATGAATGTGTGTATTGATTGGATTCTTGCAGATGCATATTGCACAATTTTAAATTATTCAAATTTTAAGTGTTTTTGCCACAAGATGAGCGAGAGCTCTATGATGAACGGTATGCACCACCGTCATGTTGTTCCTTTTATTTAGATATTTCTGTGAGAATAAATTGGTTTTGACGTGAATTCGCACTTTTTTTGTTGAAATTGTATAAAACATAATTGCTTTCTTTCTGTATTTCTTCCATTACTGTGAGCAATTCTGTGCAGTCACGTGTATATGCAACAGTGTACTTGAAAAAAGGCAAAATAGGCTGTTCTTTTGGAAATTGAAAACGGTTTGACGGGTGAGAGGGTTTTGAATGACAATAATAAAGTACTTGAAACTACACCTGTTTTGCCATCTGTGTCCAGGAAAGGTTCTTTTTTTTAGCATTCTGCAACCCAGATCCTTAATACTCTAGTACGCTTTAATGACTGATTTAAGCATCAACTTTAATTCTCATAAGAACTTCTGTACAATCATCTAATATATAAAGACACTTCTAAAGCATTAGCTATACAGACCACAGTCAGAAACATCAGCTTATGGTACCCCTCCTTAGCTATAACCTCTATCCTTATGCACTATAATCTTATATTGCATAAGGATAGAGTAAAAAGGTGGACTGTCTGGGATGGTGTTTGAGGACCACCTTGAAGACTTCTAAAATCAAGGTCAGATGGGAAAGCGCTGATGTTATTTGTCCTTAAATCAACTTGTCCTTAATGAAGTTATAATTGCTTACTTTCTTGCAATTTGTTGCAATTACATTTAGCCCAGGTAAGTTGTTTGTGGCGGCTGGCTGAAATGCACTCAGCTGTGTGAGAAGATCTACTCAAAACTACAAATAATTATGGAGGATGGGACCAGAGTCACCCTAGCAGGATGATTGATTTCTGTTTATTTGCTCTTATTTTTCCGTCAGATGTTGGTTTTAAAATACAACTCAGTCACACTTTATATATTGGGTCCACTTTACATGCATTAGGTACCCTAAACAAGATGTGTTCCCGGGTCTCTGCGGAGCAGTCAGTTTGGTTGTGACAAAACAATGTAAATTGTTGCCAAGTCAGTAGCGTTTTTCACAGTACCTCCAATGAAAATTACCTTCACATAACAATGAATAGATAATGTAGAGGTTACTGGAGCTTAAGGGCTACACAGTTTATGCAACAGTGTAGTTTTTGTTGGACTTAGGTTGAACCTAAAAGTTTACATCTATACAACTACTGTGTATGTATAATTTCAAGCTTTCAAACTTACAATAATTTACAACTTACAATAAGTTCTTTCCTTCTCGTTCTTTTTTGGCCCAAACAGTACTCATCTGGGACATATGGGCCAAGGATAGCGTCCTGCTTACTGCAACCCCTGTGTGGGAGCAGGTATGGCGAGCTGCCAGATCATTTCTGTCATCTGCTTTGTCTGTGATAACAATGGTGACCGTACAGGTCTAACTGCAGAACTTTTGATTTCCATTATCCGTGCAACTCCTCTCCGCCCAGGGCCTTCTTTAGGGCCTCTTGCAAGTTGTAGGTCTGTGCGGATGAGTGGCTGTATCAGACCATTTGTGCATGGAAGCTTCCTAGTTCCGCATGCTATATGCATTCTTTACTGCATATTTAGGGGTTTTAGGCTTACCACTAAAAACCATCTCCTGACAGCACTATCATTGTTCACATCTGATTTTGTGGAAGCTGGTGATGTTGTGAAGCCTCCAAGCTAGCTGTAGTAACCAGGCCTTAAATGCATCATATGCAACAATAGAAAGTAAAGGCAAGTGAATAGAACACATTATATTTAAACATAAGCTGAGCTAAAGGGTTTTTATTATGTGTTTCCGTTTTCCTGTTTTCTGTAGTGTGCTGTAGCTTTTTGTGTAAGTGCACACCAGAGGAAGAAACTTTCTCCGACAGAAACCACTTTTGTCAGCTGCCTGAAACTCCCCCTATATAAATTATGTTATATTAATAAATAATTCAAATAAATGTTAAATTATTTCTCATATTCAAATGTAAATCTTTTTAACATGTATTATTTTTTCTTAGAAATATATATAGTGTGGAGCCAGTATGTGTGTGTGTGTGTGTGTGTGTGTGTGTGAAAAGTTTGTGTGTGTGTGAGAAGGACAAAAACTTAAAAGGTGTCATGCCTTTAGCCTAATTGAAAGTGACTGAACTTTGCTGTAATTAAGAGGGACACTGTCTTTGTCTCTTCTTAATCTCATCAATGACACTGTGATCAGTTTTACTTGTCTGAACTTAAGTTATGGTGGTTTTTGATGAATGAATCAGCAATTGTATATGAAGGTTGTCTATTTTACATGTACAGTTATATGCATAAAGGTATAACTGCTTCGACCGAGTCTATGTTAGCTGAGGAAGACACCTGGGTGGTGCTCTCAACCCCGCCACACTCTCTCTTTTTGTTTCTCTGTTTCCCTCTTTTTTTACCCTGCTGATTGTCTTTAAGCTTTCGTTTTAGTTAAGCCTTTGCGTGTGAGGTTGTATGTGTCAGTGTGAACGTGATAATTCGCTGTGATTATTGCCGCTGTTGAATGGTTTAATGTAATGTTTCTGTAATTCTGAAAAGAACAAACTAATTTCTAGTTTAATTTTAGAATCTATTTTACTTTCCAGTGTGTGCTCTTCTCTCAAGTGTTTGCTGTATATTGCATTACAGAAATTTTAATAGGATGGTTTCATATATTTCACGTCTTTCCTGGCAGGGGGTTGACCTTGCTGTCTGAATTGCAGATTTGCCGTTTCTTGAAATAGACACCCCTAGTGTTTCATTCTTTGATTGCTTAGCATTTTTAATTATTGTGCCTCAGTTGACTCCTCTTGTCTATTGTCCTCTTATGTATAGTTCCATGTTTCTTTCAGAATTTGAGGGAATGTCTAACTTTTTTAAGTCCTATTTGTCCAGCGTTGCTACTTGTTGGTGATTAATATTTAAGTTGACAATCCTTCATCCGAATGTGTTGCAGGTCGCTTTGTTGTAATCACACCAATTAATCAAACAGGTTGCATTTCCTACTGACAGTAAAGGTCACATTCTGGACCTGGTCTGCGCTTCACAGATTGATGTTGATTCAGAGCTTCTCTGACCATAAACTTCTAACTAAGTTCTCATTTATACTTCACCTTGATCTCATGTGCTGAGCTACACTGGTTTCCTGTTCGTACTTGTATTGGCTTTAAACTCCTTAGTTGAACATTCAAAGCAATAACTGGTACAGCTCCAGTGTAATGAAAGCTCTCACCCATTCATTCATTACTCTGGCCAATCACAGCCTGCCATCTGTCTTTTAAAGGATTCAACTTATGTTCCTGTTTTTCTGCTTTCAAGTGCTGATGTTTCAACGTTCTCCTCCTTCACCCTCCACCACCACCAGTTTGGTTCCGGCCCTGTTGTCCAGGGAGTAGGCTTTCCGTCAATTTTGCCGTTTGAGTTCTTCTGGCAGAACCTTTTTGACTTTGTGAAGTTGTATGGTCCTCCTAGTTCTTTACGCGCTGTTACAGTGGTAAGGAGTGGCAAGGAGAAACTCCCTCAGAGCAAGAGGAAGAAACCTTCCTCCCATCCTCCTCTGATCGACAGCGGATCGACAGCGCAAACAAGACTATTAAACCTGTTCCAACTTTAAAATGTTGAAAACTTTTTAATTAAAAATTAAAACTCATCTTTTTAGATCTTTTATGCATAATTGAGATGATACTATGTGTACTGTATGTGTGCGTGGGTGTGTCTGTTTGTATGTGTATGTATTTACAGTATATTGTTGTATATTATTATTATGTATTTAGCACTTTGGGTTTAAGAAAAGCACAGTATGATGAAAGTTTATGACTATTATTATTATTATGTCTACATTTTTCATTTTTGGTTATGCTGTGGGAAATGAACCAGTAGCTTTTGGTGTTACCACCCCTGGTTTGGCGAAGGCTGGTTTACAGGAGCAATAAAACAGGGACTTGTGTTAAGTTTATGTATATATTGCATTTTACAACAGATGTTGTCACAGAGCCGCTTTACAGAGAGTCCAGGTCTAAGCCCCCACTGAGCAAGCCAAGAGTCACAGTGGCAAGGAGAAACTCCCTTAGAGCAAGAGGTAGAAACCTCGAGAAGAAGCAAGTCTCAAAGGGGAAAAACCCATCCTCCTCTGATCGACGGCGGATAGCAAAACAAGACAATGTTAGAAGGATAAGAAAGTCTCGGGTTGCGACATCTGCATTACTTTCCAAGCTCTCTCTCTCTCTTCTCCCACAGTCTGGTGGTGCACCACTACATTTGATAAGATGGGTCTTATCAAAGATAAGATGATTAGCAATTACAATCACTTGAGGCAGAGTGGAATATATGGTGGCAAACATGTAATGGTACCTGACCACATTTAAAAGCATAAAAGCCTAACCTGTTAACCAGGTTTTCTGCAGTGCAGGAATGCTTCTTGTGTTTATCTGTGTGTGTGTGTGTGTGTGTGTGTGTAAGGGAATATGAAAGTGAGACTCCTATCTCGATCAAAGCTGTGCATGTGTGTGAGCATTAGAGAGATCTAGGGGCTGATGTGCGCGAGTGTGTGTGTGAGAGAGAGTATTTCGGAAATCTATGGGCTGATGTGTGTGAAAAGTGTGGAATCACTGTTTGTAGTTACATTAGTAAAAAGTCACTTTAGCTGAACATTTATTTATACAGTCATCTTAAAGGGGAATTCCACTAATGAGTCAAAATGCCTGAATAAATTAGTGGTTGAGAGTTTGTCTTTGGGAACTATTTTGCCTTACAACACACTGCATGTAGCTCTCCACCATGAAACCACTATGAAGTGGGTGATAATATATTTTAAGCCAAACCTTTATTACAAAATCATATAATAGCTTTCTGTGAGGGCATTAAACTCCAGACATCTGGTTACTACCACCACCACATTCTGACTGTGCAAATTTCTCTAAAACAGAGCATTTCACACCAAACCACTCACATGACTTTATTATCATATTAACCATTTAATTATGCAGAAATGTTGAAAAAATGGTGGAGTTCCCACTTAATGTTCTGCTGATAGTTTTGTTAATAATGGAGTAGTCCATTATAGAAAAACAAATATGCAGAATTCATGAGGGTTTTTTTAGATTAATATTTCAGGCTGTATTGTGAAAATCATTCGTCCGCGAAATAACCAGCGTCATTATGAAAAGTTATTTCAGGCTTTGAGTAGCAGCATTAGTAATTGCGTGTGCTTTTCACTACCTGAACATGGTAACTTTCCCAAGGGAGTGTGTGTGCACTTCTGCTCCCAGAATAACAGCACAAGGTTCACCAGGATCATAGGCATAAGACCCTATGGGGTCAGTAACGAGAGCATAACGAATAGCAACAATGTGAAAATGGCCGTCGTATGAAACGGCCGTGTTTAACTGGGGTCAGGTAGTTCAGGATATCTCTTTACCATCTGTAAGCAGTATTGCTACAGATGGCGCCGCTGCTAAGCCTGTATGACCCATCTAAGCCAAAGATAATTATCTAAACTATGTAGCATTATCTGATCACAACATGTCAGATGCTTTAGCAACGTACGTGACCAATCAGAAACCATTAAACCAAGATACAAGAGTCAAATACTGCCGTCCATGACACATGAACCACACACTAATTTCATTTTATTCTAACATAAAACCTAAAAAAATCATTTAATGACACTGAAAATAATTCCAGCCCTAGCCTTTCTTTTAGGCCACTGGTTCAGTCCTCAGTGCACAAAATGGAACTCCAGGTAATGTGACAGGTACAGGTGGGGCTGTGAGCAAGGTCATGGGCTAGTCAGGATCATGTTTAGTCAAAAGCATACAGTTGTTTGGGCACCCTTGGTCATGTTTTCCTAAGTGAAAATAAGTTAACACATCCTCTACAGAGGGCACGTCTTAATGCACTATTACTGTTTATTGGCTAAATGTAATATAAAATATTTAAAGTATTTAAAATAATATTTCAAGTCACTTAAAATATTAAATATAGGCTATGCAAAAGTTATGGCTCATTACATATACTATATATATATAATTTTGAACACAACAAGTTTGAGCACATGTTGAAGAATTGACATGTTTTGTAGATTTTCTGAATGAAAACTTATGTTAATATATATATATATATATATATATATATAGTTTTTTTTTTTTTTTCCGTTGAGAAAATCAACAAAACATGTCAGTTCTTTAACATGTTAAGTGAGTTAAATGAATGCTCTAGGGCAGTGACTCCCTAAGGTTGCCCTGCTCCCAACACACCTAATCCAACTAACGAGTAATGAGACCTAGCCTCAGTAACCAAGTACAGAGATCGCTGTACACTTCCAAGAATTAAATTCATGTTTTTTGTGGGGGAGGGCTTTAAACATCCAAGAAATATGCTATATTATGCTATATAATTCCACCGTAATTATTTGAGAAATACATTTCAAGCAAGCATAATAATCCTTTTCAGACGTCTTGTTTGGACATTTTGGATCAAAGCTTTTAATTTGCACACAGTGATACTCTGGCCTTTTCCAACTATCTGCCTGCTCTGGGGTTCAAAGCTCTGAATGCCATCAACACAGTAGAGACACTCTAGCACCAATGCAAAGTCAACCCCCCGAGTAATCCTGTAATGAATTCAAAAATTTTTTTTTATCATGCAGAAGCAGTATTATTGCAGATGGCGCCGCTGCTAAACCTGTATGACCCGTCAAAGTCAATGATAATTATCTAAACTTGGTACCATCATCTGATAACACAGAGGATGAGTGAATAAACACATCTGAAAAACGTCCCACTGAAACTGAAAACATCTGATAAATGTCCCACCTTTCTCAAGAGACCGGTGGAAAGAAACTGCTACTAATATCTCAAACTGAGAACAGAAGTGGAGCTGTGTAAGATCTCAGTGAATATGTGGAAGAGCTCGTTACCAAAAGAGAATTTCCAGAAAAAGAACTGTTAAGTCAAACATTCTGAAGTATTGAAGTGCTGCTTTGGCGAGTGACCAGCCAGACAGTACTGGATTAGTGAGCCAACAGGGGACCCTGGGAAAAGGAGTATTTCACACACATTGGTTACATTCCATTTAAATTCTGCATCACTAGGTTCACTTTCAGCTTTGTTTTGTTTGTTTCTGTATCAAATATTACAAAAACTTGGCAAAAGTGTACAGAATGTTTTTTTTTAATTTCAAGACGACAATAACTTTTCATCAAATTCAAATAATAAATACTATATTTCCTCTTCTACCTTATTACAAATAGAGTTTATGTAATGGTGGCATGCCAGACACAGGGATCGGATCCATGGTAGGTTTATTCACCAACACAATTTGCAAAAAACGTGCAAAACACAAAAGGGTCCAGAAGAAAGAAACGCCCAGAAGTTCTCTAAAAATAAAACCAAAGGCCTCAAAAATTCAAAAGCTCAGAAGATGTCCAAAAGGGAATCGCAAAAGAAACCAAGGGCAAGAGGTGTCCAGGGATCAAGAGTCCGGGGGCAGAGGGAGTACCCTGAAAGGCAACAAAACAGAGATTACTGATGGGACACAGAAACTGAGGATCGTTCTGCAGCCGCCAATGCAAATGGTACAGTGGGTAATGCTCCACAAACACCCACGGAGGGGAAGGCCATTTAAAGGGAAGGATAATTATTTGGGAGCAGGTGAGAGAGGGCAGGTGCGGGAGGGGCTAGGTGAGAGGGAGCAGACGCGAAAATCCTCAGAATTCCGGCGAGTTAGACCTCTGGTGGCCGGCATGAGAAGTGTCCCAGGAGTGCCTATCCTGAGACAGTTTAAAATATACTGAAAGTCAATAAAATCCTGCAACAACTGCAGATTCTGAGAGTTAGAGCAGTTAAAAGGGGGTGATGTTCTTAATCCGTTTATGTGTATACCTGTATAATCTGAAAAATAAGAAGGAATTTGAGTTTGAAATTGAAGAGTAGTGAATGGAGGAAGCACTAAGATAAGACTCAGGGCAAAGTAATTAGGACACCTAAAATTTTAAGAATGACCAAAACAAATGATTAACAATAGTACACAAACTCATATGGAATAAGCTTTTGACTGATTTAAAGGTATTAAATATTATATATGTTGTGTTTTATTTGCAACTAGGAGATTCTATAATAATGTAATATTGCATGTACTTACATACAGTACTGCTGATCCTTAAAAAACATAGTAATGTATGTAATATCCCTTATAGTGGTCATTAAAATAATATTTTGTATAATAAAATAGCGATCATTACAATAATCATTTTCATAATCATCATGTTAATGGGTAAGCTGCTTTTGAACTATTGAAAATATATACTGTATTTTAGTTCTTTGCCATATATGGTTGTTGCATTGATGCTCATTTATGGTGACTGAGGTTGTGCTTTTGTATTTTATATTCCCAAATCAAACTAATCCATTTTAGAATATTTTTTTCAGGTACAGTTGCTGTAAATTATATTTTAAAGGCTGTTTGTAGGAGTGGCTCACTGATACAAAGATTAAACCTTCCGGCCAAAACGAAATGCCTTTGTATAAACTGGGCTTGGACAAACCAGTTATGCACTTACATAAAGTATATGTAACTTACAAAAGAATATGATTATAGTATTCAATTCACTGTTAAAGCGGTGGTGGATTAGCTGGATTAACATTGCAGGGCAAACACAGTTTCATTGGTTTAACTGGTTATATGTTATATAAAGCTATATTCTTATGTAAATTATGCTAGTTAGAGAAAACCTGGTTATGGTTTCTATTTAAATTATATATTTTAGTTATGTTTCTAAATTAAATTATATAAAATGAGAAGGATTAAACTTAAAATATTAAAATTAGACAGTATGTAGTTACAGTTTCTAATTAATAGTTACGAAGTTAAAAAAGATACAAAGATGAAAGAAACTGGATTTCAAAGATACAAAAATTAACTCTCACATGCCTTTATGCAAATTATACAGTATGTCAGTTCTACCAAATATGTGCTGTATATGAGTTTGGACAAAGCAGTTACCTACTTATGCCAAATATATGTAAATTAGATAAATGATACATTTAACTCCTAAATCTGTTGCAGGTTAAACAGTTTGAATATGACTGGATAATACGTATTAGAAACACGTTTTTCTAATGCAAATATATGTTAATTAGACAAACTATCATTATTCATGTACACTTTGTACGTACACTATGTACTGTAATTCATTGTTATGGAGCTGATATGAACATTTCCTGAACTGTAAGCAGTTATAAGCCTATGCCAAACATGTAAATTAGAGAATATGGTTACTACAATATGGTTAATTCTTGTTTCAGAATATAAGAGGCTTGAATTATAATGATTACTATGACTATAAGGGATTACAAAGACATAAGATTTAACTTTAACTTAACTTGGACAAATCAGTTATGTGCCCATGCAAATGATATGTACATGAATATGTCTCTTATGCTGGTTTTAAATTCATTGCTACACTGTAAAGGCTACAGTGGTCCAAAGGAGTGGCTCCCTGATGAAGAGATTAACATTTCTGGAAAGCGCCACGTCATCGGTTATATTTAACTTGCTATCTGCAGCACTGAACAGTCTAAAATTTCTTCCATGTGCAGACATGAGCAGGTCTGCCGTATTTAGCTCTTACCCTACACAAGGAAAGGTCATGAGATCAAAGAAAAGAACAAACAAATAGACATGACGTACAGATACCACATGCCTCACAGATACACAAAAGCCAAGACTTTTGCAATAACAGACAAAGACATCCGGACTGCAGTGTAATGATGGTACTACATGGAAGGTAAAAATAACCACAGCGACTGGAAATTCACTTAAATAATTATTTAAAATCATCTTTCACACAAAATCATCATTTTCTCTAGCATTTTCTTTACAGTTCTGCTTTTTTCCCAGTTGAGGACATTTCCCAGTTACCGTTATGAATATATACATATGACATAAATATATGTATAAATAAATACATATATATATGTGTGTGTGTGTGTGTGTGTGTGTGTGTGTGTAAATATATATGCAACTGACATCAAAATGATGGGTTGAAACTGTAGGGATGAACTGTAGGGATGAACTGAACTAAATTTTTTAAATAATGTGCTTTATATATATATATATATGATACATATGGTTTTAAGTTTTAAAAGACTGCCTCCCTCTTTTTTATGTAATATAAGAAAAACTTTCTGCATGTAAAATGACTAGCATACTGTACTTTTGTTTATTTATTTTTTAATAATAAAATGTAGAAATGAAGATAATAAAGTATAATAATTACAACAAACACTATGTTAAAACATTAAATAGGTGTCTGGCAGGCTTCATAGTGTTCAGGCTTTTACACATTGACAGCAAAGCATTAGAGATCTGCTTCCTCAGGAAAACTAAATCTAATCAAGCATATAAATCACCTCAGTTCAGTTTATGGCTGTTGCTTCTCAATAACACATGTTTAATCATGTGTACCAGAAAAAATATGAACACAAGGCAAATTGATACAGATGTTCTCACTGGAGAAACCACCTACAGGCTATTCTTGGAATAGCTTGCTGAGCAAACAAAAACCTGTGTATATAGGCTACCGGACTGATAAGGAACACTGCTCCAACTATCATTATAATTACTATTAAAATACTTATTGAACATGTTGGTATAACCCTCAAGTTATCTACCTATCAATTATGAGTATATATTTAATGATAATTAAGGTTTCTTTGGTATACATTTGATAGTAGTTGGGAATTGCTCATGAGAAGCGTTTCTGTTTATTGTGTCCCTGAGCAGTAAATTAAATAGATGTTCCTTCCACACGTATCTCTTATGTCCACTCACTCAGTAACAACCAGGACTAACATTAACACAGTAACTGTAACAGACCATACAGCAGAACAAGAAGGATTACTGAAAGAAGCCGGACTCAGCAAGGGGCTCACATTAGTATGTTTTGTACTGTTTGCATGTTGTTAATTGTCTTAATCGTGTGGTACTGGAGAAATCAACACCTTAAGAAAAAGGTGTATCATCCAGAATAGTGGTGTTAATAGTAGTGATAGTGCTGGTCAACCCACACCACTGATGTGTTGCCTAAGCCAGAAATTGCGGTATCAATACTGCATTTAAGCTCTGGTATCGGTATCAGTGCAACACTAATGACAATACACAATGCACATAATATTGCATAAACAGAATTATAAAATCACAGGACTCGGCAGTGAATCTATACACGGACACTAGAGGGCAGCATTTCCAACAATATAGCTCTACTGGAGCAGTTCCCTTCATGGAGTGCTAGGAAGTTTTGTTCTGGCACACCTGACTGAGGTTGGAAATGGGTTGTTAATTAGTTAATAACTTAAATCGGGTGTGCTAAGGAGGAGCAGCATGTTAGATGCAGATTGAAACTAAATTAGATCAAGGTGGATGACCACTGCCCTACATTAACACACCTGACCCAGCCCACAATGACCTTATTAATTTTTTAATTATCTGAATAGCATGAAAATATGTGGGGTTGAGAACATCTACACTAAACTAGGTATTCCGATAATCCACATCCTTGAAACCCTGCACTATGAATATGGTGTCAGCGAGCACCATACCAGCTCTAGTGTTAGGGTTGGAGCTAGGGTTGCAGCCAAATCTTGGGTTAGTGCTGGACCTAGGGTTAGGAGTTATTGTTAGAACTGAAGCTAAGGTTAGGCTAGGCTGGAGCTAGGATGAGGGCTGTAGGCAGTGTAAGGACTGAAGCTTAGGTGAAGGCTGGAGCTAAGTTTAGGTTTTCATATAGGACTAGAGCTGTGGGTAGCATAAGGACTGTAGCTAGCTTTAATGTTGGAGCTAGGGTTAGAGCGTTACATTTAGACCTTCAAATCACTCCTTACACATCTCAGAGACCAGGTGATTTTTCTTTTCTCTCTCTCTCTCTCTCTCTCTTTCTCTCTCTCTTTCTCTCTCTCTCTCTCTCTCTCTGATCAGTCAATTTCCCCACACCTTTTATCTTTTTTTGTTATTATTAAAACAACCAATTAGATGAATCAATGTAAGCTGAGCACACCACTGATTGGTCACAGCCAGGACCACATTCATGACTGGCACTGCTGAGGTGGATGAGGAGCAGGGTGTTGCTGCAGAATGGACACTGAGTCGAGAGTAGCACTTAGCAATCACAATGCCATCACATGCATGCACTGGATCTAGTAGTGGGCAGTGGAGAGGAATTGCCCTGGAGCCCACTCCTTACTGTGGCAACCAGGCCCCCTAAAGTCTTAATTATGCCTTCATATACATACATACTGACACAAATGAACACCCCTGACTCACTGAAAGACCCAATTTTGTAATAACACACCAGCTTTTATCAACACTATACATACAGCCCTAAAATCTATTTATATCCCATTATTCATAACGCATCTCCATAATGACTGTTTTCACCTTAACCTTCCACATCATATATCTGTTATTTACCATTCTAGAATCAAAAGTAAGTGATCTAATGGAGCAACATGGTAATGTGAGATGCTGCTGGGTGGAGCAATAGAACATCAAATAGATTGAGCCAAACAATAGTGAGTAATTATGCAAATTACATGCAAATGACTGCTCCGTTCATCATGAATTTGACACCAGTAGTAAGTATGATCAAAATAAACCATAAATGTATACCAGTTCGAACGTTGGGCGTGCAGAGAGGAAGTACATTACGTATGATGACTCCATCAAGTACAAATAAACCAAAAGTACAGAGCAAGTAACTCATGGAGTTCCAGAAATGATTAGGCTTTCTCTGAAAACCTCGAAGGCCCTAAAACAGGAGCGCACAACCCTGGTACTGGAGATCTACCAGTTTAGCTCCAACCCTACTCCGACACATCTGGTCTGGGTAATAAAGGCGTTCAGGAGCATCTGAGCATTAGACGTGCTGAAGCTGACTTCTCCAGGATGACAGACATCCAGAGCAAGAGGGCCCTAGCCTCAAAGATACTCTCTGTAAACTCTATACTTGCTCTCCCTGTACATTAAATAGTACTTCAGAACCTCTGAAATAAAAATATGCTACTGCATGTAGAATTAAACACTGAATAATGCTAAGACTCTGCAGGACCACCATATAATCTGTGGATGAACACTAGATGGCAGCATCTCAAATTTGTCCGTTCCCTGTAGGACGTGAACGAACGACCAAAGACAAGTTGCATTTTATTATTTGCATAAATGCACGCAGACAAACAAACAAACAAACAGACAGACAGACAGACAGATAAATAAATGAATAAAATTGGGTTATATGACTTAATTCTTTCCTTACGAGTTAAAATCTTTGCTATCATTGTAGCAATTTAACTATATTTTCTACATTTTAAAATGTTTATAATTAAGTTTAATAAATGGTATTAATTTGCCATAAAATAATAACAAAACTTATTCAGCTAATACTCAATGCAGTTGTCCTCGGAAGTCCCAGGCTGTGATGTTCTGCGCAGGTTAGCGCAGCCTTGATCCGCATGATGCTGCTGCGTTGTTGTCCTGCGCTGCTCTTGATAGCTCTGTTCTACTAGAAGCGGGACAAAAGGTTCACACAGAAAACAAATTAACAACATTGTGTACAGGTGAGTATCAAATTAATCACTGCATTATCGTCTACGAACAGCAACAACAACATTTATAGGGCATAAAGGATAAGCTGCTTACTTCACCGGCGAGTTTGACGCTAGCGCGCTGACAGTAGCTAGCTAACGTTAGCATAGCCGCTTAGCAAGCACGGCAGTTATTAACAGAAGGAATAAACACTACACATTAATATACCTCACCTATGAAAGTATATTTATGTAAACGTCGCTCTTCACCCATTTAAGCTGTTGTCAACACAGGAAACGTGGACAGTGTTTATTAAAGCCACGTTTAGCGGTCTGCGTTAGCATTAGCCTCCCTTGTTATCACTCCTCTCGTACACTGATTAAACAAAAGGATTTAATAAGGGTGTGTGTAGTAGTACCAGCGATTTAAGACATTTCTCAGTCATTAAACACGTTATTCATTAGGCTCTCAGTGGCAGTGTCACATCATGAACCTTTCCGTATAATATCTCTCTCGCTTTTCAAGGTCTGAGCTGAATTTAGTGAGTAAACGTGTCAATAATAATAATTATTATAGTAATACAGAACCGGTGTATCAACTTCATTCACGATTTTCAGATGATTACATGGGACAAAATAGGAACCAGCTCCTAGTATCGGCTAATAAGGCGTTAGGTGGTGCTGTATGGTTTAGTTTTCTAGATAAACTGAACCGGATTGTTGTGTAGTACACTCTTTAATAAGCCTAATATGTCTAATCATTGCTTTATGTGTCCACAAAAACACGACCACTGTGTTTTGTTCAGCCACTGATAAAGTTAGATACACTATTTGGACACAAGTATTGGAACACACCTCATATCTTTGAATTGAACTGACTGGAGCATGGAGTTTTACTGTTTCAGCTCTCTGACTGTGTGCTGTGTGAGGGTGTGCCTGGCTTGCCACAAGCTTGTTAGCGGGTAATAAAGATTGTGTTATGAGGTGATGTCACGTTGTAACAGAGTAAAGGCCTGGAGTTCCAATGAGGCTGAGAAAAACGGAAACAACTTGAACACCATAATAGTTCCACTTTAAGGAAACCAAAATATATATGTTTTGTATTTTTCCGTGATATGAACCTGAACGTATTTTCACGTAAAAAAAAGAAGTCATTTTTTAAATTGTAATTTTTTCCCCTTCATGTTTTGTATACGACTCGACATGCTGCGAGCTCACGTGCACTTTCTGTTGACGCTGCTAGAGCTGCAGTCAAGCCCGGTACAAAGTAGTACAAACAGTATTGGCCCACAGAGAGAGATGTGAGCAGTCATAAATATATTTGCTCCTGTGGATAGATGACGATAGACGTCCTCCTCCTCCCCCCTCTTTGCCAAGCAGTTATTCGAGAGGAGAGCGGCAGTTTTGTTGTTGCAGTTTATAAATAAAAGGACCACAGTATTCTTACAATACAAAGCAAAATGTCTATGGCTAGAAGGAATTCATGTACACCCAGAGTAAGTACATTTTCCTCATTCAGTTCTTTTTTCGGTCTTTGTACAAGTGCAAAGAGTTCTGTAATATTAGTAATGCGTGATTATGTCATAATCTTATCGGTATCGGCAGATAATTGCTCGAAGCAGAGATTTCACCGTTGTGATTCCACCGTATCTGTCTGATATTTCTTATTTGATGATGATGATTGCATTATCATCATCATGATGATCAAACTCATATTTGATGATGTATTAATTGAGGAGAGCAGAATGTTGGTGATGTTGGGTTACTGCATTAACAAATCTGCATGTTATTTCATTTTACTGAATGTCAGAATGTCTGCATAATAAATGCCTGATGCCTGCATCGACTTATGTGCCACATGAAATGTATTAGCCCAGAATTCCCGTCTTTGCATACTTGCGTAATACTGTCTATACATAGTCACGGTATGGTTAGCGTGTTATGGTATGAGGTGGACTGGATTGAAACAGTAAACAAAGGATGGTCAGTTTTAGTAAAGCAAGCAGTGATTTTCTTATAGGCTGCCTTTTACTTTGAAACACGCATCAAGTCTTTGTAGAAAAGTAAATGCTAACTCACCGTCATTTGTACAGTCATTGGTTTCCCTCAGCATGCAGGTTTTGCAGCTTTGTTGTACCTGGATGAAGATAGCGAGTCATTTTGTTTCAGCACACAACACTCTTCTCATATCCCTTTAGTAACTGATTAGGATGTTAGAAGCCCTGTTGTAGAACCGCAGTGATCCATAAAGGATACATACTACACGAGAAAACAATACAGAAGAAAATAATAAAAATCTGCAGACGTTTCTGAAGTAAATCTATGCACTGTTATGTACTTTTCTGAGGTAAAGTGTAGGAATATAAAATTTTGAGCGTCAGGTTTTGAGGTTTTTGTTGATATGAACAGAGAACAGTGTGTTTGTCTTATTTACACCCGTTCTGGTCATGCAGAGCTGACATGTGATGCTCAGTAGACTGTGTGTGCCTCAGGGATGCTGCTGCGTTGGGTGTGGTGGAGTGATATTGGGAAAGAAATCGGTGCTATCCCTCCCTAGTTTTCACATCCGTATTACTGAGAATAGCTTTAGCCTGAAGTCCTGTCTTTTTTCTTTTTGGTCTCCGTTCAGTTCAAAATGCTTTTTGAACACAAGGTGCTACAAGGTGATTCTACAGTTTCAAAGCTCTAGTTACCCTTTCAGTTTTGTGAATATTCATGATGGACAGAGAACAATTGCATGGAAGAAAAATCTTGTTGTATCAGCTCCCATTGTAAGCTAAGAAAGCTGTTCTGTCCTTCTGAAAAGCTCCGTTTTGGAGGTTGTTTAAGGTGACAGCATAATTCCATGAGTGCTGTGTTATAGTTTGATGTCTTCACATTAAGCTAAAAACAAGGACTGGTAGTGTATGTTGTAATGTTTTTACCTCATTTGAAATATGGAGGATTTACTGACTTTAGGATCTGCCTATAGGATCTTAATGTTTGTCGAAGTTACAAATCTCTAGAACCATTGAGGTGTTTTTGATGTTTCTATTCAAGGTGAAAGTAAAGTTTAAAGCCTCAGCACTGCAGTTTAATGAAAAAGTAAAGCTAATTATTCAATTACAAACTACCACATCACCCCCGAATTGCTTAGCACACATAAACAAACCGTTCCAAAGAGAGTGCTACATTGTCAAAAAAAGCTATTTTTTCAGTAATGATTTGCATATAAAAGGGAGGCCAAAGTGCAGACAGTTTTATATCTAACATATCCAGATACACGTGATCAGAGCCTGAAAGTGTTGAGGAGGTTGAATATTTCGAATACAACAGCTGTGGACAGTCAGTGATACAATTAGCCTAGATTATGTTTGTTACCTTATTGTTATTGTTGTGTAGTATTGTGTCGACTGGTGGCAGTATTTTAGGGTAGAGTTATTTGTATTTTAGTGAGTATTTTAGTGCAGCGTCACCTAAACATTCTGCTCTACTAAAGATGGTATCAATATCTATACCATCAGTTATCAGTTTGAATTGTCAGCCATGTCTGAACATTCGTGTGGGGCAGATTATGATTTAAAGCAGTTATCTGCCAATTCTTATATGANAACATTCGTGTGGGGCAGATTATGATTTAAAGCAGTTATCTGCCAATTCTTATATGAAATGTCCCATCATGCAGCCCTACCAAGTAGCCCAAACTGGCTTTCTAGCTTTTTCTAAATTAGCCTAACTGTCATCAGCAGTGCTGTTCCGAGACCACTGTGTGTTGGAAGATGGTGTGTTAATTGGTGTCAGAACCAGCTGATGAAGAAGTGGCGTTAAGCTGTTCTTTTAGGGTTTTCCCCTCTTTTTTGACTCAGCTAAAAGCTCTGAGCTATTCATATGACTTTTCAGAGTGTAAGAGCAGATGCCGGCAGAAAGAAGAAATGATGTTTGTGTAGATTTCCATTGTAATACCCATAAAATATGCATCAAATAAGATTCGAAACGCCTCGAAAACCCTCTGATCTTTGAATTTGTTTTCTCTGAAGAGTGCGAAAGCTGTCGTGGGACATTTTCAGCACACTCACCTCTGCAGACAGTTATCATTACGTGTTCACAATGCCGCCTGTGTCGCGGTGTACATTTTAGGTATTCAAATCTGGAACGTTAATCCAGTTTCCTTTTCTGGATTTTTGCTCTCAGTAGGCAGGGCCAAGTAATCTGTCAGCAGTTCACTTAACTACCACTGAGTCCAAAAACCAGGACAGGAAACTGAACTGAAGGTTTGAATTTGAAGATCTCTGTTTAGGACAGCCTCAGACCACAGCGTCAGATTTCAGCTGTCAGACAAAACAGCTTCAGGTCTTGGGACGACCGTGAGTCAAATAATGTCAGCTCTCGTATGGGCCATTTCAAACAGCCTTACTTCAGAGATTTAGGCAAAGGTCTAAGATGGTAAAGTTTATGTGACCTTTGCAGTTATTGTTCTTTATTACTAGAGTCATTACAGTTCTGTGGCCAAATGAAAGGCAGTTGCATATGACAGCCACAACCTTTGAACAGGAAGGAATTGTCTCTCAAAAAATGGCCTTCCTCTATATATATACACCCAGTGACTTCTCATATCCACTTTCCATATAGGTGGACTTTGTAGTTCTCCAATTACAGACTGCAGTCCATCGGTTTCTCTGTATACTTTATTAGCCACTGTTATCCTGTTCTTCAGTGGTCAGGACCCCCACAGGACCACAGAGCAGGTTTTATGTGGGTGGTGGATCATTCTCAGCACTGCAGTGACATTGACGTGATGGTGATGTGTTAGTGTGTGTTGTGCTGGTGTGAGTGGATCAGTGACAGCAGTGCTGCTGGACTGAGAATAGTCCACTAATCAAAACTATCCAGCCAACAGCGTCCTGTGACCTGAGGGAGTATAGGATGTCCACCGCAAACTGTACAGCAACAAACTAGCTATTGTGTATTGTATCTACAAGACATACATACCAAACATGTTATACTGGTTGTTGAGAAAAATCACTTCTGCTTCTTGAGAAAAATCACAGCTTGCTTCCATACTTACAGGTTGTCTTTCTCTGTCTGTGTCTCTTTGTCTCTGTCTTAGCTGTCGAGCACAGTGTTTGGCAAGATGAGTGCGGATGGAGCTGGTAAGCCAGCGAAGGTGGGCTCACTGGTGGAAGTGATCGGTAAAGGCCAGCGGGGTACGGTGGCATACGTAGGAGCCACGCTGTTCGCCTCGGGGAAATGGGTGGGGGTCATCCTGGATGAGCCGAAGGGTAAAAATGATGGCACAGTGCAGGGCAAAACATACTTCACCTGCAAGGAGAATCATGGGATATTTGTGCGGCAGTCTCAGGTGAGGAGATATGTACAATGATGCCCAAATATAAGGGGTGTAACTTACTGCATGACATATTGTATTATAAACTATTATATATTGTTTTATAGCATTGCATTATGGCTGGGGTTTTAGCTCAAACGTAACATTAGTTTGTGGGACATTGTAAAGCTTTTGTTTCAGTCTGTATGCATCAGGCTGAACTCCTCTGTTCTGTTTTAAACTCTTTAATATTGCAGAATCGAATATTGAATCGAGACAGCACTGTACCTTAATGAACTAAATTGCCAATTACAATCAGACAGTTTCAGTTAATCCACAATCCCTTGTTTTCTCTCTTTACACACAGGCGCTCAGTCCTAATATAGCCATGTCTCTTGTTTCTCCAGATTCAGCTGATTGAAGAAGGAGGAAGCACTGCCACCTCCCCAGACACACCTGAGTCAGGTGTATCCAAACTGCCTCGGAAATCAGGTATCTTATCAGCTCTGCATTACACACTACTGGACAGATAAAAAAAATACTACTAAATTAAAACAGGATGACGTATTTAAGAATGTTTTGGTTGTTTTACCACCACTTTTATGTATTTAACCCTTTAAATGCTCAAGAGCTGCCAGCAGGTCCAGGCCTCAGTTTTTCGCTCCTGTAAGTTAAGAATAATTCAGAATAACTGTTCATATAGTTACTAGATAATATGCCTTTTATGCCTATTTATGATGAATTTAAGATTTAAATACTCTCACAATCTCTAATTATATGAGGAATTCCTTTTATTTCCGCAAAGTCCAGTGTCTGAAGTGTAAACAAAGTTGTTCAGTGTGGTTTATGTGGACTGGTTTATTGTAAAACCTCAGATTTCTTTGCAGTGGTGCTGATAGAAATGCCTACAGAGCAAATACGGCCATTTGTTTTCCCATCAAAACCACCAGTGCACGTGCACATGTGTTTTGAGATTATTTATATGTGAAGCTGATGTTGGTAAAATGAAAATATATAAAGTATAAAATACAATACAGTTTTCTTCGGGACTGTTTTGCATCTCAGTACCCTAATATGGGTTGTAAAAATATTTTTTTTGGACCAAAACCTACTTGGACAATGCTAAGACAATTTTGACTTGATAAGTTCCTCTAGAACAGAGCATCATACGACTCTGTCTTTGTGAACATTATTTAATACAGTCTACCAGGGGCTTCAGTCTGGGTCAGTGTAATGTTTCTGATTAGTTTTTCTTGTTTACAATGTTGCAGAAATTGCAGAAACACCAGGAAAAGGAGTAAAACAGGTATGTTTGCCTTTTCCCTCCTTTTTCTTTGTTTTTCTCTCCACCCACTGTGTGTCTCTTTTTTGTTATTAGTTAATCATTTAGATATGTATAGCATATGTTCTCATCTCAGTGCCTTTTGTAACTGAGGTCTGTGTTTTATAGCATCAGTATTATAACACTTAACATAGATTCTGCTTATATTTTCATATGGCTTCTGTGACATGTTAGAGCCAATATCGTAGATATTTTGTGTTGTTTTTTTTCCTCTCCTGAAGTTGATTCTAACATGTTTGTATTTTTGTACCAAAAATAGCCATAATTAATTTTTGGCATAGTTATTTCCAACCTCTTTTACTAACAAAACAGGCTGGGTTTGTTACTGCTCTACATGCCCAGTTAAGCTGGTAGTTCAATTTGGAAGAGCATCAGCTTATCTGGTTGCCCAGCATAGGGTATGTTTACATTTGAGTTTGATGGTTAAGCTGGGCCACCAGCATGAGCAACTTCATGCTGGCCTGCCAGTTCAACCATCAAACTCAAACAGTAACACCCTTTGCTGGCCGGTTTAACCTTTTTTTTGAATGGAATCAGATCCCTGTAGGAATCCCTCAGAACTGAAAACCATATTAAATCTTAGAAATGTGTTTACTTGTGACTGATTGAGAATCTCTTCTCTTGTATGTCTCTGTACTCTTGTGCTGTTTTTGCTAACACGACATAAAAGACTCCGGTGTCAAAGAAGGTACAGCAGCGTGAGCGTTTTGTGGTCACTTAGTTTTTGTCATTCTTTGCACCTGCTTTTCTTTGGTTTGTTTTGAAAAGGCTTCAGTACCTTCATTCCTTCTTTATTTTCGTAAAATCCATCTATATTTATGGCTCATCGTTTCTGACTTTCCACACATCACGGATATTTATATTTGTGACATTTTATTCTTGTTTTTTTATGGTTTTTCGCCACGGGCATCTTTGTTGTTTCACTCTTTTCATACACTGTTTACTGGTGGCAGCAAGCTGCTGAACGGTTTGCTACGTTAGTTATGGTCTAAACACTGAGTTTCATTGCATGGTTTTGATTTGGTTTGTTTGTGTTGATGTTGAAAATGAGTCTGACATAAAAAATGATAATTCTGAAGTTAAATTTACCCAGAAACCTTGGACCAATATGCATACAAAATACAGAAGAAAATAAACTTGTAATGACTGACTGTGTAATTGTCAGTTAAAAGCAACTATACCTAATGTAAAGTGCGTACACCAGTTAATGAGGATTTCCACTGATGTTTCAAAATTTCTGCATGATTGAGTGGTCAAATATAAAGTAATTTAAGGATGAATTGGTTCATGGATTGAAAATGGTTCATTATATAGACTCAGTTTTTTGGGGGGCTTCTCCACTACTGCTGGATTAAAAAAAAAAAAAAATACATTCAGGCCAAAACCTCCCCCAAATGAGGCAGAGGCAAGTTGGCAGCCATTATAAAATACTCTATAGAATATATTACGTACAGGATTCCCATGTGGCACAGAATTTCAGCAATTTTCATAGATGCTTAAGTTTTGTACAAAAAATTTACATAAAGCCCTAAAAGTAAATAAAGCCTCACATTTGGCTAGTTTAAAATACTGTGGCTGTTTTTTTTGTTTACTTTTCCTGTTTTTTTATTCAGTGAAGGTCAGGGAAACGTCTGGGGATATGACATTTGACATAGAGTGTGAGCCCTGTATGTATTAATGTGCCAGAGTTTCTCCATAGCCCTCTTGAGAATGTTAAAGGGATACCACCCGGCTTTGCATCATACAGAACCATAGTTACACAGGGAATCGAGGCTTATTACTTTAATATTACAAGACATAAATAAAAACAGCAAGTCCATATTTTAGTTCACCCCTGAGTATGTCGGTGTGAATGCTAAGTTAACCCCGAACTAACACAACGATGCATTATTTTCTGCTTTGGTCTGGAATATTGCTTCATGTTTTTACCTTGGCCAAGCGATTATTGTTTAAAATAAGCCTAGTCCAGCCAATCTGAAGTCCATGTCTTGGAATCATCACCCAACCTGATACAGTTCAACTAGGTCTCTGAAATATGGAACTAAATATAAAAGCTGTCGGTTTCGGGTGGGGGTAAAGCAGCTCCTCTCAAGGCATGGTAAAAACGTTTCGGAGCCAGAGTTCACAGACCACCTGTTATCTCCTCTACAGTTTCAGAATTAGGGCAGAATTAGTCCTGTTTGTTTGGCTTTATGAAACATTCAGAGTTTTTGATATTATGTTGTACCAGAGTGTACACTAGAGCGACACTACAGGCTCTGTTTGGTCTGTTCTAGCTCATCAGTCCTGTTGTGATATTGGGACTATTGTGCATTGAGGAGACATCTTTATAGTGTATTGCAGACCCCTGCTATTTTCTATATTGGATCATTTCAGATCAAACCACTCTGAACTTCTCACATAAGTCATTTTTATGCAGAAATTTTGAGAAATGGGTGGAATAAAGGGATTATCGAGAACTGTAACCAGTAACAGTTTAGAACCTTGGTTTTTAATAATGTCAGCTCAGCGTACAGTAATCCAGTCTTAATCAGTTTCATAATGTTCCCTGTAGTTGTGTCATGCTTAAACTAGTAACCTGTTTCTACTTACCCATTAATATTGTCCTTGTGATTATTTTGATTTTGAAATGCCTGGCCTTTGTCTCTCTCTCTCTGTGCTCTCTTTCTGTCTCTCTCACTCTAACATTCTATTTCTTGTTGCTGTCTTTCACGCTATTGCTCCTTCTGCCTTGCTTGCTCTGTCTCTCTTGCTTTCTTCTGCTCTTTCTCGTTCCCTTGTTCCCTGCCCCTCCCACTCTCTCCCCTGTGTGTTCTCCTGTGTTCTCTTCGCAACCCTCCCATCCTCCTTCAGTCCGCTGTGCGCCGTAGTACCAAGGTGAGCCTTAATGCAGCAGCTGAGGATGCTGGGAAATGCAGTTCCAAGCAAAAAACATAGTAGACTGCAAAACATCAAATCTTGACAAGTGAAATCATAGTACATTTTTCTTTGATCAGCATATCTGTTTTCTCATTTTAAGGTTATTGTATCTTAAAATGTTCATAAGTTTTAGACGTATTTCATTCTGCCAGGATAGTGAAGCATTTTTGCTTAATAAAATGACCTTAAATGTTATATTGTTATAATATTCTTACAGTCACAAAATTAAAAATATTACATGTATTGACGCATTTAAGATGATTTCACATGCCAAGAGATCTTGTACTTTTTTTTTTTTTTGCGATGTAATTCACAAATGCATGTCCTACACTGTTCACTATTATAACAGATATAACACAATAACGTGATGAAATGATTTATAGACTGTGTAGATTATTATTATTATTATGGATTATTAAGTAGTTGCACTACTGTGCAAAAGTCGTAGGTCATTTAAGAAAATGGATTATAAAGCCATTTATGTAGGCAGTAAAAATGTATTTAATTATCTTTATTAAAAAGGCTAATCATCCATTCAGGTCTGAAAAGAGCGCATTGTTTCTGTTTTCTGTATTTGTTTTATTGTATTTATTCTTTTAGTGTTTTTGCTAGCAAAAGTAGGTAGTAATTTAAATGTATATCATTGCTTCCTGAAACCTTTGCACAGAGCTGTAAATTTATTTATTTAGTATTTTTATTTAAATATGTACAATTATTGCACACACATGCACCTTCCTTTTCGTTTTTTCATTTTTTATATTGATTATATAAGCAAGATAACCACCACGAGCAAGCAGCAAGTTTGCAATTTATAATGCAATAGTTATTAGCAGGTGAATGTGAGTATGTGGTATGTGTGTATATATACAGTATATAGACAGATACGAGGCCAGGCTAATGAGGTCTTTATTCGTGTACAGTGGAGTACTCCTGGTCGACTTTCTTACTCTTCCTCCTTCCCCTCCCTCGTTATGGTATGTTCCAAAACCCCTCCCACCTTTAAAGTGGTGAAAACTCTGTGGTGGTCCAGCACAGTCCTGTGGGGGCTGCAGAAAACACTCAAAATCCCTGCTGATAATTAGCTGATAACTGTCATACAAAGGGTGGATGATATATATGGATGATATGGTATCATTATCGTGATTAATCTTGCCACTGTCTGATTTCTTGACCGTTTGGCAGCTATAATTAATATTAGTGGAACACTGTGTTATTACATTCTTCGTAAATAATGATTCTCTGCCTTAACTAAGCTCCTTTTAGCCTGCGGGTTAAAAAAGCAGCAAACAAAAAGCAAATAAAATACAAAAATAAAATGCAAATAAAATACTATTTGCTTAGTTTAGTAATGGCAACCTAAGCAAATAAATAAACCATTAATAGCAAAGAAAGCTATGCAAAGTAACTCATAACAGCTATATTGGGCAGGAGGGGTACAATTGCAGATTTAAAAAATGGTAACATCCAGCCCATTGCAGCTGCGCTTCAGCCTTACTGTTAATATATTGTAGCTGCCTACTAGATACATTTTTAACTGCAGTAACGACCATATTGAGTGTCCAAAGCCTAAAATGTTCTCCTGTTTTGGTGTAGTATTTAGTCTATTCAGACTTACTCACAAATCTCAGAATAGTAAATATTGGGGTACATATGTATCAGGTATACGTATAATGTATATTATGTCTACCTATGGGGCAATATTGCTTTTTTGTTCCGTCATCCACCCTTAGACCAAACATCTGCTATTGGAAGAGTGACTCAGCAACTAAAATATTAACTTCCATTATTGAAAGTAATGAAGTGGAACTGGTCCTAGATCACCCCTGTACTGCCCCTTCATGACTAAGCTGTGATGGTGGTGAAAATAAGCACTTTCGGTGTCTGTGGAAAATGCCGAGCTGCGCTGCACTGTGGTAGAATCAGAACATTTTGCACTTTGATCTTTGGTTGCACCTTTCGGGTTGGAAGTATTTTTGGTTTATAAAACACTGGTATGTAGGACTGGGACACTAAGCAATTTTTAAAATATATCAAAAAAGTATTGATAAATATAATTTTAAGATTTTTCTGTTGTTCAAAATTACAGTTATATAACGGCTATATTTTCCATATATCTAGTAATGTGACAAAACCTTTAGCCCTTTTTCTTATCTAGTTTATTAGTCAAAAATTAAAAAATGCACATTTTAGTAGTGATTTCAAATCAAATATATATATACTATGCTATATACTATATAATATATTTTTACAGCTTAATTATTCAGTTTCTTTTCTTTTTTTAACTATTTTTTTAATATAAAAATGGCCTTGGACTTTTCTGAAGGTTTCAGTATGATAAAAAACATATATGTTTTGAAAAAAAAAAAAAATATATATAAAAATATATATATATGTATGTATGTATTTACAAGTACGTGCATTATATTACCTTGTAAGTGCATTAGATTTACTTACAAAAGTATGTAAGTATCAATAATATGAAAACAGTGTTTTTATAAGTACATGTATGAAAGTATTACAACATACAGCTTTACACCTTTGAAATAAAGTTGAGGGAAGTTGTATTAAGAGTTTAGAAAAGATATTTTAGATGCAGATAACTTAAATGTGTATTATAATTAGATCATTAATGTATATTATTTATTATTCAATAGCTTAGTTTCCTTACTAATAATTTATAGTCATTTTTAGCATTTCAATGTATAGTGTAAACTTGAGTGTATATTTTCTCACTTGTCTCTGTTCTCTGTCTGTCCTCTGTAGACTGGTCGTCCCTCAGCTGTTGGCTCTATACCTGATCTGTCAGAGAATGAGCCTTCTACTCCTTCCCAGACTGCACAGGGAGCTCCCATGATGCCTCAGCCTGGCGGAACCCCTGGAGGCACCGTCCTTGCCACCTCCAGCAAGGTGAGACAAATCTATAAGCTAAAAACGTCAGCTAACAAATTTATTTAAACAAAACTCTTACTCCAGTTGGACTGTCTTCCTCATAGCAAGTTGAACTGTGGTGTGACACTTCTTTTTGTAGTATAATTTTAATTTAAGAAACCTTTAAGGGTATTTTATTAACTGACTGACAGATTATTCTTTGTTATCTCTGTAGCAACAGAAGTCATATCACCCCCTACATTTCCTGTAGTGTATTACAGCCTGTCAGAATGATGGATCATGTGAACTTTGTATAATTGTGTAATAAATAACACTGACAGTTGAAATTGTTGCTTCAGAAACTAAACCCAGTATTATGGATAGCGTTCCACCAGTTTATTTTCCCTCTTATTTTACATGCCTCATCCTTTTTTCTTTACCCATCTCAACCTTTTTTCCATATACTGTTCCACAGCCTGAGCCTAGCATGTCCAGACAGGTGAGTTTGGCCGGAATGGGACTGTAGATTAGAGCACTTCACAGCTTGGATTTGTCAAAAATCAATTATTATTAACTAAATTAAGTACCAGTGATTAAAATTAAACGCTAAATTAAGCACTGCAAAATTCACGCCCTCAAATAGCTTGCTACTAGAAGCATGCTTTCTGTCTTTGATAAATCCGTGTGTGTCACAGATCGTGATTTGTTTTGTTTGCACCAAGAGGACGATTTATTTCCCACTTACTTGCTTACATTTTTAGGTTTTCTTTAGATCACTCTAATGTGTAATTCCTGAACCTCTTTCTCTGTCTCTCAGGAGGAGGAAGCTCTTAGGGCACAGGTAAAAGATTTGGAGGAGAAGCTGGAGACTCTGAAGATGAAGCGAGCTGAGGATAAGGCCAAGCTGAAAGAACTGGAGAAACACAAAATCCAGCTGGAGCAGCTGCAGGAATGGAAGAGCAAGATGCAGGAGCAGCAGAATGAACTGCAGAAACAGCTTAAAGAAGCCAAGAAGGTATGACACGTATACAGACGCACAACAAAACAAGAAGCTACCCGCAGAAGTCGCTCTTACCTATACATCATTCGACCATGGCAATTTAAAGAAAGTGGTTGACTTCCTCATCATGCTGACCACTACTAGAACACAGTGTGTGTTTAACCAAAACGGAGAAAAACAGACCCTTTGTGACAATTTACCTTATACGGAATGATTTTGTTCATTTACTTTGCTAGAACGGACATCCAAGAACGTCCAGTAACACAAGCAGTTGAAAAGCTGTCATTAGTCAATGCATAGTTTTCAGTATGAAGTTTTCCACTATGTAAGTTAGTTTTGTCAGCAGAGTCATTGGAAATCAACCCCCTGAAAGCACTACAAGCTAAAGCATACACTGTGTTATAGTATGTGTTCTGTCCAAATGCATTAAGTTCCACCCTCAAGAGGAGTTGGATTAGTTTAAAAATTTCACAGATATTCGGTTCTGTAGATTTAGATCACTCTAAAATGTTTAAATGTACATAACATTGTCCTTCCTGAAGAGGAAAAAAAACATTCTTGTTGTTGTCCCTGTGTACATTTGTAGGAAGCACGTGAGGCTCTGGAAGCAAAGGACCGTTATATGGAGGAGATGGCAGACACGTCAGATGCCATTGAAATGGCCACACTGGATAAAGAGATGGCAGAGGAGAGAGCAGAGTCTCTGCAGCAAGAGGTGGAGAGTTTAAAGGAGAAAGTGGAGGAGTTAACTATGGACCTGGAGATACTCAAACATGAGATAGAGGAGAAAGGTATAGAACATACACAAAGAACTTTTCAAAGAACACTTCAATTCAGTTACAGGTCTTTAGAAAATGATTTGGCACGTTGTGAAATCTCACATTTCACCACAATTTAAATTGATTCTCTGGGTTCAATCCAAAATTATTGTCCAAAATTCTCTGTAACTTGATGTCCTATTTACACGGCAGTGGAATGTATACGGTTACTTTATTGAATATTACAATAATAATTAATTCCGATTGGGTCTAAGATTTATGCATTTTCACCACTACCTTCAGACTATTGCATCATAAAACATAGATGGATCTTATTTTGGGATTAGTTTGGGATACTATGGGTGGGACAATAAACAATCTTCCCGTGCCACTGAAAACCAAAATTTCAATGGCTTCTTTTGAATGTTCATATTTCAAAATGTTCCATTCACTCTCAGTTCATGCAGTCCGTATATGGAAACTAGAAACTAGTGCTTCAGAATTGAGTTTTGTGATCGCAAAAACAGTTTACACAGATCCACTCGTTTTATTGCTCAGAACATAACTTCTCCTGATGTTTGTAGAACTTCTTTAGTAGAATGGGCTGAGACCCAGTATCTTTGCTTTTAGGCAGCGCTACGAGAAAAATGGTAGCTTTGTTGCCTTTGGCGCTTTCGACCTGATATTGGTGCGTTTAATCCATTAAAAATGGCTTGCATAGGAAGAGAAATCACAATGCCTAGACATTAAACTAGAATTAAGCACGAATACTGCGTCTAAAGGCGTTGTCCGTGTGTGGCAGTACTTGTGTGACATTCACTCACAGCTGTTTGTTTAAATGCAGTACATAGCCATCTAAATTAGTTCTAAAGATACAGTCATAGAATTTCCATATGACTGATTAATGATTAATATAAAAAGTGTTCAGGAAATGCACTTGTATCTAATACCTGTATCACATTGGCTCTGCCACAAAACATAAGTTTTAACAGACAGTTGTTTTAAATAGTGCTTCAGAGTACAGAGCGCTTACCCGCAATTAAAATAAGTAAATAAATAACAATTTGTGAATTCATAGCCATTATCACTGTTACAATGACTCACAAGTTGATATGAAGGCCCAGATTTGACTTTCTTGTTCTCTCTCTAGGATCAGACGGTGCAGCCTCCAGCTATCATGTTAAGCAGTTGGAAGAACAGAATGGTCGGCTGAAAGAGGCACTGGTCAGGTGAGGTTTTGCCGCTTTCCCTGGAGATGCACATCTAGTTTCTATGGAGCAAAGAGCACAAAGGGTGTAAAACCAGAGTCTTTACTGTCAGGTTCTTTCTGTAATACTAACAAAGCTCCAAAAACAATACAGACAGCCACACCTAAATTGGAAGGGAAAGCGCAGGCATGCCACATGCTTGTGAGAGAAAGGAAATAGCGAAGTGTAAAAGGGCCCTAGTTTTAATATTTTGCACACTGCAGTCGCAGTGCATAGCAATAAACTTCCACAGTTTAGTGTTTTGCCAGTGTCAACATTAAGGCGAAGTGTTGTCTCTTGTGTATGCGTTTTCACAACCTGATTATTTGCTGTCCATTCCTTGTGTGTCTCTAGGATGCGTGACTTGTCTGCGTCAGAGAAGCAGGAGCATGTAAAACTGCAGAAACAAACAGAGAAGAAAAACTCTGAGCTGGAGACTCTGAGAGGGCAGAAAGAGAAACTTCAGGAGGAGATGAAACAGGCTGAAGCCACCATCGATGAACTCAAAGAGCAGGTCTGAATCGCAATGAGAATACAACACACACATGCACTAATTCCACCACTGTATATGCACTGTATATAGGCTCCACGTAAAAGTCTTTCTACACGTTACCAGTGTTCTTGAAAATATCTTCACCCACACAAGAGCACAAAAATGACTCACGTGCTCATGCCAGCCCAATAGGGGGTGATAAAACCTCCTGAAATGTAATGTCAGCAGCCTCTGGAAGGACGTAGTGAGCATGTATATTGTGTAAAATCTGGAGCTGAAGATGATGGTGATGTGTTGCGGTCACAACTTAACACAGAGAGGCAGACTATTGCAGTTTGGCATTTCACACAGATTCCAATTCCGAGTCTGATTGCTGCCTAAAAAATAAAAGCTTAAAGAGCAGGAAAAATCTACAGCTTACTGCCACTGTCTCTAAAATGCTCAGGCAGTCTAGACAGTCTAGGTAGAAAACCCTTTCATATGTAGCTTGAATTATGCACTCACATATCTTCAGAATCATTTGAAATATCATTAATTTCAGTTGAAATTACACTCCGTTTAAAAGAACAGAGGACAGTACATTCAGGTCCTTTTAATTCAAACCATCTTGCTGATGTTAATTATGTACACATCACCCAGACCACTTTATATCTACAAGCACTCGATAAAAAGTCTTTATAAATAGATAATGTGTTGTGTTATAGGTGGATGCTGCGCTGGGAGCAGAGGAGATGGTGGAAACACTGACTGAGAGAAATCTGGATCTGGAGGAGAAAGTGAGAGAACTGAGAGAGACAGTGAGCGACTTGGTAAGAGACACATGGGCAACATGTCATTATGCTCGTTATGAAACAAGACTTCCATAAAGCCACATAGGTCTGCATTAGTTTTTCACTGTCCTTTTTGAATGCACGTATAGTAATTTGTGTCTTTCACACATACAACATGCAATTTATTGGGTTAGTTCACTTTTATGTAGGAGCAGTTTGCCAAATATGGCAAAATAAAGAAATATGAAATGAACGGGGCATGGTGCCTGCATATGGCGTATTGTGAATTGATTATTCAAAACTCAGTCTGTGTTAAACATAGAAGCACACCAGCGAGACCCGCTCTTATTGCCTTTTATTGTTTCTGCTCTGACACATGACTGTTGACCAACAGGAAGCCATAAATGAGATGAATGATGAGCTGCAGGAAAACTCGAGGGAGACTGAGCTGGAGTTGAGGGAGCAGCTCGACCTGGCTGGAGCTCGTGTCCGAGAGGCTAACAAACGAGTGGAGGCAGCACAGGAGACCGTTGCAGATTACCAGCAGACCATCAACAAATACAGAGAACTCACTGCACACCTACAGGTCAGAAAAGGAGGAGGGACACACATACACTGTGTGTCCTAAAGTGTTCAGACAGATCTTCTAATGAGTAAATTAAACTGCTTTAAGGTCACCCATTGTTGAATGCTGAATGAAATCATGTTTACAACGTAGCTTCTTATTAATACCCTTGATTTGAGAAGAAACACTAATGTTTCTTTTTAAATGATGTTTTAAAAATCTAAGCAAACCTTTGTAGTTACTGTTTTCAGTATTACCAAACCAAATTTGCTTGCAGATAAAATTATTCTAACAAATTTCAAGGTTACATATTAGGTAGAAAGAAAAAAGAAAAAAAAAAGAAATTTTAGATATATTTAGAATGATTAACAGAGTGGTAGATTATTTTGATCGTAGTCACAAAGCTGTACATGGAAGTAAAATTAACTTCCAAAATGCCTAATATTTGAAAGGTGGTAATTGAATGTCAAGGCAAATAACTTATTAGACCTCTATTAGAAATACATTGTACACATTGTTATATACAACGTAATTTACTTTTTGACCCAAAATTACTTGAGATGTTAAAGTAAATGCAATGAAAAGGGTCTTCTGATTTGTACTTTAAAATATTTAAATATGCTCCATAATGTTATTGTTAACAGAAATTGTTGATATGACAAGTGATTCAAAACATTTGAAATCAGGATTCACCTGGATTTCAGCTACCAAAGTTGTTTGACTAAAATGGCCAAAAAGGCTGAACATTTTAATTGTAGGTTAAGTAAGTGAAAATCTAACACTAAGCTAAATAACTTAAATGATAAATGATAATGAAGTAGGGACAAGTACAAGTTACATTAAATACAAGACACATTAAAACAGTTTGGTCAACATAAGAATTAAATAAATATAGTCCTTCAGCTGCATTCTACACTGTTCAGTAGACTGTTCATTATGTGCATTTTTAGCCTTAACTGTGGTGACCCAACAAGACTCAACACACTGTAAAATAAAAAAAACAAGCTGCCAAACACCATGACAACATGACAAAATAACACACACTATGTATTTCACATCCACGCTACAAAATATGCAGCTTCAGAAGTGCTACAGAAATGTTTCAGGAGAACACTCGAAGAGGATGAAGCCATTCAAACTTGTAAATTCTGTCCAACATAAGTGTTTTCTCACTTTGTCATTTTGTCCTCTCACCCTATGTGCCATTAACAGGAAGTGAACCGCGAGCTGACCAATCAGCAGAGCGCCACGGCCGAGCAGCTCCACCAGCCTCCTGCCGAGCTCTTCGACTTCAAGATCAAATTTGCTGAGACCAAAGCTTACGCCAAGGTACTGCTGCCTCCACGGAGCACCAACTGGAGTTGCACCATATGGACAAAGTATACATATTTTAGTGGTACATACAGTTGTAGTCAAAAGTTTGAGCACCCCAGATAGTTCTTGATTATCTAAGTGAGTATAAGTTAAAACATTCTCTACAGAAAACACATACTTGCAGTGAAGTATTAATATTAAACATGTACATTGTGGAGGATGTGTTAACTAATTTTAACCTGGAATGTTTGGCTCATTTAAAACCATGGTGTAAACTCTCGGTTCGAGCGAGAAAGAACGCTGCCGTCCGAACTGAGTGCACAAACTAAGCAGACAGAGACCCCCTGAGCGGGTCGCTTTTGGTCCGCTATGGTGTGGTTTATTTGAAGTAAGGAGCGCAGTACAGTCGAAAGACTACTAAACAGACTAAAGACGGAATTAAACATCTCCTCTCTCTTTTTCTGTGTGAAGAAAAGTCTCTGATGCTGTTTTAACACATTCACGAGTGTTTTATAATAACTTATTTTGTTTGATGTTAAATATGTTAGCCTGTATAGTAAGAAAACCAATACCCAATACAAACCTAATTAAGTATGACTGTGAAAATATATTATTTGATCTTGACCAAGTAAACCAGACTACAAGTATTCAAAGCACACAGGGTATCAGTAACATAAAATTCAAAATCATTATGAATTATTATTACATATTAATATAGTGTCCTTTTGTTGGATTACATCAATGCTTTGATTCATCAGAACGCCCACAGGAACTCCTCTGAAGCTGTTCTTGGTTCAGGGTGATCCCAGCACACAGTAGACAAACACTGCGTTTGGGTAGAAGGGTTATTTGCCTATGGGTTTCTGTGATATGTGTATTATGTAGGCCAGTATCATAATTGATAACCAGTATATTTCTACAGTATGCATATTGTAATTCTGTGTAGGTAATATTTTTATGGGGCATTTTTTGCTCCGGCTGATAGAAATTCAGGGAAATGTTATACAAATGGATCACATTTTAACTTGATCAAAATACATTATATTTAATGATTTATTTAATTTAAAATTCATTCACATTTTTACACATATCAGTTAATTCATGTTGATTGTATTACATTTATAACGCATGGGGACAGTTTAGTTTGACTTTTGGCCTTTTTGCCTTTTTCCTTTGTTATTTTGATGCTTTGCTAATGTAACCCACGTGCCTATCTGTGTATGAAGGCCATCGAGATGGAGCTGCGTAAGATGGAGGTGGCTCAGGCGAACAGGCAGGTCACCCTGCTCACCTCCTTCATGCCGGACTCGTTCTTGCGGCATGGAGGAGATCACGATTGCATCCTGGTTCTGCTGCTAATCCCCAGACTCATCTGCAAGGTATCATGACATCAGCAGCTAATAGCTGAAACTTTTTTCTTTTCACATTTACAGGCGTCACCTTGGCGCTGTCGCATGCTCAGAAGCCTATTGAAGTGCCTAAAAAATTGTTGAGCTTTATTGAACTGCCATAGGCAAAGGCTGGTTGGCATCAATTCTTGTTGGCATAATTTAAACTGTTCTGTTATGGCATCCCTTAATGATCTGCTTTTTGCAGAAACCCATATCATGATAACATAAAAAATACAATATATTGAGCAGCATTACCTAATATTAGCTAAACCAAATCAAATCAAATCGGTGAGGCCAATCACTCTCTGAGTAGAGAGTTTTTGAGCCATTTTGTGCCATTTGTGATTTTCACACAGAGGAATTTGTATTCCGCATTTAACCCATCCGTGAAGTGAAACACCCACATACACACACACNNNNGCCCTATCCACGGCGCCCGGGGAGCAGTTGGGGATTAGGTGCCTTGCTCAAGGGCACCTCAGTCGTTACTGTCGGTTCAGGGAATCGAACCGGCAACCCTCCGGTCGCAAGGCTGGTTCCCTAACCTCCAGCCCACGACTGCCCCTACCAGTACCAGTACGACTTTAAGGGTGTCTCTGAAGATTAAGCTTGAGTGGATGAAGAAGTAGCTCTGTTCTGATGCTGTATTCTAACCTTTTGTCAATCATGTTGAAGTTCCTGCTCACAGTAACATGATTTAAGGGCAGGTAGCTCCTGTAAAGAAGGAGGGATTGTTTGGAGTATGAATTAGACAGGTTGCGTTATCTTAGAAATTGTTCCTTTAAGCTTAGTCTCATGTAAATGTTGCTTCTATGTTTAGTATCTTTAGTCTGGGACAAGGCTTAAGCAGTCTGTGAATCATGCTTTTATGGTTTATGTCCAGATGAATGAACATTTACTGATCATTTATTGCTCATGCTGGTGTTAGTGAAGGCTGCCACATATTTCAGGCAGATACAATGTTGAAATTTCAAAACTGCTTCTTATTTAAGAGTGTGATTATTTTTTGGGTGCTGGTTTTAGTTGTCATTTTGAGATTTAACTGTTCTTAATGGTTTTTCCCCCTCTGTGCCTGCAGGCTGAGCTGATAAGTAAGCAGGCCCAGGAGAAGTTCGATCTGAATGGTAACGTTGTGGAGCGCACTGGCCTGCGGGGGCCAGCAGGGGAGCAGCTGAGCTTCGCCTCTGGATTGATCTACTCTCTTACCCTGCTACAGGCCACACTTCACAAATATGAGCAGTACGTACCAAAAACACACAAATCTAAAACCACTACTGAACATACACGTCTTCTGAGTTGTATAGGTAATGTTGGTTCAACATCAAAGCTGCTTATCCTTCTGGGTCCCAGGAGTGCTGGAGCCTATCCCAGCACTCATGGGCAGAAGGCAGGAAGCACCTCGGATAGGTTGCCAGTCCATCACAGGGCAAACACACAGACATACACATTTACACACAAACACTTACACCTAGGTCCAATTTAGTGTTTCCATCTCATCTGACTGAATGTCTTTGGAATGTGTGAGGAAATCAGAATACCCAGACTAAACCCAGACACAGGGAGAACATGCAAACTCCACACAGAAAGGAGCTCTTGTTGCCCGACTGGGGAATCAAACCAGGGTTATATGTAATATTGACAATGGTAAAACATTTCGTTTTTGTTGGGGCCTCACAGCATCCTGCATGTACTCCTCCACCGGTAATCGATTAAAATAGGTTTTAGTCCAAAACCTTCTCAGAACTATCATAGAATCTTATTGTCTCCTGCTTTTAGGAAGCTTTCACAGGTGGACATCTGGTTTAATCACTCCTCGACTGTGAGGAGTTGTGACTCTATAGCTCAGGACATTTCACATTAAACCACTCCTACATCTTAACCATTATGCAGATATTTAGAAAAAAAAAAGAACATCCTGCCAAGGGGGATGATGGAGTACTAGCTCAAAAAAATGGTATGATTATCATTGTGTAAAGAGCGAATGAGTGCAACTCCGTGGTTTCTCTTTCTTCCTGGGTTATAATACAACCTCAAAGTTTCTCTGAGTGAGTTAGGAAAGGCTCTACGGGCTGCTGGAGAAGAGTTGTTTCTTTTGCCTCAGCTAAGTATTGATGTCTGATATTGATGACTGCATGTGACCATTTTTAGTCAGCTCAGGTTATGCAGCTGGGAAAATCTAGTTAGGCAGAGCATGAAGTGGCTTCGAGCGGCAGTCAGGAAACAGACTAATATGAGTTCATAATTGCATTTCGTCAGTGTGTTTGTAAGAGCTGACTGGCCGGCCAGGCAGGGGGCCTGGCTACTCTAGTTGAAAATAAGGGTACTTGTTTTTGTGTCAGGAAAACAAACTCAAAAGGACGAGCAGGAAGGTAATTCTGGGGTGGAGTAACCTAGCAGGCTAGTTTTAAATTTCTGCTTATTAGCTTATATTTTTCCTTCAGGTGCAGTTTTCAAACAAACACCTCATTTATATATTGTATATGGGAGAAAAATAAGAGCTGTAGTTGTCTTAGGAGTATATAACTCTGAAGTCGTTTTGAAGGAGTGTAATTTACATAGCATTTACAGTAATGTCAGAATCATGGAAATTCATACATTCATGAATGATATAGTTACTTCAGTTTATAAGCTCACCTTTGTGCAACAGCATGATTGGTGATATAAGCTTATATTTAGTTTGCAAAATACTTTAAATAGAGTAAACTGAACTTTTAAAGTGGTCATACAGTGTGATAAACCACAAAATGAAGTCTACAAGGGATTGCTTAACAATTCCAACTTAGTTTAAGGCTAGTTCAATTAGTGCTATACAGAATTGGTGGGACTCTTTGTTCATTACATTAGCCTTGCAGCTTCAGGCTAAAATCAAAGAAGCGAAATTGAAACAGGTAACATATCTTACAGTCAATTGACTGGTTTGGGGTTAATCGGGTTGTGGTTGGCCCTTTGTACTTGTACTGTGGTTGTGCTATAATACTTGAATGCTATAAAGCAGCTAGTTTTATAATATTAATTTGTGTTTTCTCTCTCAGGGCTCTGAATCAGTGTAGTGTGGAGGTGTATAAGCGGATGGGGACGCTGTTCTCTGAGATGAGCGTGCACGAGCGCTGTCTGGACTTCTTCATTGACCTCCTGCATAAAGACCAGCTTGATGAAACTGTCCAAGTGGAGCCGCTCACCAAAGCTATCAAATACTATCAGGTACTCCATACGCATACCAGGTTGAGGAAGTCAGATTTCAAGTGTTGTTCTGAAGTTGCTTTTTCCTTCTTCGTGATTTGTATATGTCTTTTCCTCTTGCTCTAGCAACTGTACAGCATCCACTTGGCTGAGCAGACTGAAGACTGCACCGTGCAGCTGGCTGACCATATCAAGGTACTGTACACTACCACCTGTGCTCCATCTGGGGCTGCTTTGTCAGAACTTGAAATCTGGATCAGAATTGTCTGAATTATCCAATCTAATCTAACTTGAAGACAGAAAATACTTTAAGGGAACTCCATCCCTACTTTGTTTTGTGCGTACTTATTGAACTTTAGTTCGGTCAGTTTTGGTAGGTGTGAGCTCTCCACCCGTACTCGTCTGTGCACTTAACAACTCAGGCCTGATCCACACGTCATTGCAGGACTGGGTTAGCTTCCAAGTGAGTCCTGGATCAATTCGCTGATGGTGGGAATACATGTTTTGTGATGGACCCCACCAAACGTTCATGTCACTCTTACAGCACAAGCTGCTAGTAATGGCAGATGAGCAATAAAAACAAAGCAGTGGCACATGGATCATGGAACATCTTGCTTCAGCAGGCTGATTGGTTACATTCAGATTGACAAACCGGTCATGAAGAAGAAGCTATCAAGCAAATGGTTTATTATTATTACTTTACACAGGTGTTGATAAGCCTTTCTATTTACATGCAAAGTGGGAGATGAATAAACAAGCACTCTGATCAACGAACAAGTGCAAGCACTGTAATTTGATGCACACAGCCCAGACTGTTGTGCAGACTTTAGCGATAATCATTTTCCCTCTCACAGTTTACCCAGAGTGCTCTGGACTGCATGGGGGCAGAGGTGGGGCGCCTGCGTGCCTTCCTGCAGGCAGGACAGGAAGGGGCAGAACTGAGTCTGCTGTTGAAGGACCTGGACACTTCCTGTGGAGACATAAGGCAGTTCTGTAAGAAAATCCGCCGAAGGATGCCAGGCACTGACGCGCCAGGAATACCGGCAGCCCTCGCTTACCCTCCTCAGGTGAGTGATTTAAAGCAGTGGTTAAACCTCTAGGCACATAACATAATAGCTTATAGTTTAATATTTACATGGTTAATGTTCATGTGCAACAGTTATTATTACGATTGGGGCAGTCGTGGGCTGGAGGTTAGGGAACCAGCCTTGTGACCGGAGGGTTGCTGGTTCGATTCCCTGAACCGACAGTAACGACTGAGGTGCCCTTGAGCAAGGCACCTAACCCCCAACTGCTCCCCGGGCGCCGTGGATAGGGCTGCCCACTGCTCCGGGCAAGTGTGCTCACAGCCCCCTAGTGTGTGTATTCACTAGTGTGTTTCACTTCACAGATGGGTTAAATGCGGAATACAAATTCCTCTGTGTGAAAATCACAAATGGCACAAAATGGCTCAAGAACTCTCTACTCAGAGAATGATTGGCCTCACCGATTTGATTATTGATGATTTATTTTGTTGGTAAACTTATAATTAGATGTAGTTATTTATAAAACAGTAATACATAGATAATAATTGTACAATAGCAAGTTAATTTTATGATATTTATGCATCTACATTGCATACTTGTTTGTTATTTATAGTATTTACATATGCATTATATAACATTATTGTTCATACAGCAGTTACTAGGTTCAAATATTTAGATCTACATTCTGTAAGATAGTATTGTTCATACAACAATTTATTAATTAATTACTAATACACTAGTATTTAGTTATTTGTAATATTTTATTCTATGTTGTGTACATTGTTTGTTAATGTGCGTGGTAAGTGATGGCATGGTTATGACTGGTAGTATACATTACTGTGTTTCTGTATCTGTGTGTCTGTGCAGGTGAATGAGGTGCTGGCAGACTGCAGGAAGCAGATGACCCGTGTGGTTGCCGTTCTGCAGGAGATGGCAGCAGCTGGAGCTCAGATGATTGCTACACTGGGTGAACAGGAGGGACTATCTGCTCTTAAACTGGAAGATGTGGCCTTTAAAGCAGTGGAGCAGGTATACTCATGTCGTACGCGCGTGTGTGTGTGTGTGCGTGTATATGTAAGTGATTTTGTATTGTATGTATGTATGTAACTGAGTAATAATATGTTCAGGTTTACGGTTCCCATGGTCTGAACCCTCACGAGTGTCTGCGTCAGTCATGCAGTGCTGTTATAGCAACCATGAACAAGATGGCCACTGCCATGCAGGAGGGAGAGTATGACGCGGAGAAACCTCAGCATGTGGTGAGACACACATGTATAGATATGCAACCAAATACATGTACAGTCATATGCAAAGCTTGTGCCACCCTTAGACAAATTCCAGCATGCTCCATGTTTTAAAGCACAATTACTGTTTATTTGCTGAATTTAAACATATTGGGAAGAAAGAATTGAGCCGTAAAAACTGCACTGACAAATGAACGTTTCTCTCTTAGAGAATCAAAAACTGGTGTAATTTGAACTTCTGCGTGTGACTGTACAGTATGTATACACACTGCCGTTTAAAGGTTTGGTGTTAAAAATAGATACATGTATTAAATTATTCCTATTTGCTTGTCCTGAATGGCTTCTAATGTTTCAGATCATCATTAGGACTCTAGGAGGTTAACATGTAAACATAGTCATTCAGAGTGGTTTGATGTGAAATGCTCCGTTCTAGGGAAACACACAGAGTCAGAATTGTTCAGTGGTGGTGACAGAAAGCAGACAGCCATCTTCAAGAGCTTCCTCACAGAAAATGGTTGCATGAAGAGGTTATGAATACACTGCCTGTTTTACTGCCTGACTTTTGAGGTATTGTTTGTTTAGAGGTACCTACAGAGTGTTGTGATGCAAAGAGTGTTGTGAGGCTGGTGGTTTTGGATAGTAAATAAAATGTCTATATTTGTGTTGAAGATATCATGACCACTGGTTTTACATTAGAACACTCTGAAGGACATCACAGGCTTGGAACTAATTGCAAAAATCAGTGGAATTCTCTTTTTAATTTGGCTAATTTTGGAACAGTAGAGTACATGTGTTCATACCCTAAAGCATGTGCATGCATAAGTGCACATATATAAACACACATGTTAATAAACGTGTGGTGTCTTGCATCTTATTGGACATTAATAAATCTCTGTAATTCCAAACTTGACCCCACCCTGACCTTGATCCAAACCCTAACCACAGTCAGGATTCAGAACCGTTCTGTTTTCTGACATTGTGTTCATGTGCTCCTTTCTCCAGCCTCCTCCTGTAGAGGCTCGTGCAGCTGCTCTGAGGGCTGAAATCACTGATGCTGAGGGACTGGGCCTGAAGCTGGAGGACAGAGAGACGGTCATCAAGGAGCTCAAAAAGTCCCTCAAAATCAAGGTCAGACTAATCACCCACATATCTGACAGTCGACTTGTATATTAATAATCATATTGACGGTCGACTTTCTGTGCTAAAGTTGGCTTTACATGGTGAAACATAGCGAAACGTTCATGCAACGAGTTATGTTGTTTTATGCAACATGATTTCTGTGCAGCCTAATAGTTACAAAAGCAAGCAACGTAAAAAATCAGTAAATCAAGGTTGCACAAACCACGTTCACTTACTCCTATATTAGCAGCTTTGATTTTCTGAAACACCAAATTGTCCTTGCTGTAAAGTCGTTCACAAGGTGTCTCCTTTCCCGCCACCTACTAAAACAACTTCACGAATTGCGTTGGCTGCGTTTTGACTTGCTGTTTTATAAAACTTGTTCCACGAATTTGAGACGCTTGTGAGTTTTAAGTGAGTTGCAGAATTCATTGCACTGTATAATTCAAGGGAAGTTTCGGTTTTCAAGCCACTAAAGGTGTGTTAATGTTTCATTGTGTAAATCCAATCTGAATCGGGCCATTCTCAAACCTTTCCTCGAAAAAGGCCAGTATTATTTGTAGTTATTGTCCAGTACCTGGGTTGTCTAATCAGTACTTTTTACTTTTAATCAAGTGCTGCTGATAGAATTGAGTAAATCTGTGTGGTTACTGTAGGTGTCCAAGGAAAATCTGGTACCAAACTTTATTCTAACTAGCTCATTTTTAAGAGATTTTTAATAAGAATTTCTTGTTACTTTGTACTGTTGATGTTAAATTTTGTTTATTCTAATGATATATGGTGATTTTACAAGCAAATCACACACACATTGCCCAGATATGTGGTTGCATTACTGTATATATGTACAGTATCGGTGTGTATAGCAAAACTGAAATGCTTTTCTGTCCCTCAGGGAGAGGAACTGAGTGAGGCGAACGTGCGTCTGAGTTTGCTGGAGAAGAAGTTGGACACGTCCACCAAAGACGCAGACGAACGGGTGGATCAGATCCAAACTAAACTGAACGACACTCTGACTCTGCTGAAGAAGAAGGAGAAGTGGGTAGACTATATATAGCCGTCTCTGTCTGTTTGCTAGTTCAGTACATCAGAAAATCTCACGTTTTGCTGTTCTTTCGAATCTAATACAAACTTTTTCGTTACAGATGATATCAGCATAACAGTTTGAATGAAATTCTATCCATGTTAGCTGTATGTGATGCCTGTAATATCATTTCTAATTAGTGGCGGTATGCGACACTGTAAAATTGTTTATAATTAGTTCCTGTTTGTAGGATCTGTAATATCACTCAGAATGATTAGCTGTATGTAAAGTCTGTAACGTAATTTCTAATTAGTGGCTGTGTTTAGACCCTTCAGTATCAAAGGTATCATCACTATATAAATACAAATAAATTAATTATAGAATTAGTCGACTTTGGTTCAAGGTTCAATATTGCGTAAAACGGCGAGAAAATCTCAGTCCATCTACACCGAGAGTGCCTGATCCTGAATATCTACATTTACATTTATGGCATTTAGCTGACGCTCTTATCCAGAGCGACTTACAAGGTCATTCATATTACAGGTGGGCCAATGTAGTGTTAGGAGTCTTGCCCAAGGACTCTTATTGGTGTAGCACAGCATAGTCACCCAGACCCGGGAATCGAACCCCCATCTCCCACATGGGGCGGTAGCTCCCTGGAGGTTAGTGGTGTTATCCGCTGAGCCACACCAACCATCTACCACCCTGCACAGTTTAGCTCCAACTCTAATCACACACCTGACCCAGGTAAGGAAGGCGTTCTGGGGCGTCTGAATATAGATAATATAGATAACTCTCCAGGGTGGTAGATCTCCAGAACCAGGACAGACCTCCCCTGATATCCACCAAGTGCTATAAAAGGCAGGAGTCTGGTTAATCAGCCTTTACCTGCTTTGGTGTTCTGTATATATGATATCATTTGTGTTACAAATGCAGAAAACTACAAACATATAAAATAGTTCTTCGGTGAAGTGTTAAGAACTAGTGTGTAATTCATACTGATTTTTGGAATAGTAATGAAAATCAGAAACAGGTATATATGATTTCTTCGCCATCCTGTGCTGGTCAGCATAACCACTATTTACATCCATTTAAGCATTATTTTGTCAATAGCTCAGTATTAGTAATCTTTTTCCCTGGATTTGAAACTTTACTGTACATATGTATGTTGGTTAGATTCTGCAGGGCTGGGTTGATGGCTGTTTCATTACTAAATGGCAAACATTAGTGTCTTTCATGCTAACGGCATCTCCTGCAGGAGGAACTTTATGTAGAAACACTCTGAGGCAGCAGTACTAAAGCCACATCTACATGCTTTACACATTACAAAATAAGAGCTGTTGTTCTAGTGGAGATGCTCTGGAATTTAACAGTTTTGGTTTGCTCATGGACTTTCATTTTGGTGCATCACTGATATTGTCATAGTTTCTCTGGACTGATGGTCATGTTCTCTCTGTGGTCTCTCTGTGTGTAGGGAGTTTGAGGAGACAATGGATGCTCTTCAGGCTGATATTGATCAGCTGGAGGCAGAAAAGACGGAGCTGAAGCAGAGGCTCAACAATCAATCACGTATGACCATCGAGGGGCTCCGTGGGCCACCAGCATCTGGCATCGCTTCTATCGTCACAGGAACAGCTGCAGGTAATATACAGACATATTTACAGTCCTATGCAAAAGTTTGGGTGCCCTTGATCAAGTTGCGTGTTTTGTTGAAGTGTTAATAAATTAACCCCTCGTCCTCAGTGCCCTATTTCTGTTTGTATTACATTTTATATTTTGGGCTATAAATATATATAATATATATAATTTTTTATTTTTTTTAATGTTTTTTTTTTTTCTCTCAATTAAAAACTCAACAAAAAATGTGTGTACTAAAACTGAACTTTGAGATCTTGGAGCAGTTTGCCAGAATACATCTGTAGTTTTTGTTAACAAATTCAAAGCAACTGTCAAAAATATTATTGCTGACAAAGAGTGAACATGGATAGCCACTAGTTAGCATTATACACATGATGTAATGTTAACTGGTGGCTATTCACTAATAGGGCTGCAGTAGTATGAGACAAAGCCAAACGTAGTGGGCAGATTCTCCATTTCTGCCCGCCACTGTTTGGGCAGCTTGTATGCACGTTTTTATACATTTTTGCGCTGTGAATGTTTTTATCCATAAATTTCAAACATGCTTACAGAAATAAAAACGAATGGAAGGAAGAGCAGGTCCAGCAGTCTTTGTGTTGTTACAGCACAATTTTCTTTTTATTTTTTATTTTAAAAACCATACATTTACCTACCAAACCACTGCAACCCCACTCATTACTCTTCACTGTTTGGCAGTGCTAGCATGCTTGTTCAAATGATTCCTTTGTTTGTTTATTAAAAAACAATGTAATATTTTAAATGTTGAACAGGTGAGTGTACATACTTTTTGAAGTTTAAACATTTGTGTGTTTGTGTGTGTAGGAGGTGTTGTGTCTGGTGTGGGTGGTGTCCCCGGCGCTGTGCAGGTGGTTGATTCTCCTCTACTGAGACAGCAGATTGATGTTCAGAGACTCGCCATCAAACACCTGAAGAATGAAAACTACAGGCTCAAGGTGAACAACACTCCACCTGTGCACTCTCACTCTCAGTACAGTGTCAGTAAATTTGATAAATTAAGGGTTGTATGAAAATTCTACAATTGTTAAAGTTTTATAGGGTACTGTGTGTGTGTGTGTGTATATAATAATACACAATAATAATAATAACAGCACATCGCTATAAACGATGATCTGACTTTCATGTCTTTGACCATGATTTTGATTTTTGCACCCAGGCTGAGAAGATGAAAGCCCAGCTGGCCTCTCTGCCCCCCCTCAGTGTGCCCAACGTGTCAGGGGTGATGAAGGAAGGAGCTCTAACTGAAGGAACCTCAGGAACTCTTTACCGCAAAACTGACCTGCTGCTCAGCAACCTGCTGAAGATGACTGCTGGTGTCAAAGTGGTGGACATTTCTGGAAAAACTCCTGGTATTAAGAGTCATTTAGCACACACGAGCAAGGTTTCACAGTAACCCTTATATGTCCCCTAGCATAGCATGTGTGCTGTAGTCTGTACATTTTGAACACCCACAGTCGCGTGACATGTTTTGTGGCCTTTCTAAATGAAAAGTAAGGCAAGACATCCTCTACAGAGAGTAGTTGGTGACCAAATTGCATAAAGGTTTACTAATTTCCCTGTGTTGTATAAAATACCGCAGTATTAGCACAGAGAAATCACATTGTTAATGGAGATGATGGAGGTTTGTGTCACCATTAAGGGTTAAACCATGGAAGTTCCATTAGACTGTTGGATATGTAGTTTTTAAGGTGTGAAAGTCGTATATGAGGGAGCGAGAGTCGTAACTGCATATGTGTTGGTTTGTTGGTTCTCCTGTAGTAAGTGCGAGTGCTCAGCTGTTGGAGCAGACAGCCAGACTGCAATCTCTCAGTGATGCTCTGGACAAACTGAAGGTGAGGAGCAGGACAACCACATGCCCCCAATTAAAGAATGATTGTGTTTCATTATTTTTCAATTTCCATCTTTTGTTTTTAGTTCTGATTTGTTCTGTTTTTATGGTGTCTGTCAGGCTGTTCTGTATTTTTCTATGAATTCTCTTTTTCATTCATTTTTTTTTTCTTTTCTTCCTTTTCATCTCTCTCTCTCTCTCTCTCTCTCTCTCTCTCTCCTCTCTCTCTCAGAATGATGTATCAGAGCACGTAGTAAGTCAGCAGGCAGGTGCTCGAGTCCGTTCAGATTTCGCCACGTTCCCGTCATCACCCTTTGTCAAGGTAACACCTACGTAGAATCATGTGCCTCCATGTTTAATTGATTTTCTAAGTGAAAATAATTTTTACACACTTCTGTGCATTTTTTGCTGCATTTAACATGTAGGCAGAAACATAAAAATGAAACCGAGGTTACAAACGTTAGGCTCATTATGTTTTATATGCTTCTCCATTAGAATATAAGATTAGCAGAAGTGTGTTCTGTGTTGAGGATTTGTTTGCTTGTGATCCACTTTATCAGGAACTCTCCACTTTGCTTCCATGTACATGCAGATTTGCAGTTACAGACTGTAAACCTCAGCTGCTGTTACACTCTTACCTGCACCAGTAAATATTTGTATTATGTATTTTGCAGCAAAACAGTGGCTTTGTGTCCACATGTTTCTCGTTACAGATCTGTTTTAATTATTTAAACACTAAGTTAAGAAAAAAAATGTATCTTAATGTTTTGTTGCATTGATGAGAATTTAAATTCTTACTTAAAATGGAAAATGTTACTACAAATACGTTTACATTTTTTTTTTTTTTAATTGTTCAACCCAGTGTCATTATTTGACACATACATTTTTGCACTCTCTCAGGAGCTCCCTCTGGTGTCTGCTGTCTACTTCCTAAATATCAAAAATGAACTCTTGTCAGTAGCAGTCCTGTAGTCAGAAACTGTCTGTTTAATGATTTGTGGTTTAGGTATGGTGTTGGCCACCGTGCTGCGGCTCAGTTTCAGGGTGTTGGCAATCTTCTTATAGCCTAGGCGATCTTTATGTAGAGCAGCACTTCTTTTTTTCAGATCCTCAGAGAGTTCTTTACCATGAGGTGCCATGTTGAACTTCCAGTGACCAGTATGAGAGAGTGTGAGAGCGATAACACCAAATTTAACACACCTGCTTCCCATTCACACCTGAGACCTTGTGACATGTGACGAATCACATGGGGAGGGAAAATGGCTAATTGGGCCATTGGGCCACTTTTGTTGCCAGCGGTTTAGACATTAATGGCTGTGTGTTGAGTTATTTTGAGGGCACAGCAAATTTACACTGCTATACAAGCTGTACACTGACTACTTTACATTGTATCAAAGTGTCATATGTCAGTGTCGTCCCATGAAAGATACAATCAAATAATTACAAAAATGTGAGGGGTGTACTCACTTTTGTGAGATACTATAAGTAGGTGTTTCTAATGAAGTGGCCAGTAAGTGGGAGAATTAGGTAAGTGTTTCTAATAAAGTGGCCACTGAGCAGAAGTACAAGGTCTGTGTTTCTCGTGAAGTGGCCAGTGAGTGGAAGCATTAGGTCAATGTTTCAAATAAAGTGGCCGTCACCCATTTTAACCCCCGCTTTCCTACTCAGGCCGAGGAGGAGAAGAAGAGGTGTGGAACCGTTTTAGTGGGTAAAGTGATGATCCCTTGCACACGGGGTAAAGAACAAGCACACTCCCTCGTCCTCTCGCAGCATCAGCTTCAGCATGTGCACCACCTCCTCATGACCTAATGCTCATTGGTCAGCCTGGATAAGGGACAGGCTGCTTCACCAATCAAAATCACCCTTCCACAGTTACACTTCCTATGCTCTGTCACTCAGGAACAGGATGATCCACTTCTTCCATGCCAAAGACCATCACGTCCTGTGAGCAGCTGCTTATATTATATACAGCCAGCGCTCCTATCATCAAATATTCAGAGTACAAGCAAAAGCAGTCGGCTTATATACCTCAAAATATGACCATTTTGTGGAAATTGTGGCAAAAAAAAATCACCAATATTTATTGTTTCATACCTGTTTCTGATGACCGATGAAGTATTTGAGATGATTTACAGATTCTTATGCAATTTTTAAAGAAATAAATTTTGCTATTTTGGATGCGGTTATTCTAAACATCACTCCTTTTGACCGCTTTGCTAGACTTTTTACACGTATTAACGCGTTCAGAAAGAATAAGGGGAACACTACATACGTAGTTAAGGGTATTAATGGTCACATATAGACTGAAATAGATAGCAGCTGTAGCTTTTGCACTAATGTTCACTCTCAGTTCACTTTACGACAGCAGTTAGATGCAGCTGTACGAGCACAAAAAGGACCAAACCAAAACCAACAGTAAATAAATTCACTGATGATGATGATGATGATGATGATGATGATCTTCTGTTTAAACGTACAGGCAAACCTGCACCTGCACTAATTATCTGCCAAGTTCCATTCTTCTACCAGCATATTAAGAATAAGAATAGTAATAATAATAACTGTTATTATTGTTTATGCAGTGTCTTCCTACCACTCAGTGAGCCCTAAGCTTATTATATATGTAATTTTTTCCACATGTTTAAATGTACACCAATCTCCTGTAAACGAATGCTGCCCCTTTTCTGACACTTTGATACACATTTTGTGCCCGTTTTCTAATACGACACATTTGGATTCCTCCTATTCGTTTTGGTATATTTAATTCTATTTAATTGGTTCTGCTTGTTGAACAGATATCATAGGGATACGTAGTGTTGGTCCATGTAACGCAATATGTAATGGCTTTTGCTAATTTCAATAAAGATGAAATGGGATTTGAATATGGATCAATTTGATCTTTGTCATCTTTGTTTGTGTTTGTTGTTTGTGTTCTAATTCTGCTGTAGTAGTTGAACATTTTAGATGTTCTAACATTACAATATAGGCAATAGTTTTACAGTACGGTGCAAAAGGCAGAGACCACCTTTTTAGAGACCCTCAGGGAAGGATGGACAGAAACACCTGTGGATGTTTTCAGATCTGAAGCAAGAGTGGAGCTTGATGAGCTTTAAGTGCTGTTTATCTGATGGGGACAGTTTTGATGGTCTTCCAGGTGGTTGTTAGGAGTCTTGTTTTTTCACTTTCATGTTCTCGTTTTTTTTGTGCAGGTGGGTTATCTTATATCCAATTATGTTCTTCTGACCGGATTTTAAAGAAATTGACATTACGTGCACTGGCCAAATTTTAAATATTTGACCATATTTTCAATATTTGTGTTCATTTCTACTGATGTTGTTAGTCTTCTAATATTATATAATACAATGTGGCAAACTACATTAGGAAATATTACAGAAATAACAAGAAATAAATAATAAAGAAAGAAATAATAGAAATATCAAACCAGACTCCAAAAAAAAAGTTATTTTGATCAATCTACACAGACTGTATGTTTTTTTTCTTCTCTAATAACTTCTCTCAGATATTTTATTATGATAATATATAAATAAGAATTTTTCATAACCCTTCATAGAGGCTATTAAGAGTGGTTTGGTGTGAAATTCTGAATAAAAGCTCCCTCACTGACAGTTATTATTTACACTGCCTGATGCCTTTACACTGTCCAGTTATAGTGATGATAGTTTGAGAAGGTTTTGGTTAAAAAAATAATAATAAAAAAACCCCATTTTATCATTATCAACATTACATATAAAGACACGTGGAGGTTCACTGGTGGGTTTGGACAGTAAATACATTTTTGTGTATTTGTGTTGTAGACATGGTGACCCCTAGTTCCCATCACCCCATCACCCTCACTGTAAAGAAATCTGAGTATCTACAATCAACCATTTCACACCAAACTCACGCTGAATGACTTTGTTTACATCTCAGTTACTGAATTACAGCCCACTATGCTCTACTGAGACGACCCACCCAGCATAATTAAGAATAAATGGTACATAAAATCATCCCCTAACTAGTTCCCAAAGCCTTCCATTAAAACACACAGAACACGGTTCTTTAAGCAAAATGTATTAATGTGTTAGTTTTCTTTATGGATAATTAGAAGTAGATTGTGTTAGTAAAGTTGTGTAACAGGTATATATGGTTTTCACTGCACGCTGTTTATGAGTTTATGAACCTGGAACTAAAACATCTGTTGGAGTAACAGATAGATAGATAGATACTTTATTGATCCCGAAGGAAATTTAGCAGCCAGTAGCAGTTTTCACAGTACAGCATAGCCAAGACAAAAACAAAGAGGGTTGTACAGAATGAACAAAAAAAATAAAATAAAATAAGCAGAGCAAAAAATAAATAAATAAATAAAAAATTATTAACTGTTGAACTATAAACTATAAATAGTCCAGTACACTATAGACAAATATATCTCACTTACTATAAGGAGGGAATAAATATGTACAAGAAAGTCTATCTACAAAAAATACAAATATAACTGTAGAAAAAACAGGAAAATGTGAAAAAACAGAGATAAAACGGCAGTGCAATAATAATAATAATAATAATAATAATAATAATAAATGTGCAAGAGAACCAGATATCAGCAGATAATGACAATACTGAAAAAGATAATAAAACTGTGCATATATTGGTATTTAAGTAAGGTGTCTAGAGTGTCCAGGAGTGCAGACGTACTGGATATACAGTAAAGTGTCAATAGTGCAAATAAATAAACCTATGACAGAACAGTATGAGGTGCTGCAAACGTTCTGGTCCACCCTGATCACATGCTGTGTTAGTTTAGTTGCCGGGCTGAACATATTGGAGGACAATGTGCCGTACTGGGGGGAAAGTTAGGACGATTCTATGAGCCTGTGACTGACAGGTGTCCTACAAATGTATTCGAACTTTTTTTTTAGTATTATACTATGATAATACTTTCATAATTCATAGAAATATTATATTTAACCAGTTTAAACGTTTTCATCTGATTTCTTTTTTTGGCAAAAATTAAAAATCCAGAGTCGTGGCACTGCCCGGTGTGCCTCCCCCCTTCTATGTGCACGAAATGGTTCAGTCCGGCCTCAAAACAGGTGCTAATTGTAATTGCGAGCCGCAGTTAGAGCGGAGGAGTTTGTGGAGTTGAAAAGGAGCAAGAAGGAGGTAAAATGAGGAAAAAAGAGAAAGAAAATGGCGACAGTCTGTCACCCGGTTTTTCACAAAGATAGGTGGGTGTAGTCTGTGAGTGGTGGAAATCTCTTACCTTGCCTCTTAGCTTGGTCCATAGTGAAAGTGTAACTAACGTTATTTATTTAGCTAATGGCTAATATCTTCACAAACAAGTCCGAGTGTTTACATTTCACTCCTCTTAAACCACATTTAATCAGTGCAGGCACTGTTTTAGAAGCTATTCATACTAAATGAGTTCTCTCTGTCTCTGCCCTGTGCCAGGACAGGCAGAAGCAGCCTAAAGCTTAGCAGCCCTTCCTTCCTTCTCAGCCCCCTCATCACAGCCCTACTCCCAGCTGAAGAAGGAGGTGAGCAGCATTGTGTTGACCCACTTGGCAGTAGGCATAATTGCAGGGGCTCGGCGGGAATCTCCTTTATTAGTATTATTTAAAACATCTTTACAGTTAAAGGTATTTAAACACTGTTGGTCCGGTACTGGTTTAGCTCTGGTCACCCCCAGGATGCCGGTGCTAGATGGATGCCAGTTGTCCAACATCACAGCATCATTTGCTGGTGACCAGCCGTGCTGGTTTATGCTGCGCATTTTTCCAGCAGGGCAATTCATTTTCAAAGTGTTTTACAAACTCCTGCTGTGTTTCTTTGTGTTATTATTATTATTATTATTATTATTATTATTATTATTATATATTTTTGTAATGTAAAGTCACATCATATTTTCGGTTTAGATTAGTAAGTGTCCATTTTACAGCTTTCGGGATCTTTACCTCAGGAGATTAACATGCTAATTGTGACTGATTGTGATGTGTCTGGCTACTGATTGTATGTTTATCCCTTTCTAAATCATTTTAATTGAAGAGTTTAACATATAGTCAAGTTATAATATGTTTATGTATTTTAAATATATTATATATAATACACTTTAAATAGAATATGATCACATATACTATTAACAGACTTTTCCATTTAATAATTTTACTATTAAAATTACATTTAAACTGCAAAATATGATCTTTAGCACTTTTCTTTCAGTTTCACTTTTGTTTTCTCTCCGCATCAAATAGTGAATACCACTATTTACATTTTCACAATGCTACATTTTCATGTTTGGCATGGCCTTGGGTGGTGGGGCCACGTGTCATGTCTTGTCTTAGGGCCCCAAATCCCTGGGGCCTCCCCCTGAATGCGCCATAACTTTTGAAATGACCACATTTTGTGTTTTATGTTTTCTCCTTTTTAGTAAATTCAGCAAACAGTGATTGTGCATTAACATGTGCAGTAATGTGTTCTCTGTAGAGGCTCCTAAACTTTGGGTACAAACTTTTACATGACTTGCATTCAGAACGAATTACAACAAATCAGTTGAAGTCTATAGAAGTATGTTCAGAGTAAAAGACATGTAGACTAGTCAGTGTGTTTTGCTGTGACGACCTTTAGTCAAATTCCATTTGAAAAGCATGTAAGCTGGCGTAGGTTAGTTTCATTGCATTCATTAATGTGTTAAAGTTGAGTAGTGAAATGTGAGTAGTGGTCTCTCAGGCAAAAGCACTAAAGAAGGTCCCACTCCCTCTGCTCTCCATGGTGGCATTCAAACAGAGTGGAGGAGTTAATGGGCTCGGGTCTTTGATCCCCACAGCAATGTTAAAATAGCTGAAACACAGGAAAAGGAGACAGAAATGGCAAAGCCTGTAAATTTAAGACCAAATCTATAAAAAAAAAAATTCAGTGGAACAAGATGACTCCGTCAGATGTAGCTGTACAGTGCTTGGTGGGTCTGGCACGTAGTGGGGCTGGAAATGTGTGTGGTTTTTTTGTTTTTTTTCATAACTAAACGTAATGAACTAAAAAGTAATGAAAATTAAGTTTCTTCAAATAACTTCTAACTTTTAACTCATATTCATATTAGGCTATTGCACTCAGATTGACTGTAAAATGCAATATGATATCCTCACCTAGAAAATTTTAGGAAAATTGTCAAACAGTTGAGTGGACTTGGACCTGAATTCACCAAAGTATTCTTAAGGAAAAACTTGCAAAGGATTTTAAGATCAATACTTAGAAATCCATTAGGATGTTTTTAAGTGCAGATCTCAATAAAGGTCTCAAATATTCTTTTAATTACTTACTTACTCAGTATCATGATACGTTTTACAGCTTTCCATCAATTGTTACACCTTTCTGTTTAATCTGCTTCGTTTGCGAGGACAAAACAATAATCAAACCAAACATTTAGGAATTCTTATCATATAATTTTAATAAACCCAATAGGAATAAATCAAATTTAAGGCCTGTTCAAAATGTATGCCCCTTTTTTTTTCTTTTCAATATTTTTAATATCTCAAAATTATGCACCAAGTGGCGTGTTCAATTTTTTCCTGACAGTTCAAAAAACCCGGTTGCCCTTCTGTTGGATAAACAAACAAACAGAAATTGACTAAAATGACTCTGGGGAAAAAAAATCTCTTTTAGCTTTCATTAAAAATCAGAAATTTATTTCCTTGCCCTGTCTATTATATGTCTATTCTACTAAGTTATCTGAAGTTATCTCTTTCCAGAGAGAGAAAAACATTCTTAACTTTAATTGGAAATTGGAAATTTAATTGGAAATTAATGTAACATGTAGCAAGGGAATTTGGAGCAATTCAGTTGGTCCATTTATTATTAAATGTTCACATGACAGTGTCCAACTGACAATAACAATTTAGAGAAAAAAGCAAAAATTAGACGAATTGGAGACAGAAATGATGTCCTGACAGCTTTTAAATGTAGGCCAAATTAATAAACTAAAGTAAGTCACATTATACAGCAGAAATACACTGAGCAATGTTTAGTGTTTCTGGACAGAGTTTAAGAAAGGTCTGTCTGACTGTCCAGTCATTCTCTGAATTGTAGGAGAGGATGGAGATGGGAAGGCAGCCAAACTCAGTGAATGTCAGGAAGTACTTAGCTACAAAGAGAGAAAAACATTCAAAATATGTATACTTACACTCTCAGGAGCTCAGTGAATTCCAGCGTGGTACCGTGATAGGATGCCACCTGTGCAACAAGTCCAGTTGTGAAATATTCCACAGTCAACTGTCACTGGGATTATAACAAAGAGGAAGCGATTGGGAACAACAGCAACTGGTCATGTAAAATGACAGAGCAGGGTCAGCGGATGCTGAGGTGCATAGTGCGCAGAGGTCGCCAACTTACTGCAGAGTCAGTCGCTACAGACAAATACATTTAAAATCAGTAAAATTTTTATTATTTTTATTATTCAACCAGGTGTCATTATTTGTTTGTATGTTTGAATGTATATCATTCGTTAGTCGTTTACATTTTTTCCTAAGGAACCTTTTCATTTTGGACTCTCTCAGGAGCGCCCTCTGGTGTCTGCTGTCCAATACCTAAATATAAAAAATGAACTCTTGACAGCAGCAGTCCTGTAGTCAGAAACTGTCTAGCTAATGATTAGATTAGGAAAGAGGCTATAAACTGTGCAGCAACAGATGGACTACAGTCAGTTGTAAACCTATTCATATATAGGTATTTATAAGGTAGGTGTTTCTAATTAAATGGCCAATAAGTGGAAGTACAAATTAGGTGTTTCTAATAAAGTGGTTGATGTTTAGCCTAAAATGGCCAGTGAGTAAAAGTATTAGGTCAGTGTTTCTAATAAGGTGTCTTCCACCCATTTCAACACCCCACCTCTTAGGTAGAGGAGAAGAAGAAGAGGTGTGGAACAGTTTTGGTGGGTAAAGTGATGAGCCCTTGCGCTTGTGGTAAAGCGCACTCCCTCGTTCTCTCGCAGCATCAGCTTCAGTGTGCTCACTGCCTCCTCATGACCTAAATGTCTGCTCATTGGTCAGCCTGGATACGGGACAGGCTGCTACACCAATCAGAATCACCCTTCCACAGTTACCTGTTTCATATTTCCTATGCACTGTCACTCAGGAACAGGATGATCCACTTCCTCCATCCCAAAGACCATCACGTCCTGTGAGCAAGGGAAGGGCAACACTACATACATAGTTATTAATAGTCTTTAATAGGTAGGTATTAATAGTCACATACAGACTGAAATAGATAGCAGCTGTAGCTTTGCACTAATGTTCACTCTCATTTCTCTTTACGATGGCAGTTAGATGCAGCTGTACAAGCACAAAGAGGACCAAACCAAAACCAACAGTAAATCAATTCTACCAGCATAATAATAATAATAATAATAATAATAATAATAATAATAGTATAATACTAAATATACTGCATAAGTGTATGTTCAAGCTTAAATGTGCAACGTTCTCCTGTTGTACTTTGAGGTGGTCGATCCATTGTGCTGACAACACTAGCAGCTTCTTTGTTTAATGTGTCTGTCTGCTTTTCTCAGTGAGGACTTAACAGCCACACATCCTTTCAGACACATGGTGCTGAGCATGGACAAAAACACCTGTGGATGTTTTCAGATCTGAAGTAAGAGAGGAGCTTGATCTTTTTCCTGTCTCTCACAGGTGAAAGCTTTAAGTGCTGTTTATCTGATGGGAACAGTTTTAGTGGTCTTGCAGATGTTATTTTCACTTTGACGTTTCATTTCATTTATGCAGGTGGGTTGTTTTATATCCAGTTATCTTACAAAATAAATGTTATGAATAAATTGTGGTTATGTTAGTGAAAGTTGTTTCACATATTCTAGTTAAAATGTTTTTACTGGAAATTAAAGAAATGAAGGTGGTTTCTGACATTTGATATTATGTTCACTGGCAGTTTGACCAAATTTGACTAATTTTGAACATTTTTGTTAATTTCTACTGATGTTGTTAGTCTTCTAATATTACATAAGACAGTATAATAACACATTTAAACTAATTTAATTGTGATTATTGTCGACAGACTTACAATGTGACAAACTGAATTAGGCAAGATTAGAGAAATAAAAAAAGAAATAAATAATTAGAGGAAATATCAAACTAGATTAGTCCAAAATTGATCAATCTGCACAGACTGTATGTTTCTTTTTTCTCTAATAGCTTATCTCAGATACTTTATTATGATAATATGTAAAGAAGAATTCCACTCGTATTTCAAAATCCCTGCTTATGTTAATGGTTAAGATGTAAACAGAGTCGATTCACAGTCAGAATTGTTCACAGTGGCTGTAATAGGAACCAGACGTCCACCTCTAAAAGCTCCCTCACTGACAGTTATTTACTCTGTCTGAACCCTGAGACGATAGTGGTGGAGGAGTACAGGAAGTGAGTTTTGATGCAAAAGAGTCCCCTCAATTTTATCATCATTAACATTACATATAAAATTCAGAAGACACGTGTAGGTTCACTGGTGGTTCTGGACAGTAAATAAAATGGCTGCATATGTGTTGTAGACATGGAGACCCCTAGTTCCCTTCACCCCACTGTAAATAAACCTGACGCTCTACAATCAACCATTTCACATTAAAACAACAACGAATGGCTCAGCTTACATCTCAGTTACTGAATTACAGACCACTATGCTCTACTGAGACGACCCACCCAGCATAATTAAGAATAAATGGTACATAAAATCATCCCCTAACTAGTTCCCAAAGCCTTCCATTAAAACACACAAAACACGGTTCTTTAAGCAGCCTTTATTAATATGTTAGTTTTCTTTATGGATAATTAGAAGTAGATTATGTTAGTAAAGTGTAACCGGTATATATGATTTTCACTGCAAGCTGTTGAGTTTATGAGTTTGTGAACCTGGAACTAAAACCTCTGTAGGAGTAACATAACAGTATGAGGTGCTGCAAACGTTCTGGTCCCCCCTGATCACATGCCATGTCTGTTTGATCTTCTAAGTGAAATAAGTGAACACATCCTCTACAGGGAACTTCAATATGGCATTTTTCTGTTAGTTGTAGTGCACAGCTTCGCTTTAGTTGCCAGGATGAACATGTTGGATGACAATGTGCCGTAACTTTTTTACTGACCACATTTTATATTTTATTTTATTTTTTCTCCAATATATTAAATTTGGCAAATAAACTGTGAGTGTGCATTAATATGTGCAGAAGTTTGTTCTCTGTAGAGGATCTTATGACTCAATCTTACTTAGAAAAGCAACAAAACACGGACTTTGGGCTCAAACCTTTGCATGACATTGCATTCAAAACTAATTACAACAAATCAACTGAAGTTTGTAAAAGTACACTCAGAGTGAAAGACATGTAGAGTAGTCAGTAGTAGGGCAGTGTGATGTGTTTTACTGTAACAACCTTCATTCAGTTCAGAAATCCCATATAAAGAGTATGTACGCTTATGTAGGTTAGTTTTATCGTTTTCATTAATATGTTAGAGGTGAAATGTGAATAGTGGTTTCTCAGACAAAAATGCTGAAGAAGTTCCCGCCCGCTCCGCTCTCCATGGTGGCATTCAAACAGAATGAAGGAGGGGTTAATGGGCTCGGGTCTTTGATCCCCACGACAATGTTAAAATAGCTGAAACACAGGAAAAGGAGACAGAAATGGTGATTTAAAGGACAAATTTGTATGGTTTCGTCAGATGTAGCCGCACAGTGCATGATGGATTTGGCGCATAGGGATTCGGGGGATAAGGGGCCAGATTCACGAAAGTGACTTAAGAACGAAAATCTTCTCAATTCCTTTCACCCTACCTGATTCGTATACACCTGCAACAATACCGACTCTCAAGAAATCAGTCACATTTTAACTAATGAGCTGCTAAAAGAAAAACCCATCTCTCCCTGTAGTGCTGCTAATAATGTGTACACTCAGATTAGCTGTCAAATGCCTTGCCTAGAAAATCTTATGAACATTGCCTATTGTGCGTTTTAATGCAGATCTCAATAAGGGTCTCAAATATGATTTTTTAAAATTTTTTTAATTATTAGTAGTAGTTTTAGCCTGTAGGTTATTTGTCATGTCTATCAATAACATGACACATTTTAAAGCATTCCAGCGATTGTTACACTTTACAGATGAGATGTAATGCAGTTTAATCTGCTCATCAAACCAAAAATTCAATAAAATGAACTAATAAGGAATAATAATGGTGGAGAAAACTGCCAGGAATTATTATTATATTATTTCAATAAACCAAGGGGAAAAAATAAAACATTAAATAAAGCAGAAACTCTGAAACTGTGCGCTAGGTGCATGTCATTTGAACAAGTTTCTGCATAAAACTGTATACGTGCTTCAGATATGACAGTTATATAACCACAGATGCCAACAGTGAAACTCTACAGCATAGAGCGAGTATATTGTCATGATTGGTATTAAATCTTGTGTCCCCATTTCTGTCATTTTTCATTTTCTGAAATTTATGATGTCAAAATTTCATAATGAACGGAACAACAGAAATTGTCCAGAATTACTCTGGGGAAAAAATATCTCTTTTAACTTTCATTAAAAATTAGGAATTTATTTCCTTGCCCTGTGAAGTTATTATATTATCTCGTCTACTACTAAGTTAACTAAAGTTATCTCTTTCCAGAGAGGGTGAAACATTCTGAACTTAATTGGATAATTAATGAATAATGCAGATTTTCCTCCAAGTCATTTTGGATCATTTCTGTTGGTCCAATTATCATGACATCTTCACAGAAGACTTAGTCCTGACAGCTTTGACGTTGAGGCCATTTTACAAACCCTAAGTCACTTTTACACAGAGATTATACAGCAGAAGTTCATTAAGCAATGTCTAGTTTTCCCTGAACAGAGTTTAAAAAAGGTTTGTGGATGAATGACTCCAGCATGACAGTGCATTTAATGTTATATCACCAGATAGATTGTTACCTGACGACAATCCCGCCAGTCTGTGGACTGTTGTAGATGGTGGAGATGGGAATGCAGCCAAACTCAGTAAATGTCAGTAAGTACTTAACTACAAAGAGAGAAAAACATTCAAAAACATGTACACTTGTACTCAAAATCTTGGGGTCACTTGTCTTGTTGAAAAGTTTTGCAAATCTACACCTCTTTCTCTTTTCATCTTACTCTGTATGACACACTACTGTCTGCAAACATAGACTAGGTTCATTAGCACAACTGAACACAGCAGTAGCCTGAATTTAGTCCATGTTTATAGATCGCACAGTGTCAGGAATCACATAATCAAGTCATATTAGAGATAATTGTTCCATGACACACAGGTGGAAGCAAGTGCTAATTTATGCATGCAGTTAGCACCAAGTTAATTGGTGGGTTATGAACGTCCTGTGTATGTGTACCTTCCTGTTCAGGTATTTCTCCACCCCAGGAGTTGACCAGTAGTCCTTCCCTGGGTCTAGAGGAACTGCCCATGACCACCTGCCCCAGCAGAGTGGCATTATCTGGGATCGCCATTGGATGAAAGGTGTCAGTCAGCGCTTGCTTACTGCATGTCTGCATGTCATTGTTGATCTTGTACATCACTTGCTGAAGAGAGAAAAAGGGAGTAAGTAAGTCTACAGCTTCACTTGGAGAGGTATTTTAGCCCAAGAGCTTCATTAATCATCTGCAGGTATAGGAAGGAATCTGAAATGCCTCATTCTGATTTCTGATTATTCCACGTCCATTTATTTAGGTCCGGTTTTTAAAGTTTGTGTGGTTTAATTTACGCAAAACAGTCGTAATTCACGTTCACAAGACCATTTTCCAACCTATTAAAGAGGCTGTTAAATAGCCTTTAAAATGGAATTACTCAGATTTTGCCATGTCTGCAGTGGCAGTATGCTTTAGCTAGGATGCTTGATGCTTTGGGTTTTTAAGTTTATTGCTTTTTAAGTCAGTCTGTCGATTTCAGTTCTTGGATTTGAATTTATGTTGTCTTCATTTGTCATTTGATGTGCTTAGTTTTGCTGAAAATTAAAAAAATAAACCTCACAAAGTCATCCAAGTTACCAGCACTGGCGATCTGCATTTCTGAACCAAAAGAAATACAAACGGCTTTATTAAGTGCACCTTCCGTCTATTTTATCTAAAACTTTCACTGCATTTCTATACTGTATCAAACAACTATGTTTTGATGATCCAGAACCTTTAATGTGATGAACACAGTTTAGTTTTTTCTTGCTCTCACAGACTCCTTTTGATCTTATTCAGTATAGGAAGTGTTCATAAACATACCAACCCAGAGTCGGAATAACAGCATCTAAACAATTGGCAAGGGAAGTGAAATCTTTCATGAGACCCTCATGTTCCTCAAACTTTCTCTCGCGTGCAAGCCGAGAGCCGACATGTTTCTGACTGCTGTGTTGCAGGGTTCCTCTATTTGGTTTCACACTCTACAACAGCTCTGTGTCTGTGTTACCTCCTTATACAGCAGCAGAACGTCATTACGGGAGGTTTTATTCTTGTGTTGGATGAAATCTCCAAAGCGAATCCGCTGACCAATCGCATCGTAGGTGTACTTTCCAAGCTCAAAGAAATTTGTAGCCGCCTGGCAGAGAGAGCCATAAACATAATCAGTAAGCAGTCAATGACATTGGTCAACAGCACTGTGCAAAAGTCAGAGACCCCCTCTTCAATTATTTGATTTCCAGTCAAAACTATTAAAAGACCCCCCTGAGATCCACTCCTAACATGTATGTGGGATATGTGTACCGAAAACAGCCATAATTTATTTTTACCTGACTTTGTCCTTAAGAATTAAACAGACTGTTTTTGTTCATTTACAGCTTTAAAATCAAATATGTATGTTTTTTTTTTTTTTTGAATGATATTTTTTGGAATGATATAAGATCTTTTTTGTTGTTAGTATCCGTGCTGCAGCATTTTGTAGAGTTGTAGAGGATATATTGTTTTCTTAGCAACCAGAAGAAAAGGCAGAGCTTCATTGAAATTTCTCACATGATAAAAATATACTTTAGTGACTAAACCAGAGCTTGAGTCAACAAGTATTATTTTTGACACTAGTGTTCCAGATTTCTCTTGATTTATTAGTAGGAAATGTTGTGACATTCACTGAGAAATATTTGGCGCACAGCAGGTAAGCCTGTCAGCAGAGTCTTAATTATCAGAAGGAATGGAAAAGTAATAATTGTGTGTCATATGCGTAGCTATAAACGTTTATATCATGTTTCCCAATGACATCACCTAAATTTAACATGTGCAAAGAGAAAGGCCAAGGCCCTAAACTGAACGTTGCGGCACTCCACAAGAAATGTTTCATTTTTTTGATGTTCTCTCCCAGAACGGTGTATTCGTTAAATGTAATTTGCAATTTTTTTTTTATTTTATTTAAAACTACTGACCTGTTGTGCTTGCACACAGAGGAATTTGAACTCTGCATTGAACCCATCCATCCAGTGACACACACACACACTAGGGGGCAGTAAGCACATGTTTCCCGTACCACGACGGAGGCAAGCGCTGAACTAACGTGGTATGATGCACCGTTTCCTGAAACTGTGGTACCTTGTTCATACCACAGTGGTTTGAACCATGTTGGTTTGAACCGCCATATTTCAAACCACCGCGGTTCCAAATGTGTTTGGTCCGACTTTCACAACTTTCAAAACTCACAAACCTTGTAATATAAGGCCAAAACATATGATAATCAATATACATAATTAATGTGTTATTTAGGCTCCTCATATTTATTCATATTGCAAACATATCATATTGCAACTTTCCACCACCACTACCAGTCACAGAAATAGAAATAATATAATAATTAAAAATAAAATTAAATAAAACAAAATAACATCAACAATGAAAATAATAATAATGTTGGTATTCGTTATAAATCTATTAATAGGTAGCACTTCTTATGAAAAAAAAAAAATTGACTTTCTTTACGTTTTTTTTCCGTAATGGAAACGAAATCTCTCACTGATTACTGATTCATTACTGTAAAGTTGATAAATCCAGCTGTACTCATAAACACAGAAATATATTAGGACGTACATCAAAAACTACATGTTTACAGCATTTGATGTTCTAAATGTTCGTACCAGAAGACTGATGTAAATTATTTTAGCTTACGGACAAGTCTCCTTCTACTGCGTTCTGCGTCATCGATGGCGTGGCCACCAGGAGCTAAGCTTCTAACCACATGTCTACAGCTGTAGTTCCAACCACACAACTTAACCACGTTCGGTGGAACTATGGTTTCGGGTAACACCTGTGTCGCTTAACGATGGTTCAGGCTATGTAAGTGACCAACGTGGTTACCCCCATAGTTCCAACCATGGTTTTGGGAAACACTTGTGTCGCAGCTGTATCGTTCCAACTATGTACGTTGCTAACGTAGTTTTGGGAAAAGCACCCCGGAGCAGTAGACAGCCCTGTCCACAGCCCCCGGGGAGCAGCAGGGGGTTAGGTGCCTTGCTCGAGGGCCCTTCAGTCATGTCTTTCCAGTGCCATAGCTGGTTCCCTACCTGCCAGCACACAACTGGGATTAATGGTATGAAAGCTGCCTCAGATCCAACAAGAAGTATTTTGTGCATAAGCATGAAGCGTGAAATCATTGACACCTGTAACCAATGCTGTATCAGTTTTATAGTTAGAACAAAACCCTGATTGAAACTTTTCATATGACTTAAATATTAAATAATAAATATATAAAAACAAAAAAAAAGCCAAAAAATGGAAAACCGGAAATGTATCACAGGTGTTTAAGATTTCTTTGAGAAACTAATAGCAGGTCTCCTAAAAAGACAGGCTAAATACTGAATGTTTCCTTGTTGAGGCTTCTGTGTAATTTTCTGTTAAATATGTTTTCTGCTTTTCCCTAATGCTAAAAACTTAATAAGAAAAACGTCTACACAATGACAGGTTTTGACTGGAAAACGTGTAAATAAAGAGTGGAGAATTTGCACAGTGCTGTACATATGTATTACAGCCTGATGCAACAGTTTTGAGAAATAAAATGATGTAAAGAGAGAAAAATGAAGTGTAACTGACCACACTGAGGCTTCCCTCCACCTGTGGAGGAGACTCTGCAAAACAAAATACATTCATCATGTAAACTAACAGCACTGAATTATTATTATTATTGTTATTATTTTTATTTACACCCGCAGTGGAATATATTTATTTAATGATTTTTATGATTTCTCCCACTTGTTCTTAAACCCTCTGTCAGCAACTGCATTACATTGCAGCATGTCATGGTATGCTTTTTAAGCACATTGGCGATATCGTCACTACTTACACACTGATGGACTTCATGTCTGATTACAAAGACGCAGCATACTTGGTCCTGTTTAATCTCAGTATGTGAAATGTTGAATACCAGCATTGTATATACACTATTAGGTAGTAGTATTGGTAATATGGCACTACTTTGTCTGTTCCAACTTCTCCTGAGGCATATTATGCATCGTGATACGGCCATTTTAGCCATATCAACAAGCTCTTTGCATCGTAGGTAATGTCAGATCTGAAGAAATTTCATACAACTTCTAAGACTGAACTTTGAAGGGGTAGAAAAATATCCCTGTGGATTTCTTTGAATAAAAAAACTGTCTCCTGAAAAGAATTGAACAATAAAAAAAAAAATATATATATATATATAATATATATAGATGTACTACAGATGTAGTAATGATGTTCATCACTTACTGCAGGGACGAGGATGGTGAGGATGAGGATGTGGATGTGGATGAGGTCTGTCTTCTGAGTAGCTGTCAGCCAGAAGCCCCAGCAGAGTGACCCACAGCAGGTAGCGCATGATTTCAGCTGGAGAGTTGTCTTCTTTGTCTTCCTGAGTCCTCAGTGATAGGAGCCGTCTCTGCTTTCTCTCGTTATATACCCCCTCAGGGGCCTAACATTACACTGTAAACACACTCTCACTTCCTTGTTTCTAATCTCTACACAAGTCCATTCCGCACTCCGGGTTTTGGCTTTGACTGTTTCAGCCGCTAACTTCTTAGTGTGTTGTGTCATTATCTATTGTGTAATACTCGCTGTTCTTGCCAGTCAAGATTTTGTGAATTCCTGTTTGCCACTGTAGCAGTTAGGCTGTGGTCAGTGCCCTAAATAAGCACTAAAAAGTCACAAAACTCTGTTTAAACATAAAAAGGACAGGGTTTATCATTATGAAGGTTTATGATTATGATCGTTAAGAACTGTTCAGCCATTAGACTCTTCCACACAAACATGTAGCATAAGGGCGCACCGCTAATGTTGTCATTAGCAAACCTTACGCATACACACTTAAACAAGATCGTTCAGGCGTTTCTAGTAAAGAAGATTGTTCGATATAAAACCATATACACTCACTGACCATAACCATATACACTCCCTGATTAACAAGTTCCTTGCAATGTCAACTTCGTAACTAGAGCAGAACCATTTTTGTTGCTATTTACAACTCTTTTCCGAAAGGTTCAGTGTAGAACCATCTACAGCACGTTTTGCACCAATCAGAAAAATCCTTCCATTCAATTCAATTAAATTCAGCTTTGTCATTATACCAATACAGGGTTGTACAGTATAACAAAACACAGTCAGGCTACTTCTACAGTGCAGTGATAAAAAAAATATATATATACAGTACAGACCAAAAGTCTGGACACACCTTCTCATTCAAAGAGTTTTCTTTATTTTCATGACTATGAAAATTGTAGATTCACACTGAAGGCATCAAAACTATGAATTAACACATGTGGAATTATATACTTAACAAAAAAAGTGTGAAACAACTGAAAATATGTCTTATATTCTAGGTTCTTCAAAGTAGCCACCTTTTGCTTTGATTACTGCTTCGCACACTCTTGGCATTCTCTTGATGAGCTTCAAGAGGTAGTCACCTGAAATGGTTTTCACTTCACAGGTGTGCCCTGTCAGGTTTAATAAGTGGGATTTCTTGCCTTATAAATGGGGTTGGGACCATCAGTTGTGTTGTGCAGAAGTCAGGTGGATACACAGCTGATAGTCCTACTGAATAGACTGTTAGAATTTGTATTATGGCAAGAAAAAAGCAGCTAAGTAAAGAAAAACGAGTGGCCATCATTACTTTAAGAAATGAAGGTCAGTCAGTCCGAAAAATTGGGAACACTTTGAAAGTGTCCCCAAGTGCAGTCGCAAAAACCATCAAGCGCTACAAAGAAACTGGCTCACATGAGGACCGCCCCAGGAAAGGAAGACCAAGAGTCACCTCTGCTGCGGAGGATAAGTTCCTCCGAGTCACCAGCCTCAGAAATCGCAGGTTAACAGCAGCTCAGATTAGAGACCAGGTCAATGCCACACAGAGTTCTAGCAGCAGACACATCTCTAGAACAACTGTTAAGAGGAGACTGTGTGCATCAGGCCTTCATGGTAAAATGGCTGCTAGAAAACCACTGCTAAGGACGGGCAACAAGCAGAAGAGACTTGTTTGGGCTAAAGAACACAAGGAATGGACATTAGACCAGTGGAAATCTGTGCTTTATTTACAGTGCTGGAGTGAATAAGGCAAAGGCCATAATACTATTGTTTGAGCCACCATAGGAAGCAGCATAAAACCTAATCCTTTAACCTCAGGAACCAAAAAGTGATCTTTCTGCACTTTCAGTTCTCCCAGAAGTGTTTTCCTATCGTCATGAAAACCTTTAGTGTGTGTGTGGTGGTGAAAGTCTGGACTGGATTCGAATGGAAGGGACTGAGTCACATGAATCGGTAACAACATCAGTCATATGATGCTTTTCTTCTCAGATCACCTGAGAGAGTACTGAGCCAAAGAGGCTACAGGTTAAAGCCTGCAGGGCTACAGGTTTATATTATTATAAAAATGTGTAGCACTGCAGGCTGTAACCTGCAGTCTAATAATAATAATAATAATAATAATAATAATAATAATAAAATATATACATTACGGACCAAGCTTTAAAAGAAACAGCAACACTGTAGAAATATTTATTGTAATGTATTACTATAATAATAGGACTTTTATTTTGGACTTAATAGGACCATAATAGGACTTGCTATGTTTTTGTCTGTGCAACAGGAAGTGCTAGTTAGTCAGAGCTCAGATAAAGTTAGCTGTTTGTAGAGTGTCGATGTGGCCGTTACAGCCTTTAGTACAGTGCACAAATCGTACAGTAAGTTATGGGTCTTTTTTCATAGCGGGAAAACTACAGTAGTCTGGTTCTGCCTTTCAAGCCAACCTTGAACATTAGTTGTAGAATGACGTTAGTTATATCAGTTGCCCACCTCACTAGCATACAGATATAAACAAATTAAGACATAAATAAAAAAAGATAAATTCTGTTATAACGCTAAAATAAAGATGAATTCTGCTATAAATTCTAAATACATGTTTATTTATTTATGCATTTCTAATCCACTATTGATTTTCAAAATTCATTCTTTTATTATTATTTTGCCATATTGCTCCATAGTTCCAATCACCACCACTGTAAAGAAAATGAACCATTTCACATCAGACCATTCTGAATGACTGCCTACATCTCAAGCCCTGAATTCTACACTTTAATCGCCTATAAGTGAACAACACAGTTTACTTTTAAGAAAAAGCAGATAACGTTATTTACGATAACATTATTAAAGGGACCGTGTGAGAGATATAAAAAAAAAAACCAACAATAATAATAATAATACATTTCCTGAAATTAGTTTTGAAGTAAAGCTTTAGATGTGGCATGTAAATTCAATGTTTTTCTGATGTCATGCAGCAATTAAGCCCTGCCTCTTAATGCTGAAGTGAAGGGTTTCAGCCCAAACTGCTTTATGATTGAGGCCCAACATAAATAATGGAAAAATGTGCAGTTTTTCAGAAAATAATTTATTATTAATCATAATCCATTTGAGCAAGTATTGCGTCAAGAAATGTAGCTCCTTTAGAGTACAGTATCATTTTTAAGCAACCAGCAAAGACTGTTGAGGAAGAAAAGTTCAGAAATTCACAAATCACCACCACGAGTCTTATGTAGCGCTAATCCAACACCGCCCCTCTTCATATCGTTGCTGTCCAAAGGAAAACATGTATCTCCAAAATAACAACTTTACAGGAGAGGGCAAAAATCTCTTTTCATTCTAATGTAAGTCAATGGAACCAGACTTCTTTCCAAGCAGTTTTGGGTCATTTCTGTTGGTCCATTCATCATGAAATTCCCACACAGCGTAAACAGCAGCTGCTGTGTTCAAATGATGCAGAAAAGTACAAATCGACAAAAAATGGAGATACATGTTTTTCTTTGGACGGCGACGATAATGCTGGGGCTAAATCTCAAACGTAGGAATTTAACACCCATACTCCACAAATAGGTCACTGTTTGTCTGTAGAAGCTAGAATTTCATCACTTACATAGTGCACTTTTAGGGAGCACAGAGGTGTTTCAGATGTAGACTTTTATGGTGCAGTTGTACTGTGAATCATATGGTAAGTACTTTTATTCAGTCCTGTGATATTAATGATGTTTAGCGTGTTTGCTATCTTTTAGCCTGTTATCTAGCTGACCAGCCCGGTTGTTGTCGGGTGCCAGCCTGTCGAATGGGTTTTACACTTAGTTTTCCATGCAAGCAGCATTACAGTCAAATATTATTCCAATAACAGCATAATCATTTTTCATGAATTCAGTTGTTATGAGGTGGTCACAGGTGTGCGTAAGTTGCATACTTTATAACGGCCTCTAATACAGCACAGCCGGTCAGGTTTAAAAAAGCACACAGATGTTGTTAGAGGACCTCAGAGAACACAATGAAAAACACATGAAAATACAGTTTATGGTCTCTTTAAAACATAACCGAAAACAAAATATGATAAACGCATTACGCATTACTTAGCTTAAAACAGCAGAACCCTGAATTTTTTAGCCCATGTTTTTAGATAACAGTATATCAAGCAGAAACCACATATTCAAGTCTATTAGAGATTACCAAACAACTCCCCATGGTTAAGGACAGTTAGCACCATACTAAATGGTGGGGTATAAGGCTCCATTACTTGTTAGCTATGGCTCCAAAGCTAAAACTAAAGAAGCCAGACATCATCATGTCTTAGTTGATCGACTACATTTATGGTAAAAGGAAGGAAACACTTTTTGCTGAACTATCGCTTTAATGTGCTACAGTTGGTGGGGTCTGAGGTTGCTTAAGGCAGCCCTGCAGATGGGGCTGCAGTGTTCTCCGTGCTGCTCCTGCAGAAACTCCATGATGCCAATCTTGTGGAAGTTACTGTGCGATTTAGGCTTTCTGGTGGAGTGGATCTGAGGGTCCGTTAGATACACCAGGCCTTTCCCGTTGGCCGTCACCCAGCCTGGTCAAATAAAAACAAAGTAAGAATAGAAGAATAGAAATGACTGGTTTATTCATATTTGTATTAGGGCTGTAAAAATGCATCGATCTGAGGGTGCACTGAGTTGATGGAATCAGTTACAGCCATGTGCAAATAAGTCAATTTTTAAAAATTTTTTTGAAGTTTCATCTTAAAATCAACCTATAGTCATACTATACTGCAGGCTCGTTTAAACCTCTAAGCTAAACGTCTCACCTTGCAGGTCCACCACTACCTCCTGCTTGTTGGAGAACTCGTAGGTGAAGTGACCAAACGCGAGGCCGTATTTAGTAGTCGAGTATCGCTCGTTTCTTTTCGTCCTGTTGTTGGTGAGTTTCACAAATTCCCCCAGCATGTACGGCTCCACAGAAATGCACGCTACAATACGGTCAGCCTCTAGGATCTGGAAAACGGGTAATGAATAGTTAAAAATGTTTATAAAAAGTGTCGTTTGGATAAAGCTGAAGTAGAACCGTATCAAAAGAGCCAAAACTGAGTTCATGTAACTATTTGGTGAGGAGGTGAATTTCGTTTAAAGGGCTCATAATGTACATTTTTCCAGTATTTAATTTGTCTAATTTATTATACCGGAATAATCATTTCCACGTTAATTTATCTTTAAACAATGACACTACCTGTTTTTGTCACCATTGCCTTTAGCACTGATGTATGTAAGTAAGCTATGACCTGAGTGGCTGTGCTGCATTGTGCCTCATGCTTAAAGCAGTCTAAAGAGCTGAAATCCGGAACAAAGATTAAGCCTGGACTAAAATTCTGAGGGATGTAAAAAACTGCTCCTTTCTGATGTGTGAATCCTGTAGAAGCTTGATCCATTTGCATCCTGGAAGCCAGGAACGGCACGTGGTTTAGTTGTTTTTTCAGATCGTTCACTCCAGTAACTCTCAGATAGACTGTCTGCAGCAACATCATGGTAACGTTAATGAACAGGGCTATCACAGCGATGTCATAGTTTCCACATATGAACTGTGAAGTTTATGGCACGTTTTGTACTGTAACAATGTTTACAATGAGAAAAGAAGGAGCTATAAAGATGTCTATATGTCTATGATGTCTATGAGCTATAAAGACGTTACCAGCAGGAGCTCAGAGGGGATGTAGAAGATCTGTGTGGTGATGTTACTCTCGTAGAGGCATTTATTGAACTCCATGACGTAATACTGTGCCGTCATCTGCCTTTCTACATCCGCCAGGGGAACGTGAGCCTTCCTTTCTCTCAGATACTCCTTTCCTACATAACTGAGGAGCAAGGCAGCACAAAAACTCACATTAATGGTCGGTTTCAAACCAGTCATGTACTGTACTATAGTATTTTGAAGCAACGTTACTCTGCTGATTGAACAGATTTCTTAAATCGCATTAGCTCACGTCAACAAGGAAAGACATTTATCTACAGAGCATCATGACAGTCACGATGTTTATCATCATAACACACCAGCACCAGTGTTCTTCCGCTGTTACATAACAGTTCTGCAAAATATGCGAGTATAAAAGTAAGGTCATGATGCCTCGAATATTATATTAAGTGTGCTTTAATATCACCAATTCCTTCCAATCAAAAGAAGGTAAAATCGGTTTTATATTGGACATTGGCTGGATATTTAACTTTCTCAGAAATGATTGAACTGATCTTCCGAGTCCTGAAAGATAGAGTATACTACAGCCAAATATATCAATCTTTTTTTAAATTACACTGAACATAATGCATGCAAAACATATTTCCTATGTATTAGGCTAAAATGAAGGAAAGTCACATCAAGTCACTTGTACTAAAGAGAATGCAAATCCTAATTAAAGCAATCCATTCTCTTTCTTACAAAGTCATTTGATGTTATATTGCCCTAATTGAGCTGAATTCATGGGAAATAAACCTGCACTTTTTAGATGGTCCCTAAAGCATCTGTTACACTTTATGCTCAAAGAAATTTCAGTGGCTTTCTGTCACTGCTCTTCCAATGGGTTTTACAGTCATGTGCCCAGGTGCCCATGCCACTAGGGGGCCCTCATGAGCAATTCTAAAAAAAAATCTAAACAGTTGCTTTGACTTCTGGAAAGAACTTTACTAGTAACACAGCAATAAATAAATAAATAAATAACATAATTAACTTCTGACTTTGTTGAGGCAGTTTGTAACCCTTGACGCTTATTTCCTAAATGTCTGTTTCTTTTTCTCTTTCTATCACTGCATTGCAGCCATTACATTATTGCCACTATCTCGGCCAACCTACCCTGCTGATATCATAAAGAAAATCACTGACCACCCAAAAAGCTGGTCAGCTCTGCCTAGGGGCCAATAACTTGATGATCTGAAAACTGTTGCAATATTAGGTCTCAGATATTACAGTATGAAAACATCGCTTAGGCTCAATGACTGGTTCTTAATCAATCAGATGGTGCCGTCATCTGAAATCGTTTTAAACTCATCTTGGCCCGAGAGCTGTAGGCAATTACCGTGTATTTTGTGCTCCTGTTATGACCCTACCTGCCCAACAGTTGCTCCTGGTGAAGATACTGGATCCTAAATGCCTGTCTTTGCCCCCCCTTCACAGCCACCTGCAGCAGCTCACCCACATACACACTCGTTTCACACCCTGTCCACATGTCAGTGGCCTTGGAATACTTCAGTACGAGCGCACCTGAAACAAGACAGGTTCACGTACTCTATTACACACTGCTTTGTAAAGGTATTCAACCCCTTTAAAAGCCACCAGCTTTGTCTGGATTACAAATGACATTTGCATAGATTGTTCCAGACGGTATTTATGTAGCAAACCAGTATGCTCTTAAAGTCAAATGCTTTTTTTTTTTGCAGAACTAACAATATAATGCCTGTTGGTGTCGGTTTCTACCAGCTATGCGAGTGATATTCAGCCATTCTTCTTGGCAGATTTGCTCCAGGTTGTTCAGGTTGGTTGGATGACACTTGTGGACTGTAATTTTCAAATAGTGCCCCAGATTCTTAAGTGGAATTTGATCTGGACTTTGGACCATTGTAGGATATTCACATCTTTGTTGTCTAACCTCTCCCGTGTTGCTTTGGCCTTGCGCCTGGCATCACTGTCCTGCTTAAAGGTGCATCTTCCTCAGGCTTTGGTTTTTTGGCAGACTGAAGCTGGTTGTCTTGCAGTATCTCCCTGTATTTTGCACCATCCATCCATTCTTCAGTTTTACCAAGATGCCCTTAATATATGCCCCTACTGCTGTGCGTTCACTTCAGTTTCAGCTACTGTACTCTGTAGCTCCTTGAAAATTCTAGTTAACCTCTGCGTGGCTTCCCTCACAAGTCCCCTTCTTGCTCTGATGCTGAGTGTTGAGGGACAGCCTTGTCCAGTTCCAGAGTGATCCAAGAGTGCTTAACGGGATATCCAAACACTTGGACATTAATCTTAGCCTCTTTCTATTTTACACATGTAAATAACATAATCTCTGATAGTCTTATAATGCTCTTTGGCCTTCATTGTCACTTTGCTTCAGATTCAGTCAGATCAATATTTTTATGGTCAACTTTTAATGTTTTACAAGTAGAGGCCAACTATAAACCAATTGAGTTCTCGTTAGGGCAGTAACTTTAATCTGTCTGAATTTGGAGTTTCCGCAGCTTGAATACTAAAGCAAACAGAAATGTTCGGTTAGTAACTATTGTCACATAATATTTTCCTGCATAAAACCAAAATAACTAAATTCATTTTGAGGGTCAATCTTTTAAAATAAGTGTAAAGCAGTGTCCTTTGTAATCCAGACCAATCTGATGGCTTTTGAATGCTTTTGCAAGGCACTGAACAAAAAACAATATTGTACTGTAACACTGATTCATAATGACTGGAATGCCATTAAATTCAAGTCATTATATACATGGTATTAAAACACATCGATGGAGCCTTTTACAGTACAGCCTATAAAAGTCATATTACATATTAACATAAGCTGACTGGAAATGCGAATTTGCCACTAAGGTAATGTTGGATTGATGAAACACACAAATACATCCAAGACACTAAATCTATCTATAAGGCTTCTACAGTTTCTCATTAGGTTGAATGTATAACTCACTCTAAATGGAGGTATTGTGGTATAAACTGAGTCTGTTCTATAGTTTCTCATTAGGTTGAATGTATGACTCACTCTAAATGTAGGTATCGTGGTATAAACTGAGTCTGTTCTACAGTTTCTGATCAGGCTGAATGTATAACTCACTCTAAATGTAGGTATCGTGGTATAAACTGAGTCTGTGCTACAGTTTCTCATTAGGTTGGACGTATAACTCGCTCTAAATGGAGGTATTGTGGTATAAACTGAGTCTGTTCTACAGTTTCTCATTAGGTTGAATGTATAACTCACTCTAAATGTAGGTATCGTGGTATAAACTGAGTCGTGTTCTACAGTTTCTCATTAGGTTGAATGTATAACTCGCTCTAAATGTAGGTATCGTGGTATAAACTGAGTCTGTTCTACAGTTTCTCATTAGGTTGAGTAACACTTAACAATGTTCTATGAAGCTTATCCAATCTAGCAACAGTAGCTATGAAGGAATACATTTGGGTGGAGCTTAGATGAGCAAATTCTGATGGTGACAGTATAATGAACTAAAATAAGCCTTTAAACCATGTTTGGAAAAAAGCCTATTTAAAATGTACATAGCTCACTGCAACTAATAAAGAACACTGGGGAAAACATACTGTAAGCTTTGCTGTACTGGCTGAGTTTGAAGGTTCTGTCTGGCAGCCTCCTTAGCAAGCAGCTTTGGCAAACTCCTGAGAAAAACGATCTGTAGTCCTGCTGTGTCAAAACAACACTTCCCATGGTGCAACCCTGGAAACATCTGTTGCAAGGATTCACACTGGTGGTGAGAGTTTCATCCATGCTGCTCTTGCCTAGATTCTTTTCTAGCTTTTCAGTTACTGGAGAAGGCTCATAGTCTTCTGCCTCAGTTACAAGGAGTGGAGCTGCCATCAAATTGTTTTGGATTTGAGAATCACCAGGATCATTATGTTTGGCTTTGTTAACCGAGGGTTCAGACTCCAACATGTCAAAAGACTCGAGCTCAGTAGACAGCAGTGATTGATTCAGTTGACTGTTCTTTGAACCAGATTCACTTAGATGACCTTGTTGAGGATTTTCTGAGGCAGCTAATGCAAAACCAGAAAGGCCATCTCTTAAAAACGAGACTTCTGGATCTTCTTCAGTCTCGACTGCACTCTGGTCTTGTACCCATGTCTGAGAGTGGCATCGTTCTTGGGAGCTGCTTGTCTGAAATGAACTGGTTTGGTGTCCTTTGCTAATCGGCGTTCCAGAACCACTGAGGTTTATTAACTCAAAGGGGCTGTCAGGACCGTCCTCACTTGCTACTGTCTCACATTTTTGATCAATTATGGACTTGTCCTTCAAGATCCCTGCCAATTCTCCAGTTGTAGGAGATCTGGAGAATGAGATACTCTGCCATGAAGAGCCTAAGCTACTGCTAATAGAGCCTGAAGACATTCTTGTATATTTGTCTTGGTCTGTACCATTAGCATCAGTCTTGCTAAGGAGTTGAATACCATCGTCACTCTCCAAGGTGGTGCAAAGATCTTGCTTTGAATGCTGCTGGGTAATGACTCCTTTATCCAAGGCTCCTGTAGACTGTAAAGGTGCCAATATGCTAGTTTGATGATTAGTGGCAACTTGATTGCTTGCTTGAGCTGAAATAGCGCCTTTACTTCCTTTCTCGTTATTTGAGACAGGTTTTGATTGTGATCCGTGATTGATCTTCTCATCATAAACCTCGTCTTCTGCTTCTGTGCAACAGAACGGATCAACTAGAATAGAAGAACCTCCTGAATCAGACATATTTATCCATGAGGATCCGAAACTACTACTCCCTTGAGAGGTTCTTGCACCTTGTGCCTCAGATTTCACTCCATGGTGTTCCATAGCGTTCTCACCCAGTTTTGAACCTCGACTGCAGTAGTGATCTGGCTGGTACTCGTCTAATGGATCCGAGGATACTTTTGCCTTTTTGAAGGCCGTAATGTCCGTATTAGCATCACCTTGTAGGCTTGTAGTGGCACATTCCGTTGCAAGTGGTTCCGTTAGTGTTGTCTGAAAAGCTGTGATGCAGTTAGAGTGTGTAGCACCCTGCCCACTTCTTCCGCCTTTCGGTTCAGAAGCTTTAAAAGCCTCGCACACGGATTTGTGGTGCTTCTGAAAACTTTCCATCATCTTAGTAAAATCACCTAAAGTGAATGGAACAGGCCTGTCTTCCATAGCACGGTAACTATCGGGAATAAACGAACGCGGATCCGAATTGACAAACGCTTTCACTTTCAAAAGGGACTTAACATGTTGTACTTTTGCCATGACTTCAGAAGACACTACCCCTTTGTCAGAGTCATCTTTAAAGCAATAAGTGTACAACAGAGCATTGGCTTCCTGGCATGCTTGAACAGCCATAGTAACCTCTTCAGCTGGACCAATCATCCATTTGTTCGTAATGGCTAAGCAGTAGGCAGCTTTTATCAGCGTGTGTAGCTCTTGTTGACTGGTGACAGCATCCGTCTCTGTCTTTGTCAGTAAGCCATTTTCAAAGGCTTCCTTAGCCCGAGTGAGATAGAGCTGCTTCTCTGCAGCTGGGCAGTCTTTGGAGAAACTGTATGACAGCAGGCAAGTTCCCTGAGTAACCTATAGAGGATGAGAATTAAAAAAAGTTTTATATAAAAACAATTCACAGATTATTAACAAACTTTCTAGTGATGCTAAGTTGATTATCAGATGTTTGCTTTGGGGTCGGGGACTACTAGAATATTTACACTCAACTTTCAACAAAGTTCAGTTGCTTTTAATGGATATTTAGATTGAATGTTAGTGAAGATACACTGAGCATCTACAAAGCATCTACAGTGGAGCCTCCAAATAAGTGTATATAAAACTATGTTTATATACAGCACCAGTCAAACATGTCTGCTTATTTTTAGCTTAATGCTTTGCTTTAGAATAAAAGTGAAGACATCAAACTATAAAATAGCAATCATGGAATTATACAGTTTGCCTCAACAACATGAACAATAACAAAATTGAAAGGGTAACTAGATCTTTTAAACTGTGCTAAATGAGAGATAAAAGTCTTTTTGTGCAACAAAACATATTAGAGCTGGTGAAATTAGCTTTGCATGTAGTGTAAGTAATAATCATTAACTTTGCTTACTAGGACAGTTACAACAAAAAGAAAATAAATTATAACGTTTATACATGATTATATATACAGCATTGTCTGATCAATTGTATAGGACAGGAACGCACCATGTGAGTGAGCACATACAGAGAGCCAAACTGACTGTAGACAACGGCCATTTTAGCAGCCTGAGCTGCGCAGAGCAGCCGATGCCTGCAGTCTCCCAGAAAACCCTGAAAAAGAGGCGGTATTAGCAGTTTGCTGACTTGCTATAGAGCATCACTGCAACTGAAACAAATACACAATGGCCATTTCGTACCAGATTGATATGAGGCCTCTTCTGAAACGTACTGAAGTCTGTATCATTCATTGAGACCAGAACACTGGCCAGAAGCCCGAGAGACGTTCCGATTCCCTGAGATTAACAGATTGTTTAAGCACTCCAATACTCAGACGTTATTCATCTTGTAAGACCTGATTTATCACATCATAGCGCCACATTCAAAATAACTAATTTCCAGTGCTTAGGGGGAAAAAAGGTTTAATATTTCACTGTACTTTGTACCTTTTTATCAGGTAGAGGTAGAATGTAGAAGCCGATGAGTGAAGCCCAGATGAGTTCTGCAGCCTCCAGCCATAGCCCTGCAACAAGGTATACCAAACTAATTTCTTTTTGTTGGATCACAAGAATATCTTCACCCCGAGTCAAAACAGATGTTTAGATTTTCTAATGATTGTTTGCAAGGGTCCCAAATGGCTCATGCCCCTGGGAACATAAAACCCTTTCCATGATCTGGGCCTGCGTGGCAATGAGAGCACTGATGCATTGTTTCACACTAGACTTCTGTAAATTTTATAAAATAAAACATTAATCATCATTTATCACATTTGGCATCAATTTACCACGTCTTCACAGAATCACTGTTTTTCAGCTGAATGATACGAGATGAGAAGAGCTTCTTCTCATGTCACTCCATCGCTCCCTTCACTGGCTTCCTATAGCTGCTCGCATCAGATTCAAAACTCTGATGCTTGCCTAGAAAGCCAAGAATGGACCGGTGCCTCCCTACCTTAGGGCAGTGGTTAAAAGTCAGTCTGTACCTCCAGCCCTTTGAGCTTCAAGTACCTAAGCTCACCTTGACCTGCCATCCTTTACGTCAAGACTCTTCTCTGTCCTGGCACCTAGATGGTGAAAAGAACTTCCATCGGCTGTCCAAACAGCACGCTCCCTTAGGTCTTCAAACGCAGACTGAAGAACCATCTCTTTATGAAACACTTAAGTGAGCACTATTTGAATTCTATATTGAAATGCATTGTGTGGCGTATAACTCGTAGATATGAGCACTGGTTAGGTATTGCATTTATGTGGTATTTAATTCTGTATTTTTCGTTCTAGGTATCAGCACTTGCTGAGATTACGTTTTGCTTGAGGTACTATGTAAAACAATCCCATTAGAGTTTGAGAGAAGTAATTAATTACTAATTCAATATGTTTTTGAGCAACTACCCCAACAGTGTCAATAACGGAATAATAACCCCATACCCTGCCCTTTTAGAATCTCACCTAACTTTTGAAGCACCTGTCCCCGCACTTGCACACTGACAGCCTGGACAAGAATCCGATCACACTCCCTGTGGTACCTCCAGCATCCTGTAGCAGAAATGCACATTAGTGAACAGGAGGAGAATGAGTGTAAAAGCTATTAGGTTTGGCAAAACGTTTATAGCAAGTGTCAGGTATCCACGTTTTAATGTGGCAATCAGAAGTGGTAGTAGATCACCATTCTAGTGACATGTTTCTGCCAGACAGTCCAATTCAGCACAGTATGGTTACAAATCTGAACCTGTAACTCCCTGTATCCTAAATAACAGAAACATTAACGTAGGCGAGATTCTCTGGATGTTGTGCAGTCACCTGATTTCTCACATGCTAACAGTAAACACAAACAACAGTAGCACCAATAGAGGGACCTGAAGCTCTGATTTATGTTTTACTGCATTTGGTTTATATCAAAAATTAGACTTGTGGCTAATGTGTTTTTTGACATGGCGGGTATCTGACTCAAGTGACGATTCTGTGATGCTTGGCCAGTCAGGGCTTTGCTCCAAAATTAATTCCACCCATATGTCCCACTGATGACACTTACCAGTAGCTCCACAATTGCTGATCAAACTGCTCAGTATGTACTCTGCTTTCTGCAGTTTACCTAACAAATGAAATGAGAGAAAATATTCAAATGTATAAGTACAAAGATTATTTAGATTCTATGATACACCAATCATGTAAAGGTTTTCTAATGGGAAACTGTTTTATCACCAAGGATTCATAATTGGAAAGACTTCAAATTCTCACTCACTCACATCACATATACACTTATCATCAAAAGAAAAGCTGCACCCAGAAGGAAGGAAATTTAGACAGATATGGGCAATATTTATTGAGCTACACATACAGAAGTAGTGTCTCTCAGTATGGTGCAGGCTGCTATGTTGCTAACGCAACATGCCCGACATGCCAGTAAGGGTTCCTAATGGTGTCCTGTGATAATCCATCCCATGCAGCTTCAATATTCTCACACGGTTCCTGCAGATTTTGAGGTAGGGGCGGAGGTGCAGTGACACCAGGCCACCTTGGCACAGACCACGGTGCCTCCACATATGAATTTGTTGGTTGTCTCCACCAAGACAAAAGTGGGACTCGTCACTGAAGGTGACCCGCTGTCACTCCATGACGTGGTGTTAAGGGCAGTCATTGTAATGGTCTGCGTGCATGTAGTCCTGCATCGTGCAGCAGACTGCTGATGGTGCTGGCACTAACAGGATGACTCATGGAGGGAATCACTGCTCGCTGAATGTCCGCAATGATGGCTGTTGGATCAGTCATGTACAGCAATAAGGCCCATCCTTGCTTAGGTCACATGTCCGACAGAGTGTGAAACTTGAATCATTCACGTCTCACAATGTCAGACCTACCCACCAAGTACAACTGTTTTTTTGATGATGAATGTAATTATTAACTTAGACATTACTTTTATTGCTAATACTAAATAGTTCATATTATGTAGTAAATAATTCATAGTAGCTACCTAATGATTCATAGTAGGTACTAGGAACTCAATAATTTGTAGTAGTTACTGAATATTTCATAGTAGTTAATGAATAATTGATAGCAGCTGCTGAACACTCTATAGTAGACACTACATAATTAATAGATACATTCATAATAATTCATAATAATTGTATAGCAGTTGAATGTAAAATTCAGTTTCAGGTTTTTTTTTCAGTTTTTCATTCCTTTCTAATTTAATACAAAGTTTTCAATTACAACATTTTTTAAATGATCTTTTCTAAACTTTTTGTTGTTTATTTCCAGTAAAGATAAGAGCTCACCAGTGTTGAGGTAGATGCGAGCCTGCCTTATGACGATCTGCGGGGCCACAGGGGTTTCTGGGTAACGTTTGTGTATCTCTTTAGCGATCTTCAGCAGAGTGTGTGAGCTGTCGATCCAGTAGAGAAAACGATCCATCAGAAACACCACTGACATCGCCCACAGCGGCTCCGCGGCTGAGATACAGGCTTTTAGAAACGCCTATCAACAACAGGAGGATACATGAGTCTACCAGTCCCCCAAATGGTTAACTATGTTGCGTCTATACCCATAGAGAACTGGTGGTGGCACATGCGATATCATATAAACTGGGATACGTTATGAATTATCTGTCCACGTGCTTTAACGTTTTCTATGAAGTCAAATAGCCTACTGTATAAACCCTATATAACAATGTTACATTTGTTTATAGCAAAAGCATTAATGTAGAGTTAGCCTTTACAAATCATGGTAAGAAAGGCATGCTGGAATTATGCTGGAATTATTTCCCAGCTTATTGAAACAAATGGAGAAATGATGTAGATGGAGCAGATAGATCAGTGTAGATTCGAAACTTTCAGTCCGTACCATATTTGTGTTTGGAATTAAAACAGGACATACCATTAGCTGAGGTAGATGCTGGTTGATGAGGTCCATCGTGTTGACTTTGTCTTCTGATTCCACTGAACGCTTGTACTGCCATTTCTCCTCCACGAATGGCCACTTCATGTCCACGGCCTCCTGCAGCAGTGAGGCCAGTTCAGCCGAGAGCATACCTAGGGGTCAAAAGGTCGGAGGACTAATCATTTAGGGTAAGCATATTTACAGTGGTCTTTACGTTGGTGCTGATGGGAACTAAGCGTTGCAATGTCTACAACACAATATAGCCATTTTATTTACTATCTAAACCCACCAGTAAACTTCTTTTATTATTTATTAATAAAGGGGAATTCCAGCAGTTTCTAAAGGGTTAAGACGTAAGCAAAGTCATTTAGAGTTGTTTGGTGTGAAATGCTCAACTCTATGGGGATGGGCAATACCACAGATTTTCCATTTGATCCGACACCAAATAATACCAAGGCTAATATTCTGATACTGATACTTGTGATTTTCAACAACGATAAATAGTAAATGTGAACAAAGTTATTACAGGAAATCTGACATGAATATTAATTAAACCTTCAGAGATCAGAGTATCTCTGTACTTCTTTATTAATAACATAATTCAATTCAGTAAAAACAAATATCAACAGCGTGTTTGATAATATTCTCATCATATGTTCACCTAAACTAGTACTGTCAATTGAAAAATTAGTCCCTAAATGTGTATTTATTAGATTAATATCTGAATAGTTACAAGTTTATTATATATCTAATGAAGATAAAACAGTATCAAACCTATGCCAGGTAAAAGTAACAGCTGAGTCTCTCGCAGTCTTCAAGCGCAGACTAAAGACCCATCTCTTTGTAAAGCACTTAAATGAGTGAGCACTAGTAGATGTGTATGTTATATGTGTATATTGAAATACTTTGTTTTTTGCACTTATACTCACAATTACCTTTCTTCTCTCTAGGTATGTGCCCTGGGTTGGGTTGCCAGGTAGTGTGTATTGATCTCTCTTTGTTTTTTGCATTGTATTGATCTCTCTAGGTATCAGCACTGGCCCGTGTTTGGGCAGTGTCTGAGCTCATGGCGGGTTTTAGACTCTAACCTGCTTATACTAGCTGGAAAATATTATCCAACAGAACACTAAGCACGGTTGTAAGTCACTCTGGATAAGAGCACCTGCTAAATGCCTTAAATGTAAATGTAAGTATATGTAATATTCAGCTTGGTGTTTTTAACGTTTGTGGCATGTTATTTACCAGAGCCGTGTTAAATTGTCAGACTTTTGCTTGTGAGTCTTTTGATCATGCACTCAGAGAAGTCTAGCCATTAAGATTTTGTGTTTCTAAAACCCATTCTTGGTGGAGGGGACAGGGTAAAATGGTCCCCAAAGAAAACATATTATTATGTTTTTCTATTTTCATCACATATTAAAGCCAGAAAATACCCCTGGTTCTCTTCACCAGCACTGTAAAGAAATCATTTCACATCAGACCACTCTAAATGACCTTGTTTACATCAAACTGACTCAATGGGATTTTGATCAATCAGTGGAATTCCATTATAAGTGTGGAATGAATCTAAATGATGTCCCCTGACCATGTAAGGGTTTAACTCCGCAGGTAACCCAATAAGACTTTATTAGTATAGATGTGAAGTAAGTGTTGCCTAAGATTACCTCTGGTTGACTTGAAGGTTTCTTTGTCCAGTGTAGGCAACTCCTTTTCTGCTAGCCGCAGGCACTGCTCCAGAACAGTGGTCAGCTGCGGGGTGTTCATGTCTGCCCTGGTCCAGTCAGTCCCTGTCCACCTCTTAACACACAACAACTGAGGAAAAGCTAGTAAGTGAGTTAACATACATACCAGTGCCCAAGTCACATGTGCTTTCAGCCTGTCAATAAAGCAGCCGTACCAAAACGTACAGTGAGACACCTTTAGCGTCTCAGTATCGATACTCCATCTTCAACTGTTGCTCTCCCCTGGGTGAGATGAGTGTCCGTCACACGCAATGAATACAAAAACAGCCAGACGACCAAAAACCCTTTGTACAGATCTTCAGGTACTTCGTGCCGACCTGCTGAGTAGTTCTGTCACGTTGTCTGTAGGAAATGACTGGGCTAAGATGTAATATGAGTCCCAGCGGTTTCTGGAAAGTTGTTGCAATTCCAGATTCTCCTACTTCCTTATGCTGATGCTACGTTAGGTACATTCTCGTTTGTCATTGTGCTAAACCAGGTGATGTAACAGTCACAGCAGCCTGTAAACCAGAACGTTATAAAGCTACAGATATTGTCCAGATATTCATATATGCCTCAAAAAAAAAAGGGCACGTCGCATTTACAGTTGGAATCCAGAGGACAAATAAGCCAAATACAGGGCAGATGAGACTTTTGCTAGTACTACTGAACTGTTAGCTTGTAGTTGACAAGGATATAATGATGTTTTCAAACAAGATGATATAGGTTTGACTTTATGTGCGTCTGACCTAGCTAGTTAAATATCCCGATTATACTCTAAACATAGTTGCGGTGTGCAAGTTACAAGAGAACAATTTCATGTCAGCAAAGTCGTTGTTGTATTAGCTAACGCAAGCTAGCATAGCTAAAGCTAGCTAACTACAACGATATCAAAACAGCTGTTCTCGATTGTGCGAAAACGTTATGACATTGTATTTTATGTTTCTGCGTTTCATATCTATTAAAGTTCCCGAAATTATTCCAATAGACAGTAAATCAAAGAAAGGAGCAGGCTTTTTGGGTCGTTAGCCATATTTGTCCCTGTAAAAGGCCCGAATGTAGCTGCGTGCAACAGGTGGCTCCGTGGCGCAATGGATAGCGCATTGGACTTCTAGGCAACACTAGTGGAGTGATTCAAAGGTTGTGGGTTCGAGTCCCACCGGAGTCGCAGTTTTTATTTATGTAAATCATGTTTATGTTTGTAAATAACATTTTCAGCACCTTTAAATACATTAGGTTACTGACAAAAGTTGATGTTAATAAATATGGATAAAATTATCTTAGAGTGTGACGTTTACGAAACAGCTAAATCTGTGAAAACAATTTTTCATGTAATGCACTTGTTTGTGAAATTCAGCCATTTCAGTAATCGCGTTTACTTAGATTAATCGATTAGTATTGATCTGTACTGATCAGGGATATAAGGGTCTTAACCATTTTTTAAAAATTGATGAACATCACCAACATCATCAACTAATAAAGACTACATTACCCAGCATCCCTCGCTGCCTCCTGCTGACCGGAGGAGGAAAGCACATGGATTTATTTACAAAATCTCAGTCGGCAGCGTTTTCAGATCCGCAGAAGCAACATTTTAAACCAAAGTAGGACATTTTCTGTCGTTTTAACCTGACGTGGAGCTGGCATTCGGCTTTAGACGACTGCGAGAAGGCGTCTAGCCCTCATTAATCGTGTTTGTGTCCGTGTTGCAGGAGGTAAAATCGGCGCTGCGGGGGAGCAGATGGAGGGCGACAGATGGGCTTCAACACGCCCGAGAAAGTAGGACACGCCCGGCTGGATTAATCCCAGGATGGCCGGTGGCACCATGGACCACTAAACTCAACTCCAGTGTCCTCCTCAGCCTTGTCCCATCCTGCTGTGTCGTTGGCTTTAATAAGAGGGTCCATTTCACAAGGCAGGATCTCTCAGCTAAGCAAAGAACTTCCTTGCAAAGTCAGGAGTATCCAACAGGAGGAGAGGTGAGGAACATCTGTACTGACTACTCTGGAAATACTCACTTGCTGGGTGTTTGTGATGTGCATCTGTATTGATAAGAGCTTCAGAGGGGATTTGTCCGACACTTCTGCTGCGTGATTAAACGCTTAAGATTTAAACAGAGCCATTCAGAGGTGTATGACATTAAATTCTCCGTTCTTGCTGAGAGAGAAATATTAACAGTAGGTTTAACAGGGACCAGACGTCCACCTCTAAAAGCTCCCCCTGGAATGGTTAGAAATACCTTATTGGATACTAATTCTAATACACCGATACTTTTGGCCTATAGTGTATTTTATAAATCTATGCATGGTGGAGGGATACATGTAGGGTGTTGTGAGGCGAAATAGTCCCCAAAGGAAGAAAATCAGATTTTCCGCTATTTCAGCATTGACTGTTATGAATACACTGCCTGATGTCTGAGTCATTGTTTTATGCTTATTTTGAGAAGTTAAAACACATGTTTGAAATTTGATACATGGCTTAGGAGGCACTGTGAGACAAAAATAGTGCCCAAAAACGTCTTTTTTTTTCTTTTCTTTTTTCAGATGTGGGACTTTTTTTTACCATCATTAACATATTTCAGTGATTTAAAACCATTTACTGTGTTCTTGCTAGTGTTTCCATCATTAGGCAAGGTACAAGTAAGCATGAATTCAGTAAAAGATTTGTTTGTTTGTTTGTTTATTTATTTAAAAAATGTAGTTGATGTCTTGTGACCTAGTTTGAAACCCAAAGTTTGTTCGATTTCTCCTGGATGACGTCAGACATCACATGGATTAAATTCTATTTCTGCATCCTTGATTTAGCCTAATACAGTACTGATTAGGTACAGCAGATAACAAGTGAACTTGTTACTGTAAATTGACATTTTGACGATCTGTGCATGTCTGTGCCGTGTGTCTGCAGGTATGGTGGATAACCGTTACGCCACAGCTCTGGTGATAGCATGCGTACTGAGTGCTCTGGCCACAGTGTATCTGTCGGTGGCGGTGGGCACTCAGCACTGGTATCAGTACAGCAGCCCCCCGGTGTACGGAGAGCAAAACATCTCCGAACTCAACACGCTGCGCGAGGAGTTTACAGAGGGAGAGTTCGATGAGAAAACATACAGTGACTCGCTCTTCCGCCTTAACGGCACGGTGGGCCTGTGGTGGAGATGTCTGCAGGTGACCCCTGACAAGCACAAAGAACCAGGTGAGATTCAGCTCTGATGACGTGGTACATTCATAACCATGTCAACAATATGGCTTCGGTTGTTTCATTTAAAGGGAGAGTTTAAACTAATATGAAAATATTGTGTCGAACCGTGCGCTTCACTACCGAATCTGTACGCTCCATATTTGAGAAATAAGCAATACGTTTTAGGTCCGCCCCTTTTATGTTGAAGTTCTAAGGAGTATTTCTTGAGAGTTGTTTTTTGTAAGAGCTTAAAGATTGGAAAATGGTCTTTTAAAAATACACTGCTCAAAAAAGTGTAAGGAACACTTTGAAAACACATCAGATCTCAATGGGGAAAAAAATCATGCAGAATATCTTTCCTCATATGGGCTGGGTAATGTGTTAGGAACGAAAGGATGCCACATCGTTTGATGGAAATGAAAATGATCACCCTACAGAGGGTTGAATTCAAAGACACCCTGAAAATCAAAGTGAAACAGTGATGCAGCAGGCGAGTCCATTTAACCAAAATTCCATAGCAGCAACTCAAAATGGTACTCAGTAGTTCGTATGGCCTCCACATGCTTGTATGCATGCCTGACAACGTTGGGGCATGCTCCTAATGAGACGACGGGTGGTGTCCTGGGGGATCTCCTCCCAGATCTGGACCAGGGCATCACTGAGCTCCTGGACAGTCTGAAGTGCAACCTGGCGGCATTGGGTGGACCGAAACATAATGTCCCAGAGGTGTTCTATTGGATTTAGGTCAGGCGAGCGAGGGGGCCAGTCAGTGGTATCAATTCCTTCATCCTCCAAGAACTGCCTGCATACTCTCGCCACATGAGGCCGGGCATTGTCGTGCACCAGGAGGAACCCAGGACCCACTGCACCAGCGTAGGGTCTGACAGTGGGTCCAAGGATTTCATCCCGATGCCTAATAGCAGTCAGGGTGCTGTTGTCTAGCCTGTAGAGGTGTGTGCGTCCTTCTAGGGATATCAAGGGCAGATCAATGTCCCAGAAGTTGAACAGAGTTGATTCTATACTCTGATTAAAAAGTGCTCCTTAAATTTTTTTGAGCAGTGTACATTATGGGATAAGTACACAAGTGTCACAAGTGGGGTAAAAATAAAATACAAGAAAAATATAGAACATGATCCCGTTAATGCTAATTTGAATATATTTGAATGTGTGATTGAATGAATCTGCTTATGCTTCCGTAATAGATTAATTGAACATGTCGTCAAACCGTCTGTGGTGTTAAGCATTTGCATGGTTATATGGTTTGTTTCTTGATCAGTTGTTTAACCTGCCCTCTACCATAGATTGCTAACATACGTGCTAATATGAATTGATCAGATTGTTATTGATCAGATCCAGCAGATTCTGAGTATGTACCAATGTGAAACGTAATGTTCATATAAGGCATGACACATTGTAATGTGGTATGTTTTAATATGGCTAGGCAAATCACTGTATGTAGTAATACGATTGTTTTACTACATGTAGTGATTTGCCTACATATTACTTTATACAGTGCAGTACTTGTATCTGTATCTCGCAGCCCTAATCTGAGCTGTACATGCACATCTGGATTAAGGTAAACAAGCTTTAGTACTAAGGAACAGCCTGGTCCAATGTGTGGCTTCAGCTCTAACAACTGAGTTTGGACCCAGACTGCCTGCAATGTTTAATACAGGACCGTCTGTTCAGGGTGGTAAAGGATGATTTTAGTATTTTATTGTATTTGCAGAAGAGACACTGTAACACTGCAAAATATGAGCAAAATAAAGAGCAACATTTTGCAATAGTGTTGCTACACACTGCGGTGTATGTACAGTCATATGCAAGTGTTCAACATCACTGGTCAAATCATATATGCAAGGTTCATCTCTTTTAACTATGACGTGACTATTTCAATTTTTACTGTTCCTGGAAGACCGATGTATGTAAATGTACTCTGCTTTGATTGGCTGACTACTTATAACTTCAGTCTGAGTGGGCAGAGCAAAACAGGCGCATGCTGAATAGGCAGGCGCATGTAACGGTGTTTGTTTTCATGATGTTGCAAATGAGACTAATTCAAATGGGTCCGTTTTTGATTGTATGTAAAACTATGTATTTACAGTGATCTTTCTGTGTATGGTAATGTGTTATAACCCACCATGTGTGTTTTTTTTTTGTGTGTGTGTGTTTGTAGAGCCTCAGATGATGATGCAGTGTGTGAGCTTCACTTTGTCTCAGCAGTTCACACCCAAGTACAAGGAACCTGGCAACCACAACAGTGGAGAGGACATGATACGCACATGTGAGAAACACATACATAAATGATTAGCGTTACAGACGGACTTCTTAATCGTAAAGGATGTTGGAAATGCTTTAATAAAAAGGAGATAAATAAAAAAAAAAAAGGTAAAACAAATCCTCCCTTTCTCTCTCACTCTGTAGACTTGTGGAGGTGTCAGTTCCTCCTGCCGCTTGTCTCTCTGGGGTTGGTGGTGCTGGGAGGGCTAGTGGGTTTCTGTGCCTGTGTGTGCCGCAGTCTCAGCCCCACCCTTGGCATTGGACTGCTCCATCTCCTCGCAGGTCAGTTGCCTTCCTCAGATACTGTCACTCTCCACGAGACTGCAGCATTTTATTCCAAATACCACAGTTTTCCACCAACCCGGCCTTCTCCATCGTGCACCGTCACTCTTCATTACACAACTATAATTTTCCATCAGGCATCACCAGTCTTCGGTAAGCACCATCTAAGAAGACTATACTAAGAAAGCATGGATGAAATGCTCAGTGCTGTTGCCATAGTACAGTGTATGTGGCTTCTGGTACACCACCTTTAGCGGTTGTTTGTTCCTAGGTGCACTGCAGTCCGGTAAATTATTGAAATGAAGGCTCGGTGGAAGCTCTAAATTTTCCGGCACAGTTCACTGTCACAGCAAGACCGATGTAGAGACCCTCACATTTCATTAGGCTCTGCAAGCCGGTAGTCAGGGCAGGTATTGACTTGAGCAGCATGGCAACCTCGTTTTGTAGGTTAATATTAGAACTGCAGTTATCTTAGTATTGAATTTTCGTCTGTAGCACGGTACGCAGGTGGGTATAATGGTGGGCGGGGCACGAATATATTGTACAGAATTTGAATGGAGCATGAACAGTGGGCTTTCTCCAATACAAGAGGAAAGAGAGTTGTCTGCAGCAGGCCTGTACGTGCAACCAGACCTTTTGCTCAGTGATAGATCAGGGTGGCGGGAGTGTGAGAAAACCATGCTAAGAGCAAGCTGGTATAAGAACCAGGGGCATGCAAAACTGATAATCTTACTCCAGTCACTTTAAAAAGGTTGGTGATATGAACTCGAGCGGGTGTGGTAGATTGTGGCTCTGGGGATCTTCAGAGTTGGTGAACACTGGTGTAAAACATCAGAACCCGTGACCTCGCTGGTTCGTGGGCGTAATAGTTGGATGCTTTCGAATGCTTTCAAGCCAAACGTGGCTGGCAGTTGCTGCTGTTCTTCACTGAAGGAAGCAAGGTGCTCTTATAGATCTTTAGAGCTGGTGTTGTACCACTTCGGATGAGAGCAGCAATTACTTTTGATGTGACTGACCTGAAGTCCTTTCCCAGACGTCTCTTATTGGCTTATTGGCCAGAGTAAATGTTGTCGCGCTGAAATGTTTCTTCAGTTGATATTTAGAAGTTTAGAGCCTGATGTTTGTTCCTCAGTGAAACTCTATCATGGGGAAAGACATGTTTACCAGCTAAAAGAAAAGAGGTGATTGTAGCTGTCTGGTGACCAGTGCTGGGCTATCGTTTCTGTCCTAGTTGTTTTGGGGGCAGAAGAACAGCAATGTATCTGACGCTGTCTGTGTACAACACCTCAGAGTATTAACTGCAGTGTGATTCTCCCACGCCAGATACACAACATCCTCCTTTTAGTCATGTTTAAACTGGAATCAGTGCTGGTTTGATCACTGTAGTTCACTACAGTAACATCAGTTTGGTCGTGGTGTGTGTGTGACAGCACTGCTTCATGTTAGCCAGCTGTTAAAACCAGTTAGCCTGTGAAGCTAGCTTTCTCTTACCCTCTTTTGTACAACAATACA
>CM067500.1:13551737-13593899 GCA_034552555.1 Semaprochilodus insignis | reverse complement strand
CTCTTTCACTCTTTCCGTAGCTCCTGCTACTATGTTTTGGTTATAATGTAATGAACAGTAAGTAGGCAGCCTCCCTCTTTAACTAACTCTGGTACCACCAGTTTCGTTCATCTCCTGATTTTACTGTTCTTTTGCTTCCACCTTTCTGGCTCATCAGTCTTTGCTTTCATGTTCTGCTGGACCGGATGGCTGGGATTTCTACTTTTCTCCTCCTGGCCAGAGAGAGAGCCACGGCCTTCTCGTAGTACGCAGACTCGTTTATGAAGAACGGATAGAGTGGCTCTTTCCCTTTATACCTCAGAGTCTCTCCAGAGAAAGAGAGGAACATGGGGTCACCTGGGTGAAGTAGACAGAAGTCCCTGTCCTAAGAGAGAGAGAGAGAGAGAGAGAGAGAGAGGAATAGATGATTTGATGTGGCTGTTCTGTCTATCCAGTAAAGATTCATTTTCATATGCCAGGAATTCAGCGCAGTTATGGGGTCACCCAGTCTGCAGTGGATCAGCCGTGACGTGTTTGGTGTATGAAGTTCTGTAGTTCTGCACTGGAGCTGTGAAGGTAATGTCTCTAACAAGTCACAAAACATATGCTTCTATGGAGTCATTAAATGAACGCTCTATCCAGTATACATTCATTCATCTTCTGAGCCGCTTGTCCTTCTGGGTCACAGCAGGTGCTTATAAGGAGTCTGCTTTGGTGAAGCTTATGAATATGACCCATTTTAAGCACATAGTACCCAAAAACACCATGTAGCTTACAAAACCACGAACCAATTACGAACCATTCATTCACACTGAACATCTCCTGCATGTTAAACTGATGCTCCTGCGTGCAAAACAGCAGTCCTGGTACTAAACCTGTAGGTCCGGATGCACAGCGGCTATGATGTTGTGAGTGTGAGGATCTCGAGGATAATCAATGTTCTTCACCAATGTGTAAATGTCCACCGAACCACCTTCAAACTGAGCCCCTACAGAGGAAAGTGGGAAAAACAGGGTATACAAGACAGAACTGACCCATGACAAGTCCACCAACATGTACAAATTCGATTTTTCATGTTATACTGTGTCTTAGAATACCTGCATCTACCCCCTATGACTAGGACACTGAAATAAACTTACATGCAATAAATGCATGTCACAGCAAAGCATGCTGGGTGGTGTAGTCTTCCCTGTACCTGAGTTAAAGAGCCGAACCCAGTCCAACAATAGCTGAACTGCCTCCTGCATGGCAGTAAAGATGTTGGATCTGATTAGACCGTGAGGCTGAGGTCCGATCTCCATCGCTGCAGGGCAAAAAAACAAACAAACATGACATTCAGGACACAGTATAGTTCAGGACTCAACCGGCGACTACATTTAGCCCTGGATGTTTGTCTAACCCAGCCCACTACAACCACCGTGACCACCGTATCCACCCCCTCACCGCCATAGCTCACCCCCAAAAGCTGCCATCTCCTGCCCACTCCAGTATTCACCTGGCACATGTAATTCGTCTTAGGTGGTCTCCATTCATTCTGTATAGAACTATACCATGATGACCACACATTCTCTTTTTCTCACTGTCTCAGTGGCCTACACGCAGAGCGGCCCTCCGGGAATTGTCCCGGTTCTCCAGGTGTTCAGTCCAGCCCTAGAGATTAAAAAGTAGAACTGATATGAATAAGAGAAATTAATGTAAGGGCTTTAAAGGTGCCACAGAATGCATCTATTCAGCATTCTTTGCTAGTGCTCCGTTGCCTGATGTACATTTTGAGGGTAACGTTTACAACAGCAACAACAATTTAGGATTTTGGAATGAGCCAGTTTGACCTTTTTTTACTGTCCTCTTTTGCAAATGCAGGATTTGTATTAGAAGGAGAAACAACAGTGTTTGAGGTTCACTGTGAGTTCTATTTACTGAACTCTCCTTATTTAACTATGCTAATGTAAATACAGTTGTCCATACTATGGCACTGTTAATGGGAGCTTAACTTTTAACACTCATCATCAAAAGAATAGTTGCATAAATAGTTGCACCCAAAAGGAATCAACTGACAGGACTGAAACTTGGTGAGTAGGTCTAACATCATGCATGTGTCGCATGTGATGTAAGCAAGGACGGGCCTTATCGCTGTACCTTACTGACCCAGCAGCCACGATTGTAGACATTCAGCAAGCAGTGATGCCCTCCATGAGCCATTCTGTTAGTACCAGCACCATTGGCAGATGGCTGCACAATGCAGGACTGCATACGATGCACGCGTGCAGACCGTTATGATGACTGCTGTCAAGAATAGAAGTCAACTGGCAGTTGCTGAATTTAGCATTCAAACTGTTCTGTGTTTTCACTGGTGACCAGACTAAGCCCGTAAAAAGCTGTAAAATACATAAAGGTATATTGACGTTCTGCATCTGCCCACTGGCTTCTATCAAGCTTTGAATTGAAGTGCTTGTTGAAATGATTGTCTGTGGTAATCAGCCATGCACTACACGTGCAGGGCTGCACAGGCTGCAAACTGTCGGACTAATCCTTTAAGATTGCAATTCACGCATTCGTTCGGATTTACATTTGAAGGATAGCAGCTTCTTTCAGTTTGTTTCTGCACATGGTGCAGAAAATAAAATGCACTGAGGCCTTTTAAATTCATCTCCAGTGTGGGTAACCCTAATGAAATGGAGTATAGTCCATAAATTAAGAAATCTGCATAACTCCACAGAGTGCTTGAGTCAGCGTAGCAGTTCAGTATGAATTACTCGGATGGGGAAGTTTTCTTAGCCGAGGCTGTGCTCTACTAAGTGGAAAAGCAGCAGTTCAGCCAAAACTGCAAGCTTAGGTAGTAATGGGTAATGGCTAGCGTGGCCTTTTAGCATGATAACGGTAATAATGTGGCTGACTCAAGCTTTCAGTGTAAAGAAAACCCCACACTGGAGGAACGCGCAAGGGTCTACTGGAGAATAAATACATTTCATTCTATTCATTTTAAGTTAATTTGACTTTAATAGATAATAGAAACAGAAGGTTAAGAAACAAAGAAACCTGATTTTTTTTATTTTGCATTATTTCATCATTTGCATTCATGTTTAAATGCTGTTTAGTTTTAGCTGTATCTGAAACTGAAGGCAGCTGTCTCAAAGCCTTGCTGCCTGTGCCTTGGAAGGTAGCGTTCCTCACTGTGTCAGTGCTGGTGATTTTTAATTAACTGTATTAGTGCTGACACAGAGTATTATGGGATGTGTAAGGCAGTGAATGATACATCTCGGCAGCTGGTATTTTATACAAACACTACATCCGGACATGACTGGGTGCCAGAATACTGTGTAAGTTTATGAGGTTTCAGATACAGCCATAACTGGGTGTTGTTTACTGTGTGATTGCTGTGGTGTCCATGATAGCAAGAGATTGGTAGACCCCGGTTGACCCACTAATGACAAAGCTGGCAGTCCACTAGTGTTTTGCTCAGTGGTTTTTGGGCGCCCTGCCAGTGGTTAAGTAGAATCTTAGACAAAATGCCACCTTTCATTGCTTGTTTTCCACCCAGAGTTCAGTTTCCTTATTTTTATCTTCATGTTCATTTTCCTCTATAAACACCTGCCTTGTACTTCCACTCACTAGCCACTTTATTAGAAACACCTGCCTTGTACTTCCACTCACTGCCCACTTTATTAGAAACACCTACCTTGTACTTCCACTCACTGGCCACTTTATTAGAAACACCTACCTTGTACTTCCACTCACTGGCCACTTTATTAGAAACACCTACATTGTACTTCCACTCACTGGCCACTTTATTAGAAACACCTACGTCATACTTTCTCTCACTGGCCACTTTATTAGAAACACCTACCTTGTACTTCCACTCACTGGCCACTTTATTAGAAACACCTACATTGTACTTCCACTCACTGGCCACTTTATTAGAAACACCTACCTTGTACTTCCACTTTTTGGCCACTTTATTAGAAACACCTACCTAGATGAGAGTGCAGGTTGTCGGCTGCTGTAGAAACAGATGCAGTGATCTCAGATCTGTTTGTGAGACACTCACCAAAGCCGTGTTTTCCCACCGAGTCCAGTGAGTAGGCTTCACTCTGTGGGATGTCATAGTGGATGTATCTCACTGGGATGGTGGCCATCTCCCTCTGTAAACACACGCATACAGGCACAATTGGTCAGTCTTTATAGTGAAACTTCCCAGCCAAGGATGGTACCTCATAAAGCATGATACAAAGTCAAAATACATGATGGCCATCAAAATGCAGCATTCACTAGCCTCTTTTTGAGTTGGGGGTTGTCAACAACTAAACTATTTTAATTATTCACCAGCCACACATGAACACTGCATGCAAAAATTATCCACAGACGAAAATACAGATTTAAGCATGTTAACCAAAAGTAGGTAACTCTGCTGTATCTCTGCCAGATGTGGACCAGATGTGTTTTGGATAGGGTGGCCATTTTCATAACCCCAAAAAGGAGGACATCCCACCCCCCAAAAGGAGGACATTATAAACCTAACCTATATAACCTATATAACACATGAATGATTGCTTTACTCGCCTAATTGGGTGGAATGGATGACATTCGTGAGTCAGACAGGATCTTGCTAATTGACTAGCATTTAGAAGGCTGACCTGTAGTTATCCAGTGAGTCACGATGTCACATGACCGTGGTAAACCAATAAAATGCAAGCCATGTCTTTTGACACGGACGTGAGCCAATGGCACACATAATATTGTTGGCGAGTGAACATTTTAAATAGTTCATCCTGAAAAGAGGACTACTAGGCATCCGCCCAGGTATTGCAGCAGCCGGAGCACTGGGAATTGAAAAAACGGAAAGTCCGGCCAAAAACCGGACGTGCGGCCACTCTAGTTTTAGAACACACAAGAGTTTTTATACAGTATATGTGAGCCACTTTTGGCATGCAGTTTGCCAGTAGGCAGCTCTGCCGTATCTGTGCCAGGAGTGGACCAGATCTGTTTTGGGACAGCTGGGACACATGCATGACTTAAATATGTGAACCACCTTTGGCTCACTGCAGATTGCCAATGCCAACAGTGGGCCAACAGTGCCAAATCTTTGCCAGATGTGGCCCACATCTGCATATTATATGGCCTGTTGATGAACTGACTCTCTTTAATAACAGAAAAACAAAAGGAAACTGTTAACATTATTTTTAGTCTATCTATCTCATTTTCAACCAAAACCACTTCAAATCACAAATCAAGTTGTACTTAAGACCCCCGAAGTCAGAAGTAGGAGGTTCTGAGGAGGACCTAAAGGGAACATAACACTCAAGCTAAGCTAAAGCTTAAGAACCTAACAGAGAGGCCCAGTGAAATATCAGTGGTTTTGGGCATTAAGCTGCAGTCACACTTACTTGGACGTGACTTACATAATCATACCATTATATCATATTACACACTTGTGGGAGTATAAAAAAGAAGGCCAACTAGTATCTCATAATTATGACTTGCTATCTCATAATTATGACATAGCATCTCATAATTGTCACTCACGATCTCATAATTATGAGATTATTTTTCATATAACTTCTCTTCATGCCTTTATTTATAGTCACTGGAGAAGAAATGTTATAAGGTTCTGAAAGCTGGATAAATGAACGTTTTCCTTCACATAAATCGGTGAAGGATTATGGGGAGCAAAACGCCGCCAACTCTGAGTGTAAATGTGGGTGTAGTGATTGTAGGGGGGTATGTTTTCATCAGAATGAGCCTCAGAAAGTTAAAATATACAGGTCTGAAGATTAATAAAAGATGAACTCGCTTTAGAGGATCAGTTTTAGAGTGAAATAGCCGAGGGTAGCTAACAGCTAGGCTAAATGTATTTCAAGTGAATTGAGCAGCGTTAGCAGCAGCTAGCTGTAAACGTGAGGTAACGGGTCATGTGACTGTATTAGTATGCTACACTGTATGTCAGAACTTGTTGCTGTACTGCATAATATACACAGGGGGCAGTATGCAGGACATACTACTGCAGTATGCAGTATGCAGTATAGTAGTGTGCCAATTTGAATACAGCCCATTATTTTGGGTTAACGTGGCTAACACGGCTAAAGATTAACAGCTAGCAGTGCACTGTCAGTATCTTGGCGACATTGTGAGCTGTATCTGCTTTTGGGACATGTTTTGGCTGCAGGCACCTCCAGCACAACACTACTTTCTAAAGCACTGGACAATCTGATGGACAGGACGATGCCTTCAGTTTCAGACACAGCCTTGCGTAACTTTGATAGCCTTAGTAACTTATCGCTTTAAAACCTCCTCTTGCCTGCAGGTGTTTGCAGATGTGCAGGCATATCCAGTCGCAGTCCGAGTACGTGATGAGACACAGGCCCATGTTGGCAGTGGTGTTGTGTAGATCACAGATCAGATCCACAGCCTGAGCTGAGCCTTTAGGTCCAAGCAGAGCGTTCAGTTCCTGAGAATGAACCAGTTCATACGGAGTCTGCTCAGAGAGAGAGAGACTGAGAGAGGTAAAGGCAGATAGAAAAGACAAAGAGAGGGAGAGAGAGAGAGAGAGATGAGGACATAGACAGGGGAAGAAAGAGAGAGAGAAAACAAAGGGAAAGAAAGTGGGGAGTGGAAAGACAGAGAGAAGTAGACAGGGAAAGTGAGAGAGAGGATGAGAAAATTAGTGAGGGGGAGAGATAGAAAGAGATGAAGGGAGAACCATGGACAGAAACAGATCGAGAGAAAAAAACGAAAGATAAAAGAGTCACAGAGTGGGAAAGAGAGGATTGGAGTTGGAACAAGAGTGTGAGCGAAAGGGAAAAAAGGAAAAAGACCAAGAGAGGTGTAGAAGGGGAAAGAGAAACAGTGATAGAGGAGATGGGAAAGAAAGTAGAAATAGGGAGAGATGTTTGTGCTCCACCTCAGCATGGAGTCTGTGAAGCAGCGGTTCAGGTCCGTCTCTATGTATCTCACACACCGCTGGACAGCACGTGGATTCGACATCACCGTCATCACAGTAAACGGCTCTATCACTTGGCCTTTCTTCCTTTTCTTCAGCCTCTCACGCACCAGGTAGACCCCTGAGAGCTCATTGCCATGGGTGCCACCACACACTGCCACTCGTGGCAATGCTGGCAACACGACCGTGTCCTCCTGTCTCATAGAACCACAACAAGGTCACGCATATCTGTACATTACACCTGTACATCACTCCTGTACATTATATCTGTACATTACACCTGTACATCACTCCTGTACATTATATCTGTACATTACACCTGACATCACTCCTGTACGTTATNGTACATCACCTCTGTACATTACACCTGACATCACTCCTGTACATCACCTCTGTACATTACACCTGACATCACTCCTGTACACCACCTCTGTCCATCACACCTGACATCCTACCTGTACATTGCACCTGTATATCACACCTAATATATAGATACAAGTATATCACACTTGTACCCCACACCTGTAGATTATACCTGATATCATACCTGTACATCACCTTTGTACATCACACCTCTATATATATATAGTAATAAAATGTTTATGTATATAATGATAATAAGAAGTTTTTTATGTAACAGTAATAAGATGCTTGTGTATAATGTAATGGTAATGATGTGTTAGTAGAGTCTTACCTTGTTCCTGAGATGGGGATGTCTTTCTTTGTCCATCTCTCTGGACCCCAGTCCTCTGGGTCAGAATGGACTCTCCTAACTGTGACCTGAGCTCTAACTCTGGCGCAGATCCACAAACTGCACTACATCACAGCTGGCCTGCCTCAGATTAGGTAAGTTGACTAACTGTGTGTGTACTGGCTGTCCACTGTCCACTTACTGCTTTTTTCCTTTACTGCAGTTTCCCTCTCTCTCTCTCTCTCTCTCTCTCTGACCATTCTACAGTTTACCTGACTCAGCAAATGCATCTCTCTCTCCCTCTCTCTCTCTCCCTCTCTCCCTTTTCCTCTCCCTCACTCCCTCATGTTCCCTGTGAATGTACAGTGAGTTTGGGTGTGTGCTCTGCAGTGCCCCCCCCATCCACCTCTCTCTCTCTCTCTCTCTTTGAGATAGAGCCCCATTCAGAATCATGCAGCCAGTTCACAGGGTTATGCATTAACCCTGCTGTGAATGTATAGAGGGCTACTGTCCAGTGCATAGGCAGCACTGTTTAGACTGACCCCAGTGTATATGGTTGTATGTGACCCCAGTGTATATGGTTGTATGTGAAAAAACTTATTGTCATTATTAACACCAGCTATGTTCAAAATGTTTTCCTACAAATACAGTTTCATCTCAATGTTACTTAATGAATTAATTAAATATTGAGTTTTTTTTAACACACTAGTCATTACGAACAAAGTACTATTTTGGTATACTGTACCGCACAGTACAGTATTGTAATACACAAATAGGCAGCAATTATCTAAATATATATGCATATATAAACAAAACATATATTCAGATTTTATAAATTACACATACCGTACTGGACACGTTTTAACAATACATTTTAAAGTAAGCAAACTGGCCCAAAAAGTGTTAATAATAAGTGTCCAACAGAGGCCGCAAAAAACCCAAATAAATATTTTATTGAGACCTTTCAGACATCCTCAATCGAACAGGTTCGTACTCGGCTATCAGGCCTTGTAGTCGCACACTGCAACATTCATTTCATCAATATGGCGGACCCGAACGCAAAACAAAACAACCAGAAAAGGTTTGATCCTCTTATACGTGTTTTCCTCCAGGTTCTGTGATCGTTTATGTATTTCCCATTATAATTATGGCTTCTAAACCTTTTCAAACACAATGTGTGCTTTAATTCGTGCGAAGAGAAGTGCCACACCCGTTAGCCTAGCATGCTAACCCTTTAACTGTGTCTATTCATGAAGTTTCCATAAGTCTCGATTCCTGATTTACAAATACATGAAATCAGTTTGACTCTGCTGTGTTATGTTGTCTTGTGTGCAGTGTTAAAATAGCTGCCGGTGCAGTGGTTTGTGTGGAGAGTGAAATAAGAGGCGATGTGACGATTGGTAAGCATTCCACCAATATTATAGTCAGTCAGTTATTATTTTTGGGTGTAACGATACGCATGTGTTTTTCGAGCTCTCCATAACTTCTGCAGAAGGGTGTCTGAGCAATTTGTCTTATGAAGTACAGGGTAACAAAGGGTAAACAAATGATGCAGACACGGAACTCGTTACACCCTTTCTCTGGACTCTCATTTTATAAACCCATCGAGATGAAACAGTATTTGAAGCAGTTTGCACGTTTTTATTTTCAGGGCCAAGAACTGTGGTTCACCCCAAAGCTCGCATCATTGCGGAGGCTGGTCCCATCATCATAGGAGAAGGCAACCTGATAGAAGAGCAGGCTCTCATCATTAACAGGTAGAACAAAGTCAACACCTAATCAACCTAGGAATGCATTTTCCATCTGTATAGGTGTTTCTAACTATTAGAAATGAAGTATAGGTAGAGACTGTAGAGGAACTGTGGAGCAACAGATGGCCTGCGATCTTTCATTGTACATTTGTGTAGTGTCTCCCACTGAGTATGAGCAGGAGAAGACCCTACGTGTCTGGAAAGTCCAGCACAGTTCTGGGATTTTCGACTTTAGTAGGATGTTGAAGCTGGAAATCATTATGCTGTGCTGGACTTCAGGACCAGAATTTGTCTGTCCTGATCTTCATAGTCTTGACCAACAATGCATGTCTTCATTCCTGTTCACTACAGCTATCCTGAAAACATCATGCCTGACACAGAAGGAGTTGAACCCAAGACAATGACGATAGGCATCAACAATGTATTTGAAGTTGGCTGTGGTACGCTGGCACTACCTATCAGCATTAATTTATCTTTATAAGCTACATTATAGACACTGTGTAAACTCCTTAGTAAATATGACTTTATTTCTGATGTTGACAGTTTCCCAGGCACTGAAGATCGGGGACAACAATGTCATTGAATCTAAAGGTAAGGCTTTCTCTAGTCCTTTTGGAGTATTTGCAGCCTTACATTGGCAGTATGTTCCATTTGTACTCATTCTGTTTTGAAATGATGTGTAGAATAAAATATTACTTAATTATTCCAGTCTTAAATGTAGCAATATCTACGATTTATGTTGGGTAACCATTAAAATGATTCCAGAATTATTTGGAATAAAATATTTTATTATCTGCATTATTGTACATTAAAGTTAAATCCTTTGTCATTTTGTTAACGAGTAGACATTTTGGTGATGCAAAGTTTTCTGACCACACTGGCAACATTCTCCAGTCACCAATACGGGTAAATCATATTAACTTAATATCACATAACTGTTCTTCTGGTTCTTCTAGCTGATGTCGGGAGGAATGTGATTCTGACGAGTGGCTGTATTATCGGGGCATGCTGTCAGGTGAACACCTGCGAGGTGATTCCGGAGAACACTGTTATCTACGGCTCTGGCTGCATGCGGCGCGTTCAGACAGAGAGACCACAGGTGACCTGATCACATACCTTAAAGTGATAGTTCAGTGAAAAATCATATTTGCCTTCAGTACAATCTGTTGCCTATACAAATGAGCAAATTGTATAATACACTTGTGAATTAACTAATAACCAGGTTTGCAGTTTGCAGGAACATATATAAAAAATGGAAAGACTCAGAAACACNTCCTTACAGTGTTAGTGGTGTTAAGCGTCCAAGTAAGATCCTCGGCTAAGTGGACACCAAGGAACTTGAAGCTGCTCACTCTTTCCACCAGCGTGCCTCCGATGTACAGTGGTGTGTGCGTTCTTTCCCCCCTCCTGAAGTCAATAATCAGCTCTTTGGTTTTGCTGACATGCTGAAATGTTCTTCTTATGTAGTCCGTCAGCTAAGACATGACTAATGTGGAGATTTTGCTTCCTTAGTTTAGCACTGGAGCCACATGGCTAACATTGCTAACATTAGAAGCCACTCTAGTCCAGCTCTTAGAAATAGAAACAACAGAAATTGTGAACATAATTGAACATCCTTTTGCTTGTGTGACACGTATGCTTGTTTACACCACCATAATGAGGACCTGGATGCTGTTTAAGTGAGTTAGAGAGAAGGCTATTCTTGGATGACTATTGACTTCTCGTGCTTGTTCAACCTCATATAAATCCAGTGCTTAACTATGGAAGCAGAATTGGTGCACCAAAAGTGCCTTGGCTGACCATCTATGTCTCTGATAAATGGAAAATTGTGTAATTTCACTATTTGCCCAACCATCCCTGCAAAGCTTGCCCAATACGTTGACACTGAAGTGACATATAGCAAGTATGGTAGCTGCTGTTGATCACTTGGATGATCTTTTTGTGGTTTCTTTTTAGCTCTAAGGTTTTTGTTTCACATTTGGTCTTGCCAACAATCTTTTTATTGTTATTTTCTGTCCTCAAACAGCCTCAGACGCTGCAGCTGGACTTCCTGATGAAGATTTTACCCAACTACCACCATCTGAAGAAAACAGTGAAGGGGAATTCCACTCCTGCCAGAAGCTGAACAGTACAATTTACACTAGAGCACTGCACTAGTGAAAGCATAAACAAATGGTCCATGCTTGAATCTAGCAGTTTCTTTATTCCTTCGTTCATTGCTTCAAACCATATCTCACTGTAACATAAATGGTCCATGCTTGGATCTAGAATTTCCTTTATTTGTCTTATTGCACCACTTAATGGTCACTACAGGCAATGAGTTATTTGTTATTTTCTGCCATGTATTTGTCTTTATTTATTGCTGCCTGATATTAAAAGGCTTTTCCATTCAGTTATCCTGATTTGTTTGTGTAGTAATTGATGTTTGCATTATATCCACCAGGTGGCACCATAGTGAAACTCTGCAGGGTTGCACCACATGGTCAAAGGTCAGCCTGTTGTGGTGGACACTGAGTTAGTAAGATATTTAAACAGACAGTTTAGCTTAAAGAAAACATTGCTGCAAACAGAGTTCTTGCTCTATTAGATACGTATTTGCTATGTTTAGTTGGGACATGTGTAAATTGTTGCGTTTTAAAGCTTCATTTAAAAACCCCTCCGAGCAAACCCTAGACTAGTGGTTTCTCACACATGTGAAGCCCAGCGCACGCTACTCTTTTCTGTATTTTCTTTGTTTTTGGTTTATGCTTGGTTGTCTTGGACTGAGAAACAGTGGCCACCTCACATGGCCCAGCCTCAGGATCTTTCCTATTGGAATTTCTTTTTAAGCGTTTACTGAGGCTGAGGCTTTATTTTTTGGGAATAACCAACAATATTTGTCAGATTTGTTATTACCTTTAATTAAATGTCTAAATCGTAACAATTTTTTTGCAGTTTAAAGAAACAGAAAAGAAACAAAAGCAGAAACTTGGGCACCGAGCAGTACTGAAGGACAGGGCTGCATGCTCAGGTTGAATGCCAAGCAATCACTTTGTCTCTTTGTCCCACTTTGTCCCTTTTGTTGTCTTTGTTGCAGGTGGGGTGATGTAATGATATAATTGTTAATGTGGTAAATATGGCACAATACACGTACGTGATGTATATGATTACTTCACTTCCAAACAGCTGCGTGTAGGGAAAATTAATATTAGCAAGTAAAATGTCTCACTACTTACTAACTTACTAGTGTAGTTAGAGGTGCATATATGTAGGTTTACTGCTTACACCCTCACAAGTAAAAGTAAAAGTAATTCTCTTTAGAATAACATGGTTTTCTGCATAGATTACTAATAAAATGTGGTCTGATCCTCAGTCACAATTCTAGAAAAACGCATTCTAAGTAAACTAATAAGACTCAAACAGTTGTACTTTTCTTGTCATTTATTGAGCAAATTGAGTACATATCACAGTACAGGCTGGAAAAACTAAGTAAGTACTAAGTACTAAGACCTGATAAGCATAAATACTTGCATGTTATTAGTATGTGGTTAGTTTAGGTTATGTTTGCCTGTTTTTTTTTGTAAGTTATCAATCAGGTGATGTTTTATTAGTAATCAAGCCAGAAAGCTAGCTAATTCTGAAGGGTTCACTTACTTTTTCTTGCAAATTGTGAAAAACACACTCAAGCCACCTAGCAGTACCTGAGGGGGCATCCACAGGTTGTAAAGCACCAGTATAAACAATCACTTTGTCCTTCTTCTACTCTTAGGGGTCTGTTGCAGGGTTGGGTGATGTGATGATATAACTGCTAGTGTGATAAACACTGTATGTCGCAATACACTGGCCATTGTTCCACCTCTTAACTCGCATTGTTATTGTGAGGTTTTTATGCAACACCTTCAGGGTCTTTTAGCTATACAGTTGCATGCAAAAGCTTGGCCACCCTGGTCAGGTACGCTGTTGAGTTGAACGCGGTGCTCCACACCTTAAAGCACAGTCACTGTTTATTTGCAACAGAAATAGTCAATCAAAAACGTGCCCTGCACAACAGCTATGAGACTTTTTATATGTAGCGCTAAGTGCTAAGCTAACTAAGAGACCCTAACTGATACCAAGTTTCGCTCCTCATGCTTCACGTTTGACTCGATATAGTTCCTGGTTACATGGTGGTTTCTGTCTGTTCCAACTTGTTTGCAGACACCAGAAAAATGCAAAAGTTCAGTGGTACATATCGTGAGACTGTCTTCTAAAATATTGTGATGTTCTGTTTTTGCTGTGTTGCCCACCCTTGCAGTCTTGTGTGTTGTATTTAAGAAAGGTCAGTTATTCAGTGGTGTATGTTATAAAAGCATTGTGACAGATGACCTTTGGATCATGGCCTCTCTCCTGCTGCAGAGCTGATGTGTGACCTACAAGCTACTGAGGCCCCCACTGACTCTCAGTGGCAATTACGAATAGGGAGTTTATCCCCTCTTTCCTGCAGTAACAGACTCTACTCCTCTGGGAAGACTTTACACGAGACCCACACTGGAACATTGCTTGAGAATTTGATTGCATTCAGCCATAAGAGCATTAGTGAGGTCTCTTACTTTTGCACAGGGTGCATTTTCTGATTGATTTATTACAGTATCAGATACTGGCAATGGTTGATTAGTTCTGGATCACTCCCGCTCATCCCAAATGTGTCCACGCCAGAGTGCATTGTGCAAATGCTCCACAGCTCGGTGCACGGTTATTTGCGTATACGTATAGCATATGTGTCTGTTCTTTTTTTCTGCAAGTGTATATCAAATCTGTACTGGCTGCGTTCACTGATAAATCGACGGGAAGGCTCCAGACTACAATGTGAATCTGCACTAAGGAATAATCAAAAGATACTTATGGAAAGTGACAAACCGCCCAATGGGAAAGCTTAAGTTCAGGTAAATGCCAATATTCATTAGAGTGAAATGTCAGTGGAGCCTGAATTACATTTTCCACTCAAATCAAGTGCTTGAGCGTATAGCCCACCATTTAAACACAGTTCAAGCATTCGGTCCTTGGATTTCTGCTTTATTGATCCATTCATATTCTCTTACGCTTGAACGAGTGCAGTCAGTTTGAAGTTCATACAGACTGACGTGTTAATTCATAATTTATAGCTGAGTGACCAGAAAGAGGATGAGCAAGTCAAATTGTATAATTGAAATACAGTGCCTTGTGAAAGTATATATAAATAAATAAATATAGAAATAAATAGAAATAAAAAACTGAAAATTGGCATGTGCATATGTATTCACCCACTTTGCTATGAAGCCCCTAAAAAGTTCTGGCGCAACCAATTACCTCCAGAAGTCACATGCTTAGTGAAATGAAGTCCACCTGTGTGCAATCTAAGTGTCACATGATCTGTCAGTATATACACACCATTTCTGAAAGGCCACAGAGGCTGCAACACCATTAAGCAAGAGGCACCACTAACCAAACAACACCATGAAGACCAAGGAGACCTCCAAACAAGTCAGGGACAAAGTTGTTGAGAAGTACACGTCAGGGTTGGGTTATAAAACAATATCCAAATCTCTGATGATCCCCCGGAGCACCATCAAATCCATTACCATCAAATGGAAACAACATGGTACCACAACAAACCTGCCAAGAGAGGGCCGCCCACCAAAACTCTCAGACCGGGCAAGGAGGCAGCACAGAGACCAAAGGTAACCCTGAAGGAGCTGCAGAGTTCCCAAGCAGAGACTGGAGTATCTGTCCATACGACCACAATAAGCTGTACACTCCATAGGGCTGAGCTTTATGGAAGAGTGGCCAGAAAAAAGCCTTTACTTACAGGCAAAAATAGGAAGGGTCATTTTGAGTTTGCCAAAAGGCATGTGGGAGACTCCCCAAATGTATGGAGGAAGGTGCTCTGGTCAGATGAGACCAAAATTGAACTTTTCGGCCACCAAAGAAAACGCTATGTCTGGCGCAAAACCAACACATCTCATCACCCCAAGAACACCATCCATGCTGTGGGGATGTTTTTCAGCAGCAGGGACTGGGAAACTCGTCCGAGTCGAGGGGAAGATGGATGGTGCTAAATACAGGGATAGTCTTGAGGTTTACCTTCCAACAGGATGATGATCCAAAGCATACTGCTAAAGCAACACTCGGGTGGTTTAAGGGGAAACATGTAAATGTGTTGGAATGGCCTAGTCAAAGCGCAGACCTTAATCCAATTGAGAATCTGTGGTCAGACTTGAAGATTGCTGTTCACCAGCAGAAACCATCTAACTTGAAGTAGCTGGAGCAGTTTTGCCTTGAGAAATGGGCAAAAATCCCAGTGGCAGGATGTGGCAAGCTCATAGAGACTTATCCAAAGCGACTTGCAGCTGTAATTGTCGCAAAAGGTGGCTCTACAAAGTACTGACTGGGGGGTGAATAGTTATGCACACTGAGGTTTTCTGTTATTTTGTTCTAGGCATGTTCTGTAAATGAAATAATGCAAACCCTCAAATAATCCATTTTAGTTCCAGGTTGTGATGTAGCAAAACACGAAAAATGCCAAAGCAAGTGTATATATATCTTCTCTCCTTCTGGTAAGTTTTCTCTTTCCTCTCTTTCTCTTGCACTCTGTGTGTGTGACTATGACCTGTTAAAGCTTATCCCCGCACTGTACAGTATGAAGGAGGAAGAAAAGAGATCAAAAGAAAGACAAAATTATGTTTCTCCCTCTGTAAGTCTCTAGATATCCTATGATATGACTCATCTACAGGTCGTTTACAAATGATTCGTATAAATGAACCGAACAGAATAAACAGTTAAATAGAAAATACATGGATGTAAACCGTTTATTTCATTTATTACATCCATTTAATTTAAAGTCTCTCTTTTAAAAGAATGATGTTTGATCATAATAAAAATAGGTATTTATGTATTAATTGATATAAAATTGAATGATTTATATATGATAAAAGAATACAAATTGGTCCTGCTCTATGAGGATGTTGACATTTAGTGGAATTAGTCACAGAGTCAGTAACAGAGGGTCTCTAACAGAGTCACGTGAATCAGGGTCAGGCATGGCAGACGCAGAGTTCACTGGTTTGTTAAAAAGAGTCTGGTCTGTTTTGAGGATGTTGAGTCTTCACTGTAAGCCTGAGTTATGTTAGTGCTGTGTTGAGTCTCATGGTAACGCTACAGCAGTGTAAGTCTACAACACTATCACTACAACACTAACACTACAACACTAGTATTTGTCTACTAGTAGCACTACAACACTAACACTACAACACTAGTATTTGTCTACCAGTAGCACTACAACACTAACAGGACATCACTAACACTACAACACTGACTTAACAACACTAACACTACAACAGTACAACACTAACTACAACACTAGAACACTACAGCACTGTAGCACTACAACACTAACAGTACATCACTAACACTAACAATGCTGTAACACCACAACAGTAACTCTACAACATCAACAACGTAACACTACAACGCTTTAACACCACAACAGTAACTCTGCAACATTAACAATGTAACACTACAGCACTGTAGCACTACAACACTAACAGTACATCACTAACACAACAACGTTGTAACACAACAGTAACTCTACAACTCTAACAACGTAACACTGCAGCATTAATAATACAACACTAATATTGCAACCCAACAACACCATAACACTATAGCACTAACACTACAACACTAACACTAACACTGTAACACTATAACACTGTATCACTAAAATACTAACAATATAACATTGACATTGCAATTCTGCAACACAGTAACACAACACTGTAACACTATAGCACTAACACTGTAGCACTACAACACTATAACACCTCTAAAGGTAATTCATCTTCAACATTCACGGTGTAGGGGTGCATGCAATTCCCAAAGAAAACTGTTTTTGATTCCCCACAGTTTTTCCATTGCCCGAATCCTGTGTAGCAGCTGAAAGGATTTGTGTAGGTGGTTCTGTGTAGTAACCTTTGTGTTGTAGACGTTCTGAGCCCTGGTTACTAAGACCATCATTGTAAACACTTCCAACTCATTACGTTTCTAACCATGCCGAATCAAACCACTCTGAATGACCACTTATAACCCCTTTGAACTTTAAAGTCCTGAACTTTTTAAACATCTTGAACCAATAAACATGCTGAACACCTTCACGCTCTTGCCACCTTATGCAGGACCTCAATACTAAGCCTTGAAAGCTGGTTAATGCTTAAACCTGTAAATCGCTCTCCTTCTTTCTCTTCTCACCATCTCCTCTCTCTCTGTCTCACTCTCTCTCTCTTTCTTTCTTTCTGATTTCTTCAATCTCTCTTAATCCGTTACTTTTTTGCTGTTTCTGTCTTTCTTTCCACAACTTACTTTTTTCTTTCTATCTTCACCTTCTCTTTTTATCTATCCATCTATCCATCTATCTATCTATCTTGCTTTCTTGCTTTCTTCCTCCCTTTCTGTCTCTTCTATTCTTTCTCCAATGCCATTCTCTCTCTCTCTCTCTCTCTCTCTCTCTCTCTCTCTCTCTCTCTCTCTCTGCCCCCCTCTCCCTCTCACCCAGTTTCTCTCCTGTATATTAACTTTATGAAGGTGTAAAAGTGCCCTAGAGTTAATGACGTACAGTCTGACCCCACTGTTCCCTTATCTGTGTATGTGTTTGGTGTGAGCCTCTGACTCTGGACCTGTAAACGGAGGCAGTGAGGAGAAACTGGATCATGCCTGTGTGTCGTGAGCAGCTGGAGTATCTCCATGTCCACTTGTCTGCATGAAGTGGGTGGGTGTTTGTACACAGGAGAACCTCTCTCTCTTGCTGCACCTACCGCAGCACTCGTTTTGTCTTGGTCCTTCATCCATGCCTGCCTTTGTTCTGTCTGTGATTCAGGCGAACTTGATGTGTGTGTGTGTGTGATGATAAAACAGTTATTGCATTAAGTGGTTGTACATAGGATGCCTGATGCTGGATTTTCAGGATGTTTCAGGATTAATGAGAAGATTCATCTTAAACATTCATGGCAGAGTCACCACTGTTTCACTACTGTCAGCAATACATAACACAACTCAGAAGACACACTCGTCCTTGGAAAAAAGTTGCACCAAGGAGGAATCAACCAACAGCAATGAAACTAGGTGGGTAGGTTTGACGTCATGAAACATGCAAATGATTCAAGTTTTGCGCTTGGCTGTGCATGTGACGTAAGCAGTGTCGTAAGCATTCTGACTTGTGCTGTTGTGCTGGTAGCGTCCTTTGCAAGTGAAGTATTCCTCAGAGAAGAGTTAGAAAGCAATTAGGGCAGTTGGAAGACTAGGAGAGGAGTTGCATCATAGGGCTCCGGGAAGCAGGATGGTCTTATCGATGTACTGCGTGCCATACCGGTCGAGCGGATACTACCATACCACACTTTTGGCAGCAGTGGATAGAAGAAGGCACACACCAGCAACATAAAGGACCTGGGAGAGCTACATGAACCACAGAGAGGGAGAACCGCGGGTTGTCTGACGGGCACGGAGTGACCCTACAGCCACGATTATGCACATTTAGCTAGCAGTGATGCCTTCCATGAGTCATCCTCTTAGTGCCAGCACCATTGGCAGACGACTGCATGACGCAGGACTACGTGCATGCAGACTGTTACGACACCTGCCCTTAACACCATGTCAACATCACCAAGGACTTCAATGGTGTTGTGCCAGACTGTCATAGAGTGACTCAGAATGGCAGCAGGTCATCTTCAGTGATGAGTTCCGCTTTTGTCTTGGTGGAGACGACCAACGAATCTGTGTGTGGAGGCACCGTGGTCAGCTCCAAGATGGACGGTTTGTTGTCACACGTCACACGCCCAGAAGGCCTGGTGTCACTCCACCTCCACCCCTACTGCACCATCTGCAGGAACTGTGTTAGAATATTCAAGCTGTATGGGATGGATTATCACAGGACACCATTAGTAACCTCTAGAACTCCATGCAGAGATGCTGGCATAAGCAAACATGATGGCCCGATGCCATACTGAGAGACACTACTTTTGTATGTGTAGCTCAGTAAATATTGTCCATATCAGAAAGTCTAAATTTATCATCATTTATTGTTCCTGGTAACCTTTATCTTCCTTCCCAATAGCGCTGCAATCCCACACCTCCTTCTGTGTATGTGTAGGTGGTTTTGATTGTAGTCATTCTGACCTCTGGTTACTATCACCACCTGTTATAGACATCCAGGTAGATGTGTTTCTAGACAATTCATCATTTCGTATCAAACCACTCTGAATGATTTTAGTTTACTTCTGAACCACTGAAATTTTGAAGACATGGTGGAATTCCCCTTTGATGTTAGAATGCCCGGAGCTGTTTAATGATCTTGAACCCATAAATATACCAAACACCTTTACATTCTGGTATCCACCTTATGTAAGACTCTAAGAAATGCGCAGCAGGAGCAGGAAAGTTGGTTAATGCTTAATCCTGTGCCTACAAGAATTATACAAAGCTACAGTGGACGAGTTGAACAGTAACTAAGACATAAACCTTTGTGACCGCGAGGTTTTTTTAGTACTACTTTTCTTTCACTTGAATGAAACTTTCCGCTCAAGGGCTGCTGCAGAAAGAATCCTTGTTTTTCTTCCCACCGCCATTCCGGCTAAGTCCCGCCCCTTCGGCGCTGCGATTGGTTATCTGGCTCCCGGCTTCTGCGCTAAGATTGGCTAATAGCTCGTACTCCCCAGCACTCCTGAGAATGACACTCTAGCCAATCCTAGCGCAGGAGGAACAGCGCGAGTGCATACCACTAGCCAATCGCAGCGCAGAAGGGGCGGGACCTCTCCGGAATACGGGTGGGCAGAAAGGGGAAAAAAAACGTTACGATAGAACGAACTCATCACTCGCGAGCGTTCTTGAGGTGAGAAACTGCAGCGCAAAAAAGGACAAACAAAAACACCATAAAAATAGCTTAAAAGGTAAAAGAAGGACACTTTTTTCCTCAGAAACTGCTCAAAATCTGACAAACATCCGAACGGAGTGTATTATATTTTCAAATGAGTGGAAAAATATCGCTGTTGTCAACGTCGGTTTAGGACAAATTTGATGACTCGTTGTAACGGTTAAAACGGTCTCTTCGGTCTCTGACAGCGGGAAGGGTTGAACAAGATGAACAACAAAATTGAAAAAGAAAACGAAAGCAGTGAATACAGCAGCCACGAGGAAGAGGTGAGTGCCAATTTTCCTTCAACTTTTGTCTTTTTTCTTTCTTTCTTTCTTTCTTTCCTCCCTCGTGTACTTTGCTTCAGCTAGTCCCAGCTGAGATGTAAGTTTCAGTAAATGCATTAGGAATAATATCACTTGAGCTGAATTCATTTCTGTCGTCTTTCACAGAGTTTCTTTTCCTATTATCAGCTGGATTATTGTGGAAACCTGTAACCAAATGTCGATAACCAGAGGCTTAGGCTTTTTTTCTTACCTCTACTGGGCGAGAAAGCCCCAACCGAAATGTCGGCTTTGAAGCTTTTGGGCTCAAGCTTTACCCGAGTGTCATCTTCAGTGAAGTTTCTGGTACATATGCAATGGTTAATGAGATAGCATGATCAGTAAATGAATAAAAATAGCCTACAAGGTGAACCTTGACCTCAGTCAAGTCTTCAATAAAGTTGCTTGTGGAGCTGAAATAGATTGTGGTTATAAACCTGCAGCTACTTTGCTAAAGACAAGACTTTCTCTTTCCTTCTTTCTTCCTTTTTGCAGGATTTTTGCTGTAAATCTGCCACCAAATGGCTTAGAAAGTACGATATAAGATGTCCACACTAGCAAATGCATCAGAAATAACATTATTGAAGTTTCTTCTGCTTCTGAAAGGCAGTGTTGTTGTGAATCTGCAACCAAATGTCCAGAAGTAGTGTTTTTTTTGCATCTCCACGAGGTTAGAAAGTGTCAACCAAGATGGCAACATCAGTAAACAAGTCAGAGCATTATTTATGCTAAAGTTTAGGCCTACTGTAGTCTCATGTTTAAACAAATGTCATTTAGCGATAGACTTAAACATGGCCCCACGTTAAGAAATTAATATAACTATGTACTATACATTTGTAAAAGTCATACTATTGGCAAGTTCACATTGTTTTTCACATTAAGTCATTATAAATTTAGATTTTTAAGTTAAGGATCCAAGCATGACTGTTTATTTGGGTCTCCATGTTGGCGTTGCTCTTACTTCACATAAGCTGAAAGAGGTTTCTTGGCCGTTTGTTCATCTTTGTGTAAGAGTTTTGCAATGAAACACTGCATCAGATTTCCCAATTAAGAGCTGATCCACCAGCTCCTAGCCATTTACTTTGGCTCGGCTCCTGTTTCCTACGATGTCCTGATCTTCCTTCAAGAGCCAAAAGATACTGCAAGTGTCAGTGGAGTTAGATGGCATTCATCTGCGCTTTATTTACTTTGGGATTAGGATCAGTTTATGTGGCCTCGCCAGACTGATGATTTCATGTGTGGATGCGGTTTCATGTGTAATGCCTTGTTCTTGCTCTTTTACAGCATTCGTTGATTTGATGTTTGTGTGAGCTCTCACCATGCTCGGTGTGTGTATGCTAAGTCTTAGCTGATCTGACAATTTTGTGCCTGGTACCATTATCTATTTTAAAGGGGACCTATGATGTTTATAATTTTGTTTTTAGGCCCATATAGAAAAGACTTGCATGCTACAATATTCCAAGAACACATTAGTTTTCTCATACTGTGCAACTGTGTTCATGCTCTGTCTAAAATGGTATGTTAGAGCTCCTGTGTCTTTAAGCTTCTTCATGAACCTCTTGATTGAAGTATGCTCTTGATTGGTCAGCCAGACCGCTCTGTTCTGATTGCTCACCCACCCAAGCAGTTGAAAGAAGTAGTGGCATCCTGCCACAAGTTCCACCCCTACAGGCGGCCAATAAGGGTTGTGTTATGAGACGACATCACCTTGTAAAATGCACAAAAAGCTACATAACACACTAAACGAAAAGGAAACATTGGATAAAGATAGAAGAGGAGTTTTAAAATCCTATGTACTTAAATTGTTGAGATGCAAATAAAGTAATTCAGGGTGGTTTTATGTAAAAATGTAGAGACTGGTGATGACACATTTTATGAGTTTTCATATGTAATGCTAATGATGCCAAAATAGTCATAAATCTGATGTTTGATGTTTCTTGTGTTTAAATCTTGTGTTTAAATCAATCATCTAATCTTAAAATGAGCAGGTGGTAAATAATCAGTTTTTTATAAAGTGGATATTTTTCTTTACACTAGATTTGCTTATTTCTTATGGACTAAAATAAGCCTTTGGCTTTGATCACCAGGCGAATGTACTACCTGAGCTTAGCACCTGTTTTACCCTTTTTAGGAAAGAACAGAGTTGCTTCATATGTATGCTTGGCTTTCCAATTGCACAGATGTGCCTTAGTATAATTACACAGAACTCGATCACTGGGACACTGTTTTCTAGGGCTGTCAAGATTAATTACTTTGAAATTTTGATAAGGTTTGTTCCAATTTTATTGTTTTTACTGTTTTTTTTTAAATCTCTGGCATTACCGATTAATAATAATAATTCAGTTTCAATCCAGTCCATAAACTAAGTTTATCTTTTTGCACTTGGGAACGCACCGTTTTGGGAATTGTGGGCCAATGCCAGTGTCCAGTATTGTTTTATGTACAAATCTGTTGAAGACCATGCTCATATATACAGTCAACAGCAGCGTACTGTGACTGCTGATGAAGGCCTAGAGGATGACCAACACAAACTGTGCAGCAACAGATAAGCTATCGTCTCTGACTTTACATCTAAAAGGGGGACCAACAAAGAAATTGGTGCCTTAAAAGGCAGCACAACACACACTAACATGCCAACACCAGTGTTACTGCAGCGCTGAGAAGTTCGATCATCTGAAAGGGGTGCTAACAAAAATACAGATGGACTACAGTCTGTCATAGTAGAACTGCAAGGTGTGCCTGTATGGTAAGTGGAACTAATGAAAAGGACACTGAGTGTAAATACAAGGACGTGTTCCTAATAAATTGCTTGGTGAGTGTATATGTTTATAAAATGCAGGAATTTTTAGGCTACTGCGTCTATCTGGAATAGCATTGCAGAAAAATATAACATTTGTTTCTGTAGGGTTACAAATGCAGTGAAATTAATAAAATAAAAAATATTTTAGAGCAGTAGCCCAGCACCACCTAAAAGTAATAAATGGGTTTGTTTGAATCAGTCAGCTATAAACATTGGTCCCGTGACAGTATTAGCTGCTGGTGCTAATATGATACTGTTCTGCTATAATTGTGAGTCACTAGTTTCATCATCTAAAACACTTGAGGCAGGTAGACATCATACCGCACTTGATTACCTGTAAATCATCTTTGGAAGTGGAATTCTATAAAAATGTGCCCTGTACAAGATTAACACACAGACTTATAATGGTGTGTAAAGTCTTGAGTGTAACAGTCCTAACTGAAATAATGACGTGCTCTGTCATGGTTCTGTCCAGTTTTATTGTTGACATTTGTTGTTGTTTCTTTTAAACACTTTGATCACTGCGTTATGCTAAGCAATGTGTTTAGTATCAAAGCAATTATGTTTTTCGCCTCAATTTCCAGGCAATTCCTGTCAACAGTTACTTTCTTTCCAGGAATACAGGATGACCAGAATCAAAACAGCTGCTTTGATCATATCCAAAAGAGACGATACGGCTGTCATCAGCTTCTCCCATGTAATCAATACCATCAAACAATATTTTAAACTGGGGTGTCGGCCTTTGTTTGTAGTAAAGGCTGGTGGTTTGAGGCTTGTTGGATGTTGTTGGAAATGTATTTTCATACACTCTGTTAGGTCCTGTAGTCTTAGGCAAGCCTCTGAGGTTTAAATAAGAATATAACATAAAAAATCAGCTGTATCTGTAGGAATCTTCCCCAAAATGTCACTCAGAAAATAAGGTCCTCTCTCCCAGTTAGAGTTGAAATTGAATTGTGATTCTAGCATCTGTGCTGACGAAGGAGGCCCATGTGACAACGCTGACCTTTATGAGAGTTTTTTTTCTGGCTAGAGAAAAGATCTTTGACGGCCATTGGACAGGGCAGGATGAAGTTGATCTGGCAGAGATTGTTTATGTGTTTCCCACTGCGAGATTGTGTGTGTGGGTGTGTGTATATGTGTGTCTTCCTGTACCTCATGCTTTTGACCCCCTCTGTGCAGCTAGACAGTGGGGGAGGAGGAATGGATGGGGGTGCAGATGCATAATTGTAGCCAAAGTGTGGATTCTCTGGAACTCATCATTTTCTTAAACAGCGTTGAGAATGTTGTGGGAAACGCACATTGTGTACAGCGTCGAGGTGTAGCTACTCTGGTGCTCAAGGGAGCATGCCGCACACAGTGCAGTGTATGATTAAAGAAAACCTGAAATTGCAGACTGTTTTTTGATATTCTTCATTTTGAAACAACAACAACATGCATGAATATAGCTTGTCGCTGGCTACATGTTTTAAAGTCGGGTGTGGTAAGTTCAATACCTTTAAGCTTTTGTAGCTGACTGATGCGGTTTGTTTGGCACAGGAGGAGAAAAAATGGCTTTGTTCAAGTGATTTGCAACAGTATTGGTGTTGCATTGCCACCATAACTGCGCATGTTTTTTTCCCCATGAAAGCACGGCTATGTAAAATGAAGCACATTTTAAACCAGAAGCGGTACTGGGAACCTTTCCGTGTACAGTCTGCTCCTGTGTTCATCAATGTTGGGGCAAGTAGTGGTCATATGTGCCGAAGCACAATTTTTATTTTTTATTTATTTTTTGCTGCAAGTGGTGTGCCAATAGAAGCATGTAAACAGTAAACTTCTCTGTAAAAACAAAAGCACCGCGGAAACATTCCACATCGCTTCCAGTATCAAACAAGCTTGCATGGCCTAATTTGCTCTGTTGATTTGCTCTGTGCCAGTAATGATACACAGTGAGCAGTGGAGACATAAAGTTGTACCTAATGCAAAGATATGATATAGTTGTTCTGCATGTATGCACTTCTGTCATAGGCACCCATACTTCACAGTAGTGAAAATTGGCTACCATATCAGCCCTACATCATTATTGTAGGGCTGTTATGGTAGCAACAACACTATATATTATTATTATTGTGATAAATAATATATGTGAAAATAAGATATGTGGTGAATGAAAATATATAGTTTTTTTCCCATGATTTGACTAATATTGTGAACTGTTTAAGGATCACACTATTACATTTTCGACATGTCACCCACCCCTTGGAGGTGGGATGAGGGAGCAGATACATAGTTGCGTAAGTTCTGTAAGCCCTAGCTATCCTCTAAGAGTGTGGTTGTATGTATCCCTCTGTGTAACTGTACATGTCAGCAAGCGGGCAGATGCTGCTCTGCATTTATAATGTGTCTCTGCTCAACTACTCTTTGCCTCTCCACCCCTCAGATGTCCCAGGTTTATTTTTAAAACCGCTGGGGGAATTGTCATCTTATCTTGGCCATTTGTCAGCCGACGACAAGAGGTATTTGAAAAGACAACAAGGCTTAGCGTCAAAAACGGCTGTCGGAGAAAGTGTCGCTACAGAGAGAAAGAGAGAGAGAGAGAGTTAGTCTAAAACACTGCTTTTATTGCTCTGAATCTTCAGAAGTGCCTCAGTGACAGGAAGAGAATGTGCTGCATTTTTTAAAGTCTTTTGAAATGTCGTCATCATATCTGTCTTGTCTCATAATACGGTTAAACAGCAGCAGGAAATAAACATGACTGTTCTTTTCTTCTGTAATTCATTTTCTCATTGATATTTCACACTTAATAGTAAATCTGAATTTATTCTTTTGGGGTCATACTCTTGCAGTGTCTTGATACAGCTGAACTTCTCCTCTGCCTGAAGTTTCTCCTCTCTTTCTCTCACTTTTCTGCCTTTTTATCCCACTCTCTCCTCATTCTGTCTCTCACCCCCCACTGCTGGCTAATAATATGATATAAATAGCAAAAATGTCATTCTGTGATTGCTTAAATTTAATTTGGAACGTATTTACAGTAAGATAATCTTTTCTCTATTTGGCCAGAACAGTACAGTCTTTGATCCTGTGGTATACAAAAATATGGTATCTTTTCTTTCTTTGAAATTGTTTAGTAGGTTTTCAGCTAGCCAAGTGCTTCCATTCAATGCTTAACTGGTGTAGAGTATGGTTTGTGATTTAATTTCATTCTTCCGTGGTTCAATGTACAGATATTTTAATCCTTTTCTTCTCTCATTATCCCTTTTTTGTCATTACTCATGGCTTGTGCTAGGAGAGTAAGCATGCATGACCTCAGCAACAAAAAGCCCCTTTTATGGTCATGAGTCATAAAGAGAGAGAGAGAGAGAGAGAGAGAGAGAACAAAATGAGACACGAGACTCAGTCTGACCACTCAGCTGAGCACTAGGAGTGCGTTAGTCAGGTGAGCGTGTCTCATTGTGTGCGTGTGCTCATCAACCGGTTAACTGCAGGGAGTGTTAGGTTAGATCTTTGTCACGCATCCATTAATTACAGACACTGTCAGTCAGATAATCAGTAACAAAAGAAGTAATTGCTAACTATGAAAAGACTACCCATGAGCTTAAAAGTCTAAAAAGAGGGCTGGATAACAGAAACATCCTTACTCCGAAATCTTATCTTATCTGTTTAGTCACCATGACAACTTCAGTTAGACTATAATTTGGGACAGTTGCTATTACAAAATAACAGTTTCTAAGTTTATAATCTTTTCTTAACCCCACATAAGAAACGGCTATTACAGAACCATCCTAACTAGACAAACATAATAGATACTGTCCTAACTTTAGTATAATGGTGGTGGTGTTCTTAAGTTCTCCTCTAGACTTTCGTTTCCAACTTTAGTCACTTTTTTGAAAAGAGAATGCTACTGTCTTTAGGACACTGTGACAGGTAGTGTAACCAGTTCAGTATAACCAGCTCAGTGCATTACATTTATTCCAGTTGTGAGAGTGATGTGTTGTTGTCCTAACTCCAGGATTAAAAACATCCTGGATACTGCCAACTGGCAGAGCCATTAATAACGTGACCACTGCTCACAGGCCAGCCAAAGCCTTAGTAAATGGAAATATGTATCATGTGTGTATCGTGAAAATGTTGTGATGCATTGTGATATAATATTTTGACAATAATACCTGCCCCCTACATGGACTATAATTGTGTCACTGAAAAGAGTTGTATTGAATTTACTTGATTTAAATGTGTGTGTTATTTTTAAATGGAAAAAAAATTTACAAGATCACAGACATTGCCTAGTGTAAGCAAACTGAAAGACAAAAATTGTGATTACGTAATATATTGCATTCATGTGGAAATGTTTACACATTTGAATCAGGAAAATTAAAGACATAACTGTTTTTCAGCGTGCAGAAAGTTCACAAACACTGATCTTTATCTAACGTGTCTGTATATAACCAAACCAATTAAAGTAAATTGTGTGCTTCAGAGATGCACAGTGATATTGCAAGCAGCATAGGGAGATATTTGCTTACAAATATATTGGCTTTGAACAAATGTATAAATTTGACCAGGATTTTAAATTGGTATTTTATGATGAATTTGTAGTACTCTGGAAGAAAAGAACATTTAGATGATACTGGGCTACAGTACTAAATGTCTTTGCATCTGATTAAATTTACAGCATTTGTAACCCAACAGTAATACATTTTATGGCACTCTGCCTACTTTAGGTACCAGATACTTCTTTTTCTTCTTTATCCACAGATATAGTACTTGTATAGTATTTGTAGCTGGTCATCATTCAATGCAAAAGAGTTTGGAAAATATTACATCAGATTTCAGACGACAGCAGTGCAGTGGGTTGCGCTGTTGACTCACTATGTGGAGTTAGCATGTTCTCCCCATGTCTGTGTAGGTTTCCTCCAGGTGCTCTGTCCCCCCACCCCACCCCCCCACAGTTCACTGACATGCAGTCAGGCAAAATACTAAAATACCCCCATGTATGAATGTGTGTGTGAATGTGTATTTCTGGGTGTCTGTCCTGTGATGGACAGGTGACCTGTCCAGGGTGTTTTGTGTCTTCTGCCTAATTATCGCTGGGCTTGGCTCCAGCACAAACCCATCCCTCCCCCCTGAAGAAATTTCCGAGAGGCTGAAGTCAGCTTCCTTTTTAACATTTTTAAATGTTCCCATTCCACCTTAAATGGTGCTGCAGATACATTGCGTAGGTCGTATCTATTTAGCTCATAAAATAACATTTCCTTAAGATTATTGTTACATATTTAGCTCTTATTCTGCTGTAAACCTGCTGTGTGAACATGTAGAGCTGTAATTATAACTGTACTAGCTTCAAGACATACATCTTTGGCAGAGGCTGAAGAGACTCTAAAATAAGAACTACATAAGCAATCGTATACCCTTATTATCACATTTTTATTTCAATTTTTTTCTAAATGTCATCCACCACATGTAATTGCCGTATTTAAATTATGCAATAGTATATTCCTTCTTTCTTTTTTCCGTGTAATAAGTGATTTTGTCCTGCCGTCACATTTGTCTTTGTGCTCATGAACACAACACCTCTCCAGCACCCTGGAGTTGTGAGTTCACAGCCATGCAGCCAAGTGCTAAGACCCCTCATGCGACTGTTAGATTCCTCTGGCACCAACTCACAAAAGATAAGATAGGAGATGATACAAGTAAAAAAAAATGGCCTGTCAGATCCCACTGTTGCTACGTTACCTGTGTTTGTTTTGGTGGAATTTTTGGTGACTGATTTCACACAGGTGTCACGTGGCCACACACATAGAGAGAGTATAGTGTGTTCCATGGTATAATTAATATCTGTTAAAGATCAATTCTTAATGTTTATATTATACAATGAAAGCCTGAAGGCATATCAAAGTATAGAGCTCATCTACTGTTTATTCAACAGATGACTGCATTTGTGTTTATAAATTCTTAGCCAAGTTTATAATAGAACATTATGCACGTACACTTAAAGGTGCTAGAAAGGATTCTTTGGAGCAATACCATAGAAGAACCATTTTTATACAGGGTCTGTGAATGTGAAATTTCAAGTTCAGACACCCACCACATAATGTAAAGGGATTGTACCAGTTTGAGTTTTTTCCTATAACAACGTGTTCATGCTAACACCCCTTAGTGTCTTTTAGGGACTTTTATTTCTAAGCATGCAGCTCACATTAAAGTTGAACAGTTGTACTATATAAGCCAATTGAAAGTTTTGAATAGAATCCATGTTTTTTGTTTCTCGTTGGGTTGAATATCAGTGACGTTCATATGGTCAGTGGCTGCAGAGAGAATTTTTGTCCTGATATCTTGTTCTAAAAGAACCATTTCTTTATCTGCAGGTCCGGACACTGTTTGTCAGTGGTTTGCCTCTGGACATAAAGCCACGTGAGCTCTATCTCTTGTTCAGGCCATTTAAAGTAAGTTACATGCCTTTCTCAACACATTGCTAATTCTTCACACCAATTATACGACATTAAGTTTATTAATCTCTGGACTTTATCAACTTGTTGTAACAGAAACACTTGATTCTTTGACCAGACCCAGAGAAAAAATGTATGATATTATATTATTTGTTGATTTCTGTAATAGCAAGCAAGGAGGCTGCTCATTTGAAATATACTATCTGGATTGTGCTAAAAACAGTGTCTACTTTAATCACCCTATTAGCAAAGTAACTACTGGATACTATTTTAATATTTAGTATTACAAAGCAAAGAATGTATTGTATTGTAATTCATAACAAAGATGTAGGTTTAGTGTTGTCTATAAATCTTTTGAGGTAACTTTATAGATATAAAACTTTAAAATTGACTGTTTTAGCTCATATACCTGTGTTAAATGTTCTAATAATGAATTATAATAACTCATTATTGTCAATGTGTTTTTTGTTTCCTTGTTTTAGGGCTATGAAGGCTCACTGATAAAGCTTACCTCTAAACAGGTAAGAAACTGTCCCTCACAAAAATGCTCAAAATCCCCAGTATTCATTAACGCCTTAAGTCCAACTAGCCACAAATAAACACTTGAAGACTGAACACATCACTGGGGATTTTGCTGTTTATTTTAAAAGCCTTCTCTTGGAAGTGTACCTTTTTATTAAGTTCCGTTCCAGTCCTAAGCTGACACACCTAATGCAGCTAATACTGACTTTGATTAGTAGGAACAGGTGTGTTAGATTAAGGCTAGACTTTTCTGTGGAATGCTAGGTAGGTCTTTGCTTTGAAAAAATTGCTGCCTTGAATTTGATTCAAGCATGTGTATTATCTCCACACGAATAAAATATATTAGATGAACGTTGCTTTCTCTTTCACTTTACTTACTTTGCACCATATTTGATATCTGTCTTCTGTCCATAAACACACTCTTTTATAGCAGCTGTCGAGGTTGGGCGACCTTTACAAAATTATTCATTAACTGGTAATGATGTTTATTTGGAACATGTGTTAGATTACACTGTAAGGATAGATCAAGTGTTTTTTGATGTGCTAACGTTTGCATGTAAATTCATGTTGTTTCAAACCTGCCCAGTTTCACTTAACTACAACAACACATTCTACTTCAGTGGTGTCGCGTTTTAATGTGAAAACTCAATATGGCAAGTCTTAACTTTATCTGAAATTCTGAAACTCTTATATACACTTTTTTGTTGTTGCGTTAAAATGTGTTACCCACTATGTCTGTAAAACCATGCCATTGCATTTCTCCTCACTGATACCCTGTGTGCAGCCCCACCCCCTCCCTCCCTCCCTCTGGGCGCAAACATGGCCCTGCCCCACTCAGACATATCGGCGGTCCACACTGCAGAGAAAAACCAGGAGCTGTATTACAGAAACTTCCTAGCTTTTATCTTACATTAAGATTTTTCACAAAAATTGTTTTACCAAAGCAAATTTAGTTTTATCCTCTAGCATCTTATCTCCAATTAGCAAATCCTAAACTACTCGATCAAGGTTCACAGTCACTTAATTTGTCTGTTACCAAGGACCCAGCCATATGTGCACAGCTGAAAAGCAAACATGTACTTAAACTTATAATAACAATGTAAGTTGAGCTGCTGTTACCGATGTAAAACGGGTCAAAACAAAAGCGCAGTAAACTGGACATTAAGACTTTTATTACTGTGCACTCTGCTGTTTATTAGAGCATTCGCTGCTTCTCAGTTTCAGTTTCTATTTCCGAAGTTTAGTTGCCATGTTAGCCATGGTATGATATTCTTTCTAATGAACAGCCACACATTAAGTTATGGTTTCTCGTTATTCACCTCCATAATCATTGTAATAGTTTATCTTATTAAGTTTTTATCAACATACCACACCTTAGGAAAAGAAAAGTGCCAGGTGAAGCAGTATTTTTATTTAGATGTTCAAGAAAACCTTGTCTTTGAATCTGTTTTAATAGAAGTGGTTGTGACATCTCACATGTGCTTTAGACTTAACTGAATAATTACTGCCTTCGTAGAAAAGATATGTCAAAAAGATGTATTGTGTATTGCCATTCAGCCTAAAAATACAGTTTCTCTGTATTTATTACCTAGGCTAGCCCTACAGATAAAGCAATTTTATTGTTGTAATGTGTTTCATGTGGAAATACCAGATACATTTAAATCTGATGAGTTCTTTTCCAGTACAGCTGGTGGCAGCTGTCTTGTAGTACACTAACACAGCAGTTTTCATTGCCATTGCATTTCAACTCAGGTCTGTGTGTTTGTACTGCAGCTGCTTGTCTGTTTCTGTTTTGACTGATAAGTCCCTACTGGGAATTGATGGACTGACAGCTTGCACCATGTCCTGTTGTACTGTAGATGGAAAGTTTCCTTTTCTGTTGTCACTGATGTACTTGATTATCCTCACATGTGTAGATACTGTGGACAGCAATGCCACATTTAGACAGCAATGCCACACACACTTCAGATGTGAGAATCAACAGACTATGCAGGGAACAATGGAGACAAGAGATGGTTTGTGAGTGTGTGTGTGTGTGTGTGTGTGTGTGTGCTATAGCCCAGGGAACAAGTTAGAGAGTGTCGTGTGATAGCCATAGCAATGAGGAAGACAGTGAACTAGTGCTTGTTTACACACCTTAGATAATTCTCTTCCTGTCACAGTGCTATCAACCTGAGAGGACGAATGCTAGCACATACTTCATCCGAGACATATATCACTGTCACTAATGCGACGTCATTGAACATCTCAGCACACTGGAAGCAGAATGCTAACTGCTAAATCAGCTAACAGATGCCCGTATTGACTTGCATTGGCTTAAGCGAGGGGAGAGAGGGAGGACCACCTTCTCCACCCAGAAAGAGAGTTTAATCATTCAGCAGATTTTGGTGTATTCATATAACAATAGTTTGTTGATTTAAAGAGTCACAATGATATATTTATTCCATGTATCAGACGATTACTTATTTTTTAATTATAAATAAAATATTTTCTTTGGTAAATACAGTATATTTGAATAGTATTGGACATGTACACCATATTGTGGCCTCTGAGTCTTAATAATCTGGGTTCCCTTTAATGGTGCGCGATAATGTAACTGCAGGGTGTTTTAAGGTGAAACGGCTTAATTCCACCAGCAAAAAGGTAGCAAGTCTCAGCTTTATCCTCTTTCTCAGAACTATTTTCGTAGAGCTGAATGGGCTGTCTGTTAATTTAGCATATTTTAAACACAGCATTGGTATTTATGATTGCATCAAGCTAGTGTAGATACTTCAGTTGTGTTTGAATATGGTTGCAAGCGCCAGTACTTAGATTAGCATCAAGGTAACTTAGGTACTTTAGCGGATGTTGAAAACGGTCACAAACCAGGTACATCAAGCTAATGTACGTACTTGAGCGGATGTTGAATACAGTCATGAGCCAGGTACTTAATGTAAAATCAAGCTAATGTAGGTACTTTAGTGGAGTTTATATGTTGTGACCCGGGTTACTTACGTTAGTATAAATCTAACAGAGGGATTTTGCACCAAGACAGCTAGGTTTAAAAAATGCATTCATACCACTGCATGTCTTTGCACTACTTTCCTTTACAATCGTATTTCAATTCGGCCCTCTAGGTGGTAAAGTAATACAATTAAAACTCATCAGTGCAGTCAGGGCACTCTCAAAAACAACATGTTATACAAACAAGCAGGCAAAAAAAAAACCTAATGAAAATTGAAAAACTGCAATAACCCTTGTGTGTATATGAGTGCGCATACTTGCATACAAATATGACTTGTGTTGTGTTGCCACACTTATATACATACACCCACACACAAAGTGGAAACAAATAAGAGCTTTCCCACAAAGTATTTTCACAAGAATGTCTCTGTGACATGGCAATGCTCTCTCAGGGGCTTATGAGAGATGAGCATGCCTCACGTGTATCATCTCTGAGTGACATTCAGACATTCAGGGAATGTCAGCAGTGATGCAATCAACTGATAAGTTTATATCAAAACCTGAACAACAAAAATGCAAAAAATATATATTTTTACAATATTTTAAAAATTAAAACACCATATGGTCAAGAAATGCATTTAAGTGTGTGTGTCCATCAGGCTTTGTTTCTCACTATAAAGCAGAAGAAAAATAAACAATATGCATGATCACCATGCAAACTAATAAATAAATTTGAATTAATTATTTGTTCAAATGAATTAACTTACAATAAATATTCATTTAAACTGCTAACAGTGAATTAACAATCAAACTGTAGCTTATATCGTGTTTAGTTCTGACTGTTGAGGAAGTTGTTGTGTCGAGAGATCAGCAGTTAAATTCAGACTAAACAGTGTTGATTTCACAAGTGTGTTATTACTGCATTGAATTCTTTTGTGTGCATTTTCACATTAAGAAAATCCATTACATCAACACAATTATCGCCAACAGTAAGTAAAGTAAAAGCTTGAATCTATGTTGATGTAATATATTGTTGCTGTCCTAACAAAACCATGTATTTTTTAAATAGTAGACAAAAACATTAGTAACTTCTAATGTAAGTTTATGTAACGAAATTTTACTCTATGTAATTTTGGAGCATTTAACTGGGTCTTTATCATTAAAAGAGTCATAAAATAAGGCAGTTTGTAATAAAGCATTCAGCTGTTCGCAGTTATTTAACTCCTCACGGTGTCCACTGTATGGCCATAAAAGCGTGTAATGTTGTAATATAATTAAATACTGTCATATTGTCGGCCCCAGCTTTCTCTAATGCTTCATACTTTTATTTAGTCTTTTAAAATGTAAGCGTAGAATTCAGTTATTAAGACTTAATCTTAACTAGTAACTATTAGGGAAGTTATGAGATTTCCCTTTTTAAAGGGGTTAAAAACTGGCATAGTTGGAAGCCTACAAAATCCACCGTCTTCCGAGCTATTTATATATTTGCGCTGAGTGCTTAACTCACAGTTCATCTTTAATAGAGTGACAGCTTCTATTTTTGCTTCAGAAATGCCCCTTATCATCCCAAGAACACCAGGAAGTAGGAGCAGGTCTCACTTCCTCTGGGGGGAAAACATCCCCCTGGAATATGAGAGTTTTTCAGTGAAGAGCCAGTCAGAGGGGAGCAGTGGGTGTGTATATGACCGGCTGTTTTCTTGGCCTGCACCAGTTGTGTTTTGTCTTGTGTTGGCAGCAGTGTTATGGCACAGAGCAGGAGAGATGACAACAATAATGTAAATCAATTGATTCCAGGCCTCTCCAGAGAGGCTAAGCCATGTCCATATATAGCAGTAGGTTTCAGAGCTGCTATTTATAACTGCCCTGTGTTCACTCTCTAGACTCTAGACTCTCTGAATGAGTGAGGGCGAGGGAAAGAGAAAGAGAGAGGAAGAGAGGACATGTATATGTGTGCACTCAAAAAAATTATGCATGATTTATTTTAACACATTATGTGTCATATTATTCTCACAACTTGTTAAAAGTAACCAAAGGTGGGTATTAGCTAGTTCTGTTCACTCAGATTCATGTATTTAACTTTTGATGAGTTGTTTTATATGATAATTATTGTTCCATAATTTTTAGGAAGTAGTATTTTATTTTTGACCAAATGTTTCCAAAAAGACAAGAACAAAGTCTGATTTCACTTTCTATGCCCATAGATACAGGACACACTAAGAAGTTTCACAAGTGTCTTAGTGCTTAAAGGTGCTATAGATTGCATTTATTCAGCACATTTTATTGTTCTCTATGGTGTAGTCCTAGAATGAAATAGGGTTTCCTTTTCTTGGTGAGCTCATGAATAATTTGATTAGCTCTGCTATTATTTACTAGTTCACAGTGAAACACTGTGTTGATAAATAAAATGAACCTCTGTGTAATAAGCTAGGTCATCATACTATTTAGTCATTTATACTTACTTAAGGCCTGCTAGTAGGTAGTATTACTTGTACTAGCTACTTGCTTTTTGTCTCAACATCAACACAAAGTAAATTAAAGTTACTCAGTACTGAAAGTGTTTGGACTTCCATTGTGAAAAAGTGGATAAAATCACACAGCATGCCTGCTGCTCACAGATTTAAGTTCATGTTGTGATGCTAATAAAGTTGCAACTGTTTCGTCAGTTTGTTCAGTATCAGCTGCTTGGTAGGTTTAAGAGACTGTCTAGGGTGAAGCGTGCAGAGCAAACTTACAACTTGCATGGTATGCTTCAGTTACATGTTAAAAGCTGGCAAATAGAAACCCAACACCAAAGTCATTTAAAGATAAACCCCAGTCATGCCTGTTGATGGTTCCTTGGGAAAAGTTTGAAAACGATAGATTTCTCCGCATTGTCCACCATTTTTGTTGCTGTTGCTCTGTTGACATTGTTTCGTTGATCTTATGAATGTTTTTGGAATTTCCCTGTTTTACTGCCCACAGGTTCATGGTATGTTAGTTCCATGCACTGAACTCTCCTTATTAAACTATGTCACTATAAACACAGTTTTCCATTCTTTAAGTAGGCTTGTACCTCTGCTGCTTCTACATTTATTTATTTTCTGAGGGTCAGTGCTTAAAGAACATTGACATACCACATGCATCTTTAGAAAAAGAGCATATATAGTATTTTTGTCATTTTCCCTTTATTTTTAAAATGCACCACGAGTGTGTCTTATTTGTTCTAACTTATCAAACCACAGAAAAGCAACAATTTACATATCATGTGTATTATGAAAATGTGTTTTTGTTACTTTTGCTACAGGCATATTATCACTGCAGTAACAACACTATTACTGATTTGTAAATGTAGGCACTCTACGCGACTCAATACCGAATGTTTTGTCCTTAACTGTTGGCACAAATTTGTCTAGTTAACCCTTCAATGCATAAGCAGCTCCTCTCAATCTCAGTGCTCCTATTTTTAGAAGTAAAGGACATGATCTAACAAAGCAAGCACATGAATATGGATATAGTTCGTACTTCAACAGCCTATTAGTGTTACTCTAAGAAAACAAATCAATGATAAATGCATCTGCTTGTAAAATAGAGTTATAGAGTGATTTTGAGGAGTTTCCAACAATGCACTTGTAATTTGTAGTGAATACCATAAATCACTAAATAAGCTGGATAAAAGTGCATTGCAAGTCTCTTTTAATAGGCACAGGACAGAATAATGTTAGCTAACATAAATGGCTAATAAATCTTGATTATCTTAATGTACAGTAATATCAAAGACTGTTCCATGCTTACTGCCTGCTGCTCATCATACAGTGAATGAGAACTGTTATAGGTCCCTGCAGTTTTATATAAAGACTTAAAAGGAGAATTTAGGCAATTTAGTCTGTGTAAAGTGTGAAAGAGTGTGCATAGGAGTCAAGTCTATTTGTCTGGAAGAGATACAACGAGTAGATAAATTTGTTCTGGAGTAGGAGTAGGTGATTGGATGATATTTTCTGAGTATGGTCAATAACGTCTACAATGAATGGGGCAGAGAAGATTTGGACCAATTACAAAGAATCTGTGAAAAACTGCCAGTATGCAGTAACTGTTTAAACCACATGTGTAACAAGTAGCTAAAGGAATGGCAGCCAATTCTGGGTTTTTTTTTTTATTCATTTATTTTTTTAATAGTTTATATTTGCAAATGCTGATTTAAAAAAATCATTTTTACACTAAGTGTAGCATTTGCTTTTTACTTTAAATGGTGCATTTTGCCAGTTCTACCGTCAGACATGTAATGTGTATGTCCCCGCATTCAACCAACAGCCGTATAACTCTATCCATTCACTCTGAGGTGATAGGGAATGGTTTTTGAATGAGATGTAATACAAGGCCAATCAGGATGGCGATCATGTTCATCCATCAGTAATGAAATCAAAAGGAAAAAAAAACAGTCTGCTTAATAGTAAGAGATAAAAAAAGGTTGGAAAATGGTCAGGCAAAATAATGTTTTTGGTACTTGTATCAAATGAATACAAATTATGGATGGGGCTTTAATTATGTTCTACATTTGTCTTTAAGCTTTAAGTGACAGAATGTAACCTAATAAACCTAATAAACATGGAGCTTAATTCATAGAAAATTGTTGTATTTGAATATTGGCCAGGAAAATGGCATTTAGATTTTTTCCCAAGTTGTTTATCTCTGATGATTATTGTGTATTGTAAAAGTGTCTTCAATCTGATATTACCTATACTTTTAGCGTTTTACCCACACTTAACTAAGTCAGAAACCCTCTTCTCTCTCATGGTCTTATGTCATCTAATTGTTTCAAAGAATGCTGAGTATCAATCTTCAGCATTCTGACGTGAAGAATGTGGAAATTCAGTAGCAGTGTTGCTCTTTCTTTCTAACACCACCTACTCTCTTTCTTTCGTTCCTAATTCTAGATTTTCACTGCTGGTGAATGAACTCTGAATGCCCCCTCCCTCCCTGCACATTTCTGTCTTTGTTTCATCACACGATGAAGGCTGAATATGCACAAGTCGATGAACTGTGAAGGACTTTTCCCTCTAACCCCATGTTCTTTCTCTCTGTTTCTGTTTCTCCTTGTTTTACTGTAGCCGGTGGGGTTTGTGAGCTTTGACAGCAGATCAGAGGCAGAAGCAGCCAAGAATGCCCTGAATGTAAGTTGAACATTGTCTGAACGTAATTTTACTGCTGAGTCTGCCTGAAACGGAAACATATTCTTACTTAGAAACTGTGTGGAGTGTTGACTTTGATAGTCATACATACACACAAGCACAGACTTCTTTAATGGTCAGGACCCCCACATGACCACCACAAAGCAGGTATTATTTGGTGGACCATTGACAGTACTGCAGTGACACTGACATGGACTGACGTCCACTCACTTGCCACTCTATTAGACAGTCCTGCCTTCATGGTCTACCTTGTAGATGTAAAGTCAGAGACGATAGCTCATCTGCTGCTGTACAGTTTGTGTTGGTCATCCTCTAGTCCTTCATCAGTTATCACAGGACAGCGCCCACGGGATATTTTTGATTGGTGCACTATTTTCAGTCCAGCACTGACATTGAGGCGTTATTGAACTATAGCAACGCTGCTGCGTCTGATCCACTCATACCAGCACAACACACACTAAAACACCACTTCACGTCACTGTCATTGCAGTGCTGAAAATGATCCACCATGTAAATAATACCTGCTCTGTGGTAGTACTGGGGGGGTCCTGGCCATTAAAGAACAAAGTGAAAGGGTGCTAACAAAGTATGCAGCAAAGCAGACGGACTACAGTCTGTGACTATAGAACTAATAAGTTCATCTGTATGCTAAGTAGAGCTGATAAAATGGACAGTGAGTGTATATACAAAGAGAGGTACCTAATGAAGTGCCTTGTCAGTTTATATATACGTAATCATCAAAAATATAGTTACACCCAGAAGGAGGGGTGGGATTGCAGTGCTATTGGGAAGGAAGATAAAGGTTACCAGGAACAATAAATGATGATAAATTTAGACTGATAGGGGCAATATTTATTGAGCTAAACATACAGAAGTAGTGTCTCTCAGTATGGCATGGAGCCGCCATGTTTGCTAAAGCAACATACCATGTTTGCTAAGGCAACATACCAGATGTCTTGGCATGGAGTTGTTTAAGTGAGCAAGCTCTTCCTTTAACCTTGAACCCGGTCTTAACTGTGTCATTAAATGGGTCATTCATGTTTGGCATGATGTCAAGTATGGTGCAGTTCAGGAGATCTATTCATAATATCTCTGTAAAAAGAGGTTTGAAAGTGAAGTTGCCCCAAGGCCACTGGATTTCTTAGATATGAAAATAGATAAACGTTTTTTATTGTTTATTTACTTTTTTATAGTCCTCAAATGAGCTATCATTGCGGATGCTAGAATTTTAAGAACAATAAACTCTCTCTCATTTTTTTCTCTCTCTGTCTCTCTCTCTCCTTCACACATTGATCCAGGATTTAGTTTTAATCTCACTTAGCTAGAGCAGGAGTTTGACCTTGCTTTCCAAAAGCCTTTGAGCTCTGCGGCAGGTGAAGTCATGCAAGATCGAGCATGCTGCCAGAAACTGGCAGCTCGCAATGGTAAACAGAAATGTCAATAAGACAAACATCGAATTAAAGAAAGGTGTTTAATGTGTATTGGCTTCTGGTGAGATTTGAGATGGATTTCTTTTACCCTCAATTGTGTCACTCTTTACATTCTTAGCATTGGTGTTGGACGACTCAGTGGAGAGAAATATTGTATGCTGATAAAAATAACATATAGTCAGTGACCACTTTAGAAGTACAAACAACATTCAAGCTAAACAGAATAATGAAAATGTTTCATAATAAATACGGTACAAATTGATTAGTTTAAAAATTGTTATATTCACCATTTAGAGGGACTTGTTCTCAAAAAATGCCAATTAGTGTTGTATTGTTCAAGACCTGAAATGAAAAGAAAAGCCTTGTGCCAATTCCCTGCCAAAGATTCTACACATGTATATTTTAGCGTCTTACAAGGCCAAAAAATTCAAATTTATGATATGATAGATGGTTAGGCATAAAATATGCTCAAAAATGTGAACAATGGTCTGAATGCAGCAGGGAGCAGGGCTTAAAGCAGCATTGGATCTCATTACATCGCCAAGGAGTAGTTCACCCGCAGATCTTCAATCGCTCAAGTGCCGAAATGCTAGAGCCCAGACAATCCCACTTAATACTCCTTTGTCCATGAGAACCAGGGCGCTGCTCTACTTTCACCAGTACACTTCTGTAGTAGGGCCTAGAACCCACCCCTGTGGAACTCTGCAGGCAGGCTGAATGCACACTGTTCTTCTTCACTGATTTCAATCATTCTGTTCTTACTTTTTATGGATGCTGGGGAAGGAGGATATGGAGAAAAGGAGAGAGGGAGAGAAAAGGAGAGAGGGAGAGAAAAGGAGGGAGTGTGTTTGTATGAAAGAGAAAAAGAGAGGGGGATCCTCTCATATTGGGTTGATTTTATGGGGGAAGCGCCTAAGGCATCTTTCTTCTCTTCGTAAACCATGTCTTTGTTCTACATGAAATGGCCTTTTGTTTATGCTACACACAGTTTCGTCTTTTTATTTCTAGGTTTCAGACACACAGCAAAACATGATGTGGTTCATTTTAAGTGTGTCTGGACATTGCAGACACTTCTAATATTGATTTTGAGCGTGCTGGTAACCTCAGTGGCATTATATTTAAGCCAAGAATCTTCCTCAGTGTTTGCAGAACACGTCTGCTGTGTTTTACGTCTGTCTCTAACTAGAGCTTTTCTGTCTTTTTAAGCAGTATTTGAAAGATGTGACATTTTAAGGTTCTAAATCAAGTAACATCTGTCATGGAATCTGCATAATGCTGATTTTTAATATACAGCTTGTGTATAGAGATGAAAAAATAAATTAAAACTTAGAATGTGTGCCTGGCTGAAGGTCTAGCTAGCTGACAATTTTTGGCTCTGAATTGTTGGTGCTAGATTTGTTCAGTGTGGTCATATATTGCAGAGGCTTTTGAAATATGCAGCAAGAGAAATGACAAATGATTAAAACCTGCTGCTCTCTTCACTGCTGTAACTTCATCCCTGGAGATGCTGTCAGCGTGTAAAGCATCTCCGGACTGTAGTTTTAACACATGCCATCAAGTGTCAGACAGAATTCACTGCCCAGTTGCTAGCCAGAATGTACTTGATTTTCTGAAGTTAAGAGACACTCAGTAAGATACCAACAGTAAGATACTAATTTGCAACTGTCAAGCTTGAATGCAAAAACTATGAATTCTTGGCTAGTTAATTGTTAGTTGAGTGACTTAATTCCTGAAATAACTTGGAATGTTTTTAGCCTTCTAGGAACTGGACCATATCTCAGGTTTCTGTAATATTGCTAAAGAAAGTTGAGTCAAGGGTGACGTGTGTTATGGTCAAACTCACTGTGTTTTGCTGAAAGGAACATTTTTTTTGCTAACTAGAGACTACTTCCTCTTTTGAAGTTATGGCCCCCCATGTGATTGGTCAGCAGTAAAATGTACCACTTATTAGCTCCTGATTTTCTTTTTGCATAATTCAAAGCTTTAGATGTTAAAGTCATTCAGAGTGATTTGATGTGAAATGTTTAATTCTAGAAAACCTTACAATCAAAATTGTACTGTTCACATCTGAAGAGCTTAATGACTCTGAAAGCTCCGTCACAGAAAGTTGAAATGGTTATGAATATATTATAATATAATGTAATATATAGTTATTGTCACATCCAGTCTAGTCTGTCCCCTGTTTATCTACGTTTTCCCAGGTTTTCCGTTTGTCTTGTCACTTCCACGTTTCTTTTGTTGTCCCGTGCCACGTGCTTCTGTTTGTTTTGGTTATTGCTCCTCCTGTCTCCGCCCCCTTGTCAGG
>CM067500.1:13520027-13547105 GCA_034552555.1 Semaprochilodus insignis | reverse complement strand
TATTTATTTATTTATTTATTTACTTTTGATTCATCAAATCATTTCCAAAAAAACTGAATCAAAGCAAGTCATGATGAAATAAGATGCACCGAATCAGTTTCGAGGGAATAAAATCAAAATAAATCATTATGAAATTTAAGACTTCATGATGCATCGAAACGTTTCCTAAGCAACCGTACCGAGTTATTTTCTTCGGAATGAAATCCTGGTGAAATCTGAACTTTCATGACGCACTGAATCACTTCCTAAAGAGCTCACTGGAATAAAGTTATGACTAAAAATTTGATACTTCACGATTAAATATGAGATTTCATAATGCTTTATGTAAATTCCTAAAGAAGTGAGTCACGATGAAATCCCAGATTCCATGAAGCGTTGAACTGTGTCTTATTGTCGCGTCCTGTCTTGTCCACGTTTCTTTTGTTGTCCCGTGCCATGTGCTTCTGTTTGTTTTCGTTATTGCTCCTCCTGTCTCCGTCCCCTTGTCAGGCCCCTCACCTGTCCCTAGTTTATAGCTCCGCCCCTTCCCAGGTGTTCCTCGTTAGTCTTTGTTGTTTTATACTCCCTGTGGTTCCCTTTGTTCTGGCTTGGTGTTTTGTCTGTTAGTCGTTTCTGTGACCCTGTGCCTCTGTAGTGTTTTTGTTTCTTAGTCTTTCTAGTGTCTTTGGTTTTTGTTTTTTCTCCTGTTAGTTTGTCATTCAACACTTGCACTTGCATCCTGTCTCCTCGTCGTATCCCAGTGTTACAGTTTTGTGAAGGTTCCACACAAAGATGTACCTTTTTAAAATATATTAATGTTGGAGAGGTATACGCAGGCCATTGTAAGGCAAAAATATTACCCAAAATATTACTGTTATTATATATAGCCCCGGTTGCAGTTTGAGTCAAAAGGTTTATTTACATTGCGCCACTTTACATCAAGCCACTCTGAATGTCTGTTTACTTTCAACGATTGTGAATTATGCACAACTTCAAAAATCAGTGTTATTTTCCTTGAGTGACTTAATTCCACAAATAATGTGAACAGTTTTTCTTTTCTAGGAGAGCTTACACAGTATCTCTGGTTCATGTCATGTTGCTCATGGTTGACGCACGTTGAAGCTGGAACTCACTGTGTTACACTGAAAGGAACATTTTCTTTTTGGTCTCCTGTAGGGAGTTCGCTTTGACCCGGAAATCCCACAGACTTTGCGGTTGGAGTTCGCCAAGGCCAACACAAAAATGGCCAAGAACAAACTAGTGGGGACGCCCAACCCCACTCCTTCTCAACAGAGCCCTGGACCACCCTTCATCAGCAGGGATCCCTGTGAGTAACACATATACCCAAAAACAAGCCCTCCCCAGTACACCATCACTGATAACATCCCCCATGTGGGTGTATACTGCAGTGGCCCCCCACACAGTGCCCTGTGTACGGCCCCATAATCATCCTATTACTGTTACTGGTCTGCTGAATTTGTGAGATGTGAGTACTGATTGTGAAAAAGGTTGAAGGACTCTCTGTTATGCAGGTTAAGGAGATTTTGTGAATGATTGCGGGAACCTTTAGTTGTAGTTTCATAGAACATGTTTTTTTTCCATGCACTGAAGTTATGCACGTTACTACCACCTTAAACACACAAAGTGACTAATTTTTTTGCCTGGTGAGCTTCTGAATTTAGTTTAAATATTTAGGATTTGTTTTTTGGTCTGTTTATCATGGAATGTTTATTCAGTCTGAAGGGTAGCACTGTTTCTAGAGCACTATTCAAATATAGGCAAATTTGTGACATTCGAGATGATAAGACCTTGCTACAAACAGTTCAGATTTGTGTTGAGTCTGAAGCTCATGTTCAGAGGGCTCTCGAGTTGATGTGATCATCAAAGGATTTGGACTTCTAAAGTGTAAACTGCCTTTAAAGCGAAATGGGAAAATACTGTACTAAATAGCATGAAATTCTTAAATTCATGTTTTCTGCTTTGCATGTAAATTGCTGTGCTGATAATGCAATTTGTAATGAAACATACAAAATATTGCGACGTACCAAAATCACCAGTTTTACACAGTTAATACACAGTTAATTTGGATAAAAAAGTGGAATAGTATAAATTATTATTGGCACCCACTGAATTCAAATCAAACAAAAAATCATGCATTATTTATAGGCATGCACCTGGGGTTGCCTTTCAATATGTTATGATCCTTTGGGATGAGACTGGATCGGTCATGGACAGCTTGAAATTTAGGGGCTTTACCTCCGTAGAGAAATTTAGGGATGATTCATCTAATACAGTAATTCCTGTAAGACTTCACAGCAGAATATGTCTGTGTGTAAACCCCAGTCTCCCCATGTGTCTGTGTGAGTCACCCTGAATTTGATGCTGACTGCATGGAAAATATGCAGGCTTCACTTTGTAAAACTTTGTGTGTTTTTTTTCCTCCCAGTAAGTTTATTTACCTTTTTCCCTTGTTTGTTTGCATTGTTTTGCTTTGGCCTTGGTTGAACTGTGTTTTGCTATAATAAGGTTAGCAGGTTTTACCCTTGTTACCTTGTTACAGTTGAACCTCTCTTTACTGCAAGAAAGGTGATTCTTTCACCTAATTGCTCTAAAGAGCCTTTTTTTGTCAGCTTCATTTTTAAGAATGTAAGAAGATTAAGAAAAAAATCCTTAACTGCACCAGTGCCTAGAAAAAAAAGTTTTATTTGAGTGATAATGTTTTTTTGATTATGTGTTTCACATGTTTTCTAGAGGTAGCTGGTGTTTGAATGTTGTGAAATAGTTTAATCTTGCAAGCAATTTTCTCTTGACTGAGCATGGCACATAAAACGATGTGGAATGTGAAGGCCTGCTCTTTTTTAGAGCTTAAATGCTTCACCAAACTCTCCAGCTGCGGATTGTGCTGGTTATGCATTCCTGTTAAGTGAGCAAACTCATCTTATCTTGAATCTGCTTTAGTGGAGAAAAACACCCCTCATGATGCCTGTGTGCAAAAATATGGAAGGAAACCATTACTGAAGAGTATGATTTAATGTGAGACCAATCTCAGAGATCAAAATGGTGGCGATGAAGAGGAGATTCTTTTCTCCTGTGTATTTTGTTCCTGATAATTTCAGATAAGGTTGCTTTGCAAGGTAGCAGATCATTGACGATTCCATAATTTGCTACAAATGTGTGAGTGTATGTGAAACAGCTGTCCGGTACAGTTTTACTGGTGTACACTCTTCAGTCCTTAAATGGAAATACAAGTAGCTCATTTAAAGTGTTTTTTTCTGGTTGGAAAACGATCTTGAAATGTTTTTTCTTTTGTTGTGGTTTAATTATACACCTTTAAAAAGACAAGTATTACGAAAGTATCAGACTTTAATCTTGGTGATCTTCTGCAGGTTTACTGGTTTTAAAGTAACCTTCTCACTCCTGGTTATCCCTGGATATTAACGTGTCATAATTCATAGTACACAGGGTATGCTGGGTAAAGATTTTGGTGTACATTTTTTTTATTTAAAGCGATTCTTTATTATTCTTTTTAATTTAAAAAAATCACCAAAGGAGGGTTTTTTTTGCCGGTTAATCCAGTAGGTTTTAGTGTCAAATAAGGCTTGAGTAACAAAAGTTGCCCTTGCAGATCAGCCAGTGAACTATTGCGAACACTAGAGCAGAAAAAAGTTCAGTGGGGGATGGTGATGATGTTTTGCCTTCTACACCCAAAAGGTCAGCAGCGTATAGCAGTAGTGAAGCTGAAACAGTCACAATTTCTGTTTATATTCCTTGAAAGAAAATGGAAACATCCTTACTGACCCGTCTTGGCCAAGCTGGGTGTGTGTGTGTTCTGATGTGTGTGTGTGTCTCAGTGTTGTTCCTGTTGTGTTGTGTTTCCAGATGAGCTGACAGTGCCTGGTCTGTATCCCAGCAGCCCTGATGTGTGGGCATCATACCCACTGTACCCTGCAGAGCTGTCGCCTGCTCTCCCGCCCGCTTTCACCTACCCTTCCTCTCTGCACGCTCAGGTAACACTCACCTGAGCACCCACACGCACCTGTCTCAACTTCTTCTTGGCCTCTTCCTCCTCCACGCCCTTAAGCCGCAGTCACACTACAAGTTTGCAGTCTTCCTTGTCAATAGACATGTCCAAGATGAAATTGATTTATTATTAAATTGGTTGCTAGCAAGCAAACTCACCATTTACAGAAAACCATTAACAAAACAATAAATAATTGTACCTGCACAACATGCTGCACAATATACTGTTTCTAAAATTATTTCTTAAGCTTTCATTCTTTTGGAGGGTTCATATAAATATCTTTACTAGACACTGCTAAAATTAGCATTTGCTCCATTAGTGCTTCCGCAAGAAGTCCCGAAGTCAGAGATTAGTGTAGACAAAACAGTTATGATGTTGGTTGATAATGTAAATTGGTAATGCACATTTAGGCAAAGTTGAATCTGACACTCAAGTGTTGTGAGAATTCAATGTGAAATAATTTATTGGAATTTATATTAAAATGAATGTACATTGACTAGAACATGTTTCCCTGTTGAAATGCTAGTGTGACTGGGACTTTAGACACATTAATGCACATCTATACCTACACATGTAACCCACACTGGGCACCTGCAGGTAACCCACCCTCACCTCTGCCCTGTAGCACACCTGCACAGGTAACACACTTATCCTGTTATATCCAAAACCCTCAACACCCCCCAACCCCCTGCCTCCCCCCTCCCCCACTGTATCACATTTGCACATGTTGTCGTGTCGCACACCTGATGTACTTACAATCGAAACCCAACCTGGAATTCACTTGCACACCTGTTGATCTCACCTATTCGGGATGTTACACCTCACAAATCACCCTAATGTTCCTTTGCACATGACAAACCTTCATGGCTGCTCCAAAATCACAGCTTTTCAAGTCTAAGTTTAAATTTATATTGGGGACAGCTAGATGACTTGCAGTGAATAGCGTTAATTTTTTCTCTACTCTAGCCTATCTGATTCAGTGCATGTGTTACTAAGGGAAAAACACATATAATGCATGGCCTCCTCATCACTGGGAGTGAGAACACTTGTCTTAACCCAGTCATGAATGGTTCGTAGCTACGATTGTGGGGTTGGACAAGCTCTACAGAATGCTGGTAAAAATCCCATTCAACCTAATGAGAATTTCAGATTTCAAATGATACGTATTTTGCGTATGGAAGAAAGTTCACACTGACCTGTATGTTGGAGAATTCATTGTTGTTTGTAACCTGCCTACTCTTTATAGCATTTTAAACTGGTAACTCAATTGTTACTTAGCAAGTAGGGCTGTGAATCTTTTTATGAACCAGTCTGATTCATGATCCATTTGTTAAATTCTAAAACATTTTTGTAAGAAATTTAGCTTTTTGCATCAAAAACAATTTCATAGTAATATGCTGTAAGCTGAAGTAGACTAAATTTCCAGGAAATGGGCTGTACTAAACGAAAGGCATGAATATGTCCACCAGGCCTTAACTGACGATGACATAAGCCGGCTTAGAAAAGATATATATTTTTCTCCAAAAATATTAACAGTATTAAATGATGAAAATTATATCCCACACAATGATATCATGGTGGTGCCTCTCCCTGCTGCTCTCCTTGCAGAGTTTTGAGGGCTCATTATGTCATTCGCATGATGGTTGGTTTGTGAATGCTGCTTGAGCTACTGGGGTTGTAAAGGCACTGAGGTCAAAGAAAAACTCACAGTGGCTGTAGTTTATGTGTGAAACATGATTCTTTAAATATGTTTATATGTTTAGTAAATGATGATTCATTCCATTTTTAGCATTTAAAATGTTTTTTTTTTTTTTTTTTGACCAATACAAGTGATTCAGCAATATTTATTCTTATTATAACATTAATGCAGTTACATCAGGAGGAAATATAAATGATACATGAAAAAATATATGGATTGTTACACCATTGAATAAGATTGTATAAAGCTCTTCTAACTCCACAACAGTACTTACAAAAGGACAGATTTGTGAGAGAAGCATGGATGGGACAATATTCTCTTATACCTACATCTGTGATGTCATGTACCTGATACTAGATACTCTGACACAACTCTTGGGTGTGAGCGTTTGATATGTGTGTGAGGGGCTTAGTGTTCAGGCCGCTTCCCTCCATTAAACCCCGCATAGCCATGACCCAGATATTACACCAGTCCTCTACTCAATTGACTTACTCTGAAGTGAGTTCATATCGATCTGCACTCAGAGAGAGAAGGGGCGGGGTGAAAAGTGAGATATCGCTGAGTGGGAGAAAGAGAGAGTGAGAGATGGAAAGTGAGACAGCAGAGATAGAGATAGAGATAGAGATAGAGAGAGAGAGAGAGAGAGAGAGAGAGAGAGAGAGAGAGAGAGAGAGAGAGAGAAATGTGAGATCCTTCCATCACAAAATGAGGAAAGAAACAAGAGGGGTTCGATTTCTAGAGAGGGGTCGATTTTTGAGAGAGATGATAAAACAGATAGTACTAGATGTAGAGGGTGATTAGCTGAAAGTGCTTTTGAAGCTGCACTACCTGATATATACACACAGACATTGGGGAATTAAATTAGTCTCTTTATTCTTTTCTCTAGACTGTATAAAATATCAGTTTGTAATTCAATCATTCTCCCTTGCTCCCTACGCTTACATCACCTGTTTTTACTTGTTTGATTTAAATGTAAGCACTAGCTGCATTTTTATTTATAAAAGATGCAACATAGGGGAGAGCAGATTGTAACATGAACTGCGTTCAGAATGGTTCTCTCGTTCGAGCAGGGAGTGACCAACAGACTTTTTGGACAGTACATTCGAAAGTACTGTTTCATGAAAAGAACGATGGAAATTTGTGGGACACATCTATTGCACAAACAAATCAAACACAAGCGCAAATGAACTGTTACAGATTCTACAAAATGCTGTCTGTGTATGTTTGCATGCCAGATTTAAGTAAAGGATTAACAGTGAGTCATGTACAAAAGTTGTCAACAAAGTATTTAAATGGTTGACCTTCCAACGGTTTTGACACTAGCTTGTAATTCGCCAGCATACTAGATAGCAGCTTGTCGTAGTTGACAAGTTTCTTGTAGTAAAATCGTTAGTAACACTTTACTGTAGTGTGCTGTTCATAAGGCTCCATGACACCTACATAAGCTTGTGTTGTGACACCTGACATATTACTAAATATATGTTATTCCAATAAGCATCTGTCATAAAGACTACTGTATCTAACTTTGGTCAAAATTGACAAATGTAACCTGTACAGCAAATGGTGCCTACCAGAGTTATGCCTCTCCTCTACAGCTTTAATTTCTAAATCTTTCAGCATCTGTCAGTACACAGGGAGATCTTCTCGTTTATCTACAGAACTCACTTCTTAAGTTCAGCTCGAAGGAGAGTTTAGGAGAAATAATTCAGATATTGGGCATCCATGCTTTATTTCAGTAGGGACATTATGGTGGAGAGCTGTTTGTACTTTTTCTTTGTAATTTCTCTCAATTATGTCAGTGTGGAAATCATGTTAATGTTTACCTTGGTAGCTAATATTGTTCCATCAGAGATATTTGCATTAGTAGGAAAATTAAAGCAGTGAGAAGGTAAAATCAATGAGAGTGGACCATCGCAGATAAAAAATAGCAGCTCATGTAGCTGTTAAGCTTCACGGATGCAGATATTTTGACTATTGGAGGATGGACATCTAAAAATAACCTACTTCAGCACAGTGAAGTAAAACTCTTGAGCTGAGCGAGCAAAACACATTTACTATGTAACGTTGAGGCTGAAGTAGGTTGCATGTGGCTTTATAAGGCAGTGCAATTATTTAGATTTCAGACAGGCAGGGGTCAAAACACAGGAAAGCAGCATCAGAGGCAAATCCATAACAGCAAATCCAAGAAGACAAGCAAAGGTTAACAACTAGAGAAAACCCCAATAACAAGGGTTTTAGCACAGGGGAAACAAATTAGTATATACCGGAGTTGTATTGAGTCCAAGATCAACTGCGGGGGGGAGACATCATGACATCAATCTAGCTGACATTGACTTTGTTAATTTGTTTCTCCCAAAGTTTCAGTCTGTTTGTACGGCTACCTGTTGTAAGTATGCCTTATAAATATTAAGTATATATGATATTATATTATAGTAAAGTATAATTACTATAGGTAGTATATTATACTAAAGTATAGCCTCCACACGGAGGGGTTAGTTTAACTTGGTGTTATAACTAAGACCCCTAAAGTAAGCAATAAGAGATTTGAATGAGAGATTCAGTTTGAAACAGGCAATTGTTTAGAAAGGTTTTGGAAATTTTCATCACTTTGGCAACAAATGCATGAGCAAATAGTTGACCTTTTTAAGAACAACATTTCTAAACAAGCATTTGCAAGGTATTTCACCCTTTATGGTGCATAATATTTTCAAAAGAAACCCACAAATGAATGCCTGTGACCTTCAACCCTTCAGATGGCACTGCGGTAAAAAGCTGCTTGCTTCAAGCTGTGGTCAATAAACACTGTTTGTCACTGCGTCCATAAATGGAAGTTAAGACTGTACTACGTGCAGTGGCAGTCATATATCAGCAATATCCAGAAACGTTGTGGACTTCCCTGAGCTTGAACTCATGGAAACATGTATTGTGATCAACCTTTAGATTTTTTTTTTGTTGAAATAATGGACATTGTCTACAACAAAGCAAGGATCTGTCATGATATGGGGGGCTAATTAATGCACATCTGTGAAAACACCATTAACACTGAGCTTGGAATGAGCACGTATTTTGGTTTTGTGCTGTTTTGACTTACTGACATTTCACACACTGTCTTAACTTTTTAGGATATTGTCTTTTTAGGGTTTTTGTCCTTTCTCTCTGTCTTTGTTAAATACACCATTTGAGCTCACACGTTACTCAGAAGTCTGTTCTTTTGTAGCAGCTGTTGAAGTGAATAAAACTTTACTTAAATGTAAGCAGTAAAGAACCTTGAACTGTATCAGACCCAGGCTTGCACTCTATGCTATTCCATACTTCTACTGAAAGTGTTATTTCAAGTACTTTACATACATTGTGTACTGAACACATTGCTTCACATTTTCCCCCTCTTTCAGATTCGTTGGCTCCCACCAGCAGATGCTCAGGGCTGGAAGTCCCGGCAGTTCTGCTGAAATATGTGTGAGTAAGAAAAAACATAAACACACACGCCGCATTCTCAACAAACGCAAACAGATGTTTACATTCAAACACATACACGCAGTCCCTGTTTTACACCTGACATGTATCCTGAGTGATCTCATCATGAGAGGACTTTCGGTGCAGGTGTAAACTATTCAAGTGTCTCTAGGAATCCCCAAAAAGTAACCCAGCTCAGACCACCCACTCAGTTGATCTCAGTACGGTTTGCTTATGGCTCATTTTGTGATAGTGGTCTCAAGAGTCTGTATGTCTTTTCAATGTTTTACCATGATTAAACGTGATGTTATGTACACATGCAATACAGATATAATGTTTTATATATAACAATATATTTTTTTTTACACAAAATATAATCTGTATAATAATAAACACAGAGCTTGATAAAAAAATTAGATCAAAAATTCATTCATAACAGTCAGCATTTAATGATTTTTCCAATAGTTTTACCGTTGTCTAGGTGAGTTCTGAAGGAGTTGTGGCGTGAACACTGCTGAAGAGAACTAGGAAAAAAGCAGAGTGCCCTTTAAAGTGCTTTTAAGCTGTGCCTTTGTGGCAAACAAAGAGTAAGAGCCAGGTTTGCTTCAACAGAATCAATTTAGATTACATTTAAAAAGTGCTACATGTCAAAACATCACAGAACTGCCAAAAACACCATAAACATGCAGAAAGTGCAAAGGTGTGTTTGTCTTTGTGTGTGTATGTGTGGATAAAACGAGGTGTTTGTAGGAACCAGTAGTATCTGATAAAGATTCCTTGAATAGCTCTCAATTACTTTAATAGTCTAATAAGTAATAAAAGCTGTGTAAAGCCGAGATACAGGCTGAACACTGTATAAAGCCTACACTAACCAAATACATAGAACTGTAGATGTTGCCCTGTAAAATATTACAGTAATCTCAGTTATCATGCAGTAAAAACTGTTGCTACTTTACTGTGAAAAGCACCAGTGAGAATAAAGGACCAAAAATTATTACATCACAGGAGCAAGGAACTACAACAGGTTTTGGTCTCATCCTGAGGGTTTTTTAACCAAACTATGAGCAGAATTTGTGTACAACTTCATTATTAAACCTAAAATGACACATGATGATTTCACAAGTAATTAACTGTTTTCTGGAGGCATGCCTGCATGGTTGAAGCTACACTGTAGGCATATACATCTGAGCACATTCAGACAAATAAAGAAACAATGTAAGTCCACCCATCATGTCCACTTATATGCACAGAAACCTCACTCTCACCAAATAAATTCAATGTTTTGGGCAGGGCTTGAGCTACATGCATGAGTCAGGTTTGTCTGGCTGGAGTGAGCGAAATGACTGAGCACACTGTGCTTTTTACCAGCTGTGTTTTAAATCTCACCATGTTCTGATCTTTCCTCTTGCTGTCAAAGTGAGTTTAGGTGCTTCTTCATTCCCTCCTGTGTCTCTCACAAACACTGAAAAGCGTGATTGATTGGATTTACACATGGCCCATATTTATACCGATCCAATAGCAACCGAGACACTGACAGACTACAGAAGTGCTAATTGCAGTCCAGTAATGCTGTGATCAGGATTTTGGGCTGATGGAAGTGTGTTTTGGCGAACATGGTTTCGTCAGAAATGCGCATACATAACAAAACACTTTTATTAGCACAGAACCAAGTTCAAAAGCCAGTAGTTCCGATAGTTGCAAAATGCTGAAATATCAGCTCGGGTTATCATTTGGGTCAATAATCGATTGACCCCTAAGTTCTAGTTATTGTTAGGCTGGTGTACTGTGCAGATTCCTCTCTATGTTTTGGGGTATTAAATGTTTAAATGTAATGCAGGGCAAAGGCCACTGCAGGCTAGCACCTAGATAACATACGCAGGGACATTCAGGAGTACAGTTGAATACACTCTTATTTGCTGTTGTTAACACTACCCGACAGCCAGCTAACATTTAATGAGAGAGACAGAGAGAGAGAAAGAGAGAGAGACAGGGAGAGATAAAGATAGAGCTAGAGAAGGGTGCTACATGGACATGCTCAGAATACCATGCCGTTGTTAATAACTTCACTAACAGTGCCTACTGATAAAAAAGAATTCATTCTACTTGAAGGCTATCAACATTTCTACATCTAACTAACAAAAACGCCTCTACCATATGCTAATGTGTAAAGTTTGAATGCTTTGGTTAACATCGTATTTCAGTTTCCAAAATAAAAATAAATTATTGTCTAACATATTTTGAGATAACAGAACTTCTAAGAATACAGAGAACCCCCCCCATATTACATGATATGGATAATGTAAGCTTAAGCTGTTTTTGTGAGTTTAAGAAAGTCAGTGATTAAGAAACGCCAATTAAATCAGTCTGTTAAGCACTATTTATGTAAAATTCAATTTCATTGTTGACCATTTAAAATTATATCAGTGAATATTGGTTAATATCTTAAGTCATCTTGGCAATGCCCCCAGGATGTTATTTCCATGCATACGAGACCAGACTTCTTACGTCTTTGAAAGAGGAGAGTCAGCAGTGTGTAAGATTTTTCATTAGTGTTGTATTAACTACAAACAGTTGTGTTTTTGTTAGCTTAGAATGAACCCTTCATATCTACATAGTTCCAATGAAGGCTGCCAGTTATTATAATGCCTCAGACGCCAGAATGTAACACCAGCACCATTTCAGGTGGAACGGAAAAATAAACTAAAACTAAAAGCTGGCGAATGTTATTGTCATAAAATGTTACCAGCATTTAAAGAATAACAATGATAATTAGGGCAATTATGAAATAAAATAAGTATAATTATATTTATGTGAAAACTTGGCAGCCACTGTAGGTTCTAGAGGGGTTTGGGTTGTAATATGCAACTTTACCGTAAGGTGCTCCTTTTGAACTCGCTGGTAAAATGTGACAAAAACAGTCCCTGTAAATGACACCATGTTGAGTGTTATGAGAAATCCCATTCATTTTAAAACAAATTAACTGCATATTCGATCTCCAGGTTGGGGCCAGGAGTCTGAGAGGGCATAACTGCACACTATGTGGCTAGGATTGCCCCCTCTCTTCTCTCCTCACTTAGCACGATGCTGAAACTTTGATGATGTTGATGATTAAGATGTTACACCTACTGAAACCTTAGCTTCTTTGCTAATAATTAAAAATGTAAATGTTAAATGTAACTGTGGTATAAAAAGCTAACATGTGTTTACAGAAATATGGTTTAAGTAGTACTGATGACTCACATACTCGCTTCCACACACTCACACACCCCCACACACAACCCACTATCCCTTGGGTTGATGTGAATAAGGGGACAGGAAGGGACTTGTTCTTAGTCCCTGTAGGAATAGGATGGGTGGATATTCTCCTACCTAAAACACACAAACACATACATACCGTATCTAAAGCCCTGCATGTTCTTAATCACGAGCACATAGTCCTTTTATACAGTGGTGCCTGTCCAGACAGAGTGCTTTAGCCCCCCTTATCAGATACACTAATTTCTCTGGCTAATCTGGCTAATCGGCAGACACACCCATGTACTTCCCCTCAATCGTTCGTTTTGTTACTGGTATAATTGCTGCTGTCTTTTAGAATTCTTCAGGAATCATTACATTTTGTATTATTATGTATAAATAGTAAAAGCTCAGTGCTAAAAGTGTTGGCACAGTAGGTAAAATGCACAACAAAAATAGTGTTTTGTAAATCCACTTTGACCTGCATTTGACAAAAACAGCACATAAAACAAACAAGCAATTGTTTTTGTACATCCCCAATTCAGAAGAAGATTGGACAGTGTGGAAAAAGCAAATAAATAACACAGTATTTTTTTACATTATCTTTACATTGTCTTTAATTGCAGGCAGTATGAACTCAAGATATTTCATGTTGTCTGTTCAGCTTTATTTCATTTGTTAATAAACATCCATTACAGCATTTCTTGCCTGCAACACATTTAAAAAAAGTTGTGGCCCATTTAGAGCCAGTAATGAGGTAAAAAACTTATGAATGAGGTGATTTCAAACATGTGATGTTAAGTGGTAATTGTAATCATAATTGGGTACAACAACAGTATTCAGTCTTTGAGGAGCAAAGATGGGCAAAGGATCTCCAATTTGTCAACAACTGAATGAGAATTGTTATTAAAGCGGTTAAGAAAAGATTGGAAGGGATTCACATATTTCTCCCTCTACAGTGCATAATATCATTAAGTGTTTCAAGGAATCTGGAGGAATTTCACTGTGTAAAGGGCGCAAGCCTAAGCTGAACACCCGTGATCTCTGGCCCCTCAGGTGGCGCTGGATCAAGAACCGTTAATCAGCAATAGCTGGTATAACCACATGTGCAAGGTGAAACAGGTGATGCAGTCATGCTTTGATATAAAAGCAGCATCCTAGAAAGGCCTAGTCTTGCATAAGCTTGGAACACAGGATAATGGATGGATCTTGGCTCGCCACTTTACCAAAGTGCAATGTATTAAGAATATATTAGGAAAATATTCCTCAGCCAGTGTTTGCAAGAACTAAAGTAATTTAGACCATGCGTTCAATACGTGGCTTTAGAATGAGAGGAGACTGTGTGACTGATGGAGCAGGGAGAACAATTTCTGGGATGCCTCTGTTTATGCCGACGCCCTGTTTAATGTATGGAGGTAGGAACGACAGACATTAATGAGGAACAGGGCAAGTTGGGATGACGATGATGTATGAAAAGAATGCCATAGGAAACAGAAAGTATAGTTGTGAAATTTATAGGACATTAGACACACCATGCAGAGTGTCAGCCACTAGGCCACTGGTGAGTGTTGGTGAGCATTGGACTAACTTACTAGGACTCAGTACAGTGTACACGGCATCCGTGAATTTAGCTGGTCCTCGTTACTTTTTTCCCAATTAAATGTGTTGAATCAGGGTCGGCAAGAGAGACGGAGAAAGAGACATTGAAATCTGTCAAACCCATATATAAAACTGGAAAGGTGTTATGGTCTATGACCAGATCATACCATCTTTTCGTGACACATTGCCATTTGTGTTGTGCTGAAGTACAGCATCTTGTAACACTATTTTCTTCTTCTACGTTTGCTTCTTTAACTAACAAACTTAGATCAAATCCTCAAATCCTTTCCCAAACATGTGCGTACACATGCCACAGAACATTAGTGTGTACGTAAACTGATGTACCTTGCAGTCCACTAGTTATAATAAAATATCATACATACATATGGGGCTGTGTCTGACCTTTGCCCTTTTCAGTGAGGCTTCAGGTAGATACTAAGCTCCTGCTTTTTTGTCAGTCACAACATCTATGTATCTTGCTCAGTGATGTAAAACTACTTAGGCTATACAGCTTTACCATTAGAATTGTTTTTCTAAACTGTTACTCGCCTTTAGGGGCCTTTTCACAACTATACAAAGAGAAGAATGCTTTGTTCCTCGTCAAACTGAATATGTCTGCCAGCCACTAGTTGTTTTAGATCATTAGTGGTTAGTACATTGTAAAAAAAATAAAATTCAGTAATAAGTAGCGAGAGTGACTTAAAAAACCTGCTTTGACCCTGTGGATCGCCGTTTGCAGCTATATTTAGCATCTGTTTGTAAAGTTTTAGATCGGCTGCTAAAACTGTCGGGGATGATATTGTCTTGGCAGACTGCCTCATGTGAGCATGTTTGCTGTAGCTTTTCTCTTTTCTTGTTTTCTCTTTTCTGAGCCTGACCTTTTCAAAGATTACAATCAAGCCCTTGTACATAATTAGTTTTATAAATAGCCAGATGGACCATTTTGTTTATGTTTGGAATACCAGGTTAATACCATTTTAGAGCCAGCAGGAGAATGCCATCCACAACAATGTTATGGAAAGATTTGAGCAGCAAGTGGCAGTACAAATACTTAACTTCTAAAATCTAAAGAAAGTGTCATTTCTCTGTAGTTGTGTTTTTTTTTTTTTGTTTTTTTTTTAATAGATTGGCCACTTTCATGTTTCACCACAGTTCAAACTTGGGAACAGCAGCGGTGGCCACAGAGGACATATTTGTAGGGAGCACCAGGAAATGTCGCTGGGGGAGACAGTTTGTCGCCATGTCGATGGGATAAACAAGCTGAAACAGGATATTTCTCTAGGGAAGGGTGGGAGGGGCCGTTCAAATGTGAGTGATTTTCACACTGACCTGAGTGATGTCCTGGTGGTTCTAGAGAACTGGAGTTAGGAAAATGCGGCAAGTATTGCTTAAATGCAGTATGCTGGCATTTTCCAAGTACATTGCGGTATCAGATAATAACCAAGCTTGTATTAATGAAGTTAAGAAGCCCATGTATCCTTGTTAAAGGCATTATTGTGGGGATTATTCTAAACATCAACCAGAGACAAACTTCATTTCCAGAAAGTTCAAGATGATTGTTACCTGCACTCTAAAGTACTATGTATATTAAAACGCATATGTAAGAAAAAAAAAAAAGAAAAATTAAGTAAATAAATGAATAAAAATATTAAGAAGTATAATTAAGAAAAATGGACAAAAAATAGTAAGAAAAAATACAATACACAAGTCAAATGGTAATAGAAACTGGAAATAGTGCATATATGTTACTTTATTAAATTGTAGTATTTGGTTTTTAGTATTCAGTATTTCATTATGTTGTGAGTACACTATTTTGTGATTAGGTTTTGACCTGAAACATATTTTTAAACTTGAGGTACATACAGTGGGCAAAATAGTCTGTACAGTGAACCATTTTACGTCTTTTTGCATTCTCTGTTTGCATTATGATGATTGAAGTGTTCATATTTTTTGGAGTGAAGTTTTGCTATCCACCTCAATTGCTAAAACCTAAAATAAGTATTGTTTTTGCATTAATACCAGCATAGATTGAATACGACTTGGCACTAGTTTTTGGGAGCATGTGAAAGAGCAGTGGGGAAAAGTCAGGGTATGTAGAGATGAGAAAAGGCTAGTGTTGCTAACAGCAGGGGTGCCAGCCAGAGGCGACAGGCCTAATAAGGATTATGAACCAGCTGGCAGAAGATTCAGACTACTGTTTGAAAAAAAGACTGTGGGTAGGCATGAGTGCAGCATGGGGCTTAATGTTGAATGAATCTGAGTCAGTATTGAAGTATGGGTTTCGTCATGACTCACTCAGTTTGCTTTGTTTAACGTTTGTTGTAAACAACTTACAATCCATGAAACAGACAGTACTGTTTAATATTAACTACATATACTTGCTATGAAAGCACTCTCTGTAAACGCAGCCCATGTGGTGCCATCTGTAATAGACGTAAAAGCCAGATGGAGTCATATTGCATTGCAGCGCGCCCTTAATTAACCAGACACTCTCACACTGACCACTAAACGTGACTCTAGAGTGTTATGGCAGAAGCTTTAACCACGTCCCAGATTATGAAGGATTTTAGTCTGTTCCTGGATCTAATACGACTCCCGTTGTTAAGGCGTCACTGTATATGCCTTTGCTCGTGCTATCTATAAATGCTGGCTGTAAATGACTTGTTTAACCCCTTGTTAATTATAAGTTGCGCTCAAAGGCATGTTGTAATTTGATATTATAATAAACTTGATAAAGTGCCTTTCATGCATATATTTAGCTCAATGTACGTCACAGAAACAAAGCATAGAATTATAAAGTGAGGGAGTAAAAATAAATAACATAAGATTGAAAGATAAAGGACTGAACATTCAGTATGTTAAAACAATAATGGACAAAGAAGAGCAACAACAGAACATTGGCACCCAATGACTCGACTAAAGGCAGATTGTGACCGTGAGTCCGCTGAACTACATATTAAGGTAGTTCACACACTGTCATCCGACAAGTGTATGTATGTGTGTGAGCATGTGTGAATTCTGCCGTGGGGATTATTGCCCGGTGGGCTGAGAAACCAAGCAGTACTTGCAGAACCCCTGCATCCCCCTACAACCATGAGGGTTAGGATAATATCCCCTTGCAGAGACACCTAAGGTGAGGTCCTCTAATGAGGAAGTGTGGTTTCTTTTTTCTCTTTCTCTCTGTGTGTACATGTGTCTCTCTGTCTGTGTCTCTGAGCCCCTTCTGGGCTAAAGACAGCTGCTCCCTTGCCCCTGTGCGTGCGTGCGTGCGTGCGTGCGTGCGTGCGTGCTTGTGTGTGTGTGTGTGTGTGTGTGTGTGTTTACATACATTTTCAGGACAAAAATGTACAGTTGCACTGACTGTGTGGCCTAAATATCTGCTATTTAGACCAGGATGAACATTACAGAAGAGTATAACATTTATTATTGCAGAATTATGACTGCAGTACAATGTATAACATGTTGCCCTTTTAGCACAGTAACCCGGCATCACCTGCTTTTCCAGGAAAAAAACTTACTGTTTTAACAGTAAAGTTAAAAGTTTAAAGTTTGCCATCTAAAAAATGTAACTAATACGAAGCACAGAGAACTAAAGAATTTAACTGGGTAAATGTCCAAATAGTAAATTTGTTTCATTTTATGTACTTGCTCTGTTTTTTCGAAACAATCTGACGTTCTTTGTACATTGCTGATAACTATTAATGCTGCTAAAAATAATGATCCGTTTTATTGCATAAATGATACACTTATCAGAAATATTTTTCACCCCATTGTCCTGACATGGCATAACAGCAAATATGTATTTTTGTGTGTGTGGGCCCAAAAGCCAGTTCTCTTCTCCAGATTAACTTTATTAGTGTTGCATTTAGAATTGAGGAGTATGACAGGTCATGATCATCCAGGTGTTAAATCTCAAACTTGTGGTAGTGTTCGATGTGTTCTCTGCACTCCCACACTGTATACAGATTCTTGTTTATGTTATAGAAGTTGAGTGCTCCATGTACACATGCCTGTAATAATTACAAACATTACCCATAATATTTAATATGCAAGGGCAAGAAATGCACCTGGTTTATTTTTTATTTAATGCATTCCATTTTATGCTGTCTGTAATAAATGATCTGTCTATGCTGTGGTCTCTGGTGGACTAAAGCTTTAGTCTGTTTGTGTCCTGACTTCACTAGATCATTCACTAGAATAACACTGGGTCCAATGCTGTGGCTGAAACTTTTTAATTGAAAGACGCTGAATCATTTCTTAATCTGTTGCAACATCAGCGGACTCTTTGCTTTATTTGTTTATTTAACATGGACAATGCACATTAATCAGTGCTAAGTGTTAATCATTAAGTCATGTAGAAGAAAAGAAAATCACAAGGCAACATAGAAAAAATGAAACCCAAAAAACACAAACATACATAAGACACAAAACAAGTGCCCAACAAGGGTACAGTCCATTGGCAACATCTAAAACCACAAGTACAACTATTATTTCAGTGGTACATATTGAGTTCTATAGCAGTACACAAATTGCAACTTCTTTAATCAAATGATTTACATACAACCACATTTTTACATTGTACAAAATGTAAATAAAAGCAGAAGGCATGCATAATGATGTGCAAATCATATTCAGAAATAGTAAAAAAAAATATTGAAAAACATTTTGAAAAGTTGAATAAGTGTCATGTTTGTCACTGTGTCTTCACTTCTTTTAACAACATTCTGTACGTGTTTGGGAACAAAGGAGACTGTGACTTCCGTAGTTTTGGTGAAAGGTGAAATATTTTCCCAATCTTGGTTGATACAGGATTTCGGCTGTTCAGTTTGGGGTCTCTCTTTTCGTGTTTTTCTTTGATAATTAAATAAGGGGTTTAAATGATTGTGAAATGATTATTGTGTTCTGTATTTATTTACATTTTCCACAGCATCCCAACTTATTATAAACGTTTTGTGATGACTGTCACAGGCTTAATTTTCATTTATTTATAAATGTTTTCATTTTAAAAAGCGTCTACATTTATTTTGAAAAGGCAGTACACAAAATAACACTAAACCAATTTTTTTTGTTATTTTTTTAGAATGCACTTACCTTGGACAGTAACATGAACCTTAGAGTTCTAAAGTGAATTAAACAAGCCATAGCTTCAGCAAGCCTGTGCAAATACATGAGTATGTTCATTGCTGAATGATTCTGATGCTTAAAGCAGAATTGACAGAAATGCGGATGGTGATGGTGGACGAGGCGAGCTTGGCTCCATGGAGTTGGTCAAAACAGGTTTCATCCCAACACTCAGTGACCCGAACTGAAGAGTTTATTCCATGGAAACATTGTCAGTGAAGACCGCTGACAGAAAAGCAGCTTGTGACAAGGAGATGTTTTTGACCACTGAGCGTATATCAATAAAAATCACTCGTCGTCAGATCGGATACACTGTCGTCTATACAGGTCTTATAATATTTTATTTCTGTACTTAGGTTAGGGTACGGAGCAGCATATTTTCACTTTCTTCATAAACAATTCCCTGAAGACATTTTATGCAGTCAAAAAAAATTCACTTTTTTTCTAAGATGTTTTATGCTAGTAAACACCTCACTTTCAGCAAATTCTTCATCTGCTCGATCATGAATTCTAGCAAAGCTTACCTGCTCCCACTTACTGTTGTTTATATTCATATAATTATTTGTATTACAACTACTGATGTTATCATTATGTAATTGTAGTGCTGATGAGAGTTTTGGCAATAAGCTCACAAGTTGAAGATTGAAGAAGATCCTATGAATCTGTAAAACCGTGTTGACTTAAAGATGAAAAGTTTGATTCATACCGTGGCATCAAATAAACAAATAAACTGACCCTCATGGTCACACATAATCTGAAGTTTGACATTTTGAAGAGTAACACAGATGTACTTCCCAAATAGGATTCAGTCCTATTTCTGTTTGCACAACTGTGTAGACCTCCTGCTCTGAGTCAGTGTGAGAATGACCCAGGCCAGACCCTAGAGAAGAACATTATTTCAAACAGGAAATTCCCTCCTCCATGGGAACCAGCCAGTCAATAACACAGAGCTGAGGGACTTCTATTTTCATCTGGAAGTTGGAAACTCTGTACAAAGTCGCCCAAGGGTTGTGAGATCTGTTGGTTCTGGATGTTGTTGGTTGTTCTGATGCCCTTAGGATCTAAAGTTCAGTCTGCTGTATTATTGTTAGTGGAATGTGGTCAATGTCCATTTGAAGGACTTTTATTTTTAACAATTATTGATCTTAGGTCATCTCTTTTTGGCAAGGCATGGTTCATATCAGCAGATGCTTCTCGTGAACAGCAAACCCGAAATGTGGGTCAGAGTAGCTCTCACCCACCCATCTGATCTCATTTCAATGACTGGACTCCAGGATTGTTAGCTCCTGACTCCAGTTAGCTTTTGTTAAAGTCCTTAGCCTAGGGGCTCACATACTTGTTTCCAGCTAACACTGTGAAAGATTGAATGAACCTTTTCAAAATAGACAAGAACAGTCCATGATTTTTGTGGGGTATTAATGACACTAAATAAAGACATTAAAATGTTTGTGCTTCTTGTTTTTAGGTTCCTTATGTGTGATGGTGGCCACGGATGGCCTTGATCGGGCTGCCTCTTCATTTCATCCCTTGCTTTCTCTCTTTCTCTCCGTTCTTCCTTTGTTGTCCTCTCCTTCCAGCAGCCCAAAATCAGGGGCTTCCAGACACACATTCTTCAGTCATGGACCACAGGTAAAGACTTTTTCTTCGTAAGGAAAATTCTTCTCATTTAATTTCACGTTCAGTACAGAAAAGCAAACAGCAAAAGTGCTTCTGAACATGTTTTACTCTGAATACACCTGTAACACTTTAAACTTCAGACATTCTTTAAACCACCTGTAACATATTAACTCCGACTTTAATAATGGATATTTTTATTGTTTGAAATTGTCCTAAAATGCAATCTTTGCGTTGATTAGATGGAGGGAGGACAAGAAAAAAGGGTGAAAAAAGAGAGAGATAATCTGTACAGTATAAACAGTGATATGGGAAATCTCTCTCTTCCTCCTCAGGTTAACATCACGCCCCCGGGCTACAGGGCAAATCAAGACCACCTCTGCCTCCATCACACAATCCCTCCTCCGCCCCACTATTTTTTCTACTGTTACATCACTAACACTTTAATAGAAGGAGTACACATAAGACAAGCGTTAAAACCACCACATTCACGCTGCTGGTGTAATCACTTCTACATTTCTACTACATGTTAGAAAACAACATGTGGACAAAAACTATATATGGTTTGTACACTCATTATTCATTTATTAATCTCATTCAGTAGCTACTGTGAATTATTCTATTGATCAGTAACCACTATGAAACCAAAATCTGAGCTGTACTGTTATGAGAATGAGAAATCAACCTATTCATGCTCCTCCAGTAAATGTATTCTTTGCTAAGTATTGCAAGCAAAGCAAACAAGCTTCACACAGTTCTGTTAAAATCCCATTCAGCTGATGAGAAAATATAGCACTGAAGCTGACCTTTTGGCAAATACATTAAAAAGAATATTCTGTTTTTAAAAAGAATATTTATATCACGTATGTGGGAAAGGTCACACTATTAGATCAGATGTAGTTTTTGTAGCTGTGAATTGAGCTAGCATTAGCATGCTGGCCAGTTCGTCATTTTCAACCTACGTAGTTTCTAACTAACCACAACAACGAAATATGAATAACTGACTCGTCATTAGGTTGAATGTTTTTGGGGGGAATTTTCTGTACAGATAGCAAAGTTGCTATTAAAGAACACATTTGTGAGCAGAGCATGGATAGATCTTTTGATGTACAGGCCCACATACATGTTTTTTTTTTCTGTTTGTACGATCCCTGAGTTTTACCACCGTGAACTGTGTGGCATAATAACCAAAAATGTGCAGTGATGACAAAGCCATGCAGTTGACATATGGAACTCCTTTTATTGAAATGTTGGGGTTATGTATTAATCATATTATCTTTACCATCGTTATTATTATTATTGTTATTATTGTTGTTGTTGCTATTTACATTGATTATACCTAGACAGATTCTGATCTAGTTGAAGCATGACTCGCCGAAATGATGATGACGCTGTACATTTTTAGATATTTTGAAGAAAAATACGAAGTATTTTTGTAATCAAGTGAATGTTTTCAGTGCTGTGTGTTTGATTGCTGATGTTGTCCGTTACGTGTGCAAGGATTTTAGTTTGATAACTCTGAATGTGTTCTCTCTTTTCTGCTGTTGGGCATCTTGCCCAGTTGTCCTAGGCATGCTCCCCCTATGAATGTGTTCTTTTGTAGCAGACATTTTTAGGTTCGCCAGGCTTTACAGTGCTGGTACAAAATGCCATTCAGTCTGATAAGAAACTGTAGAACACGACTCAGTTTATTTCACAATACCTACATTTAGAGCGAGTTATACATTCAACCTAATGAGAAACTGTAGAACAGACTCAGTTTATACCACGATACCTCCATTTAGAGTGAGTTATACATTCAACCTAATGAGAAACTGTAGAACACGACTCAGTTTATACCACGATACCTACATTTAGAGTGAGTTATACATTCAACCTAATGAGAAACTGTAGAACAGACTCAGTTTATACCACAATACCTACATTTAGAGTGAGTTATACATTCAACCTAATGAGAAACTGTAGAACACGACTCAGTTTATACCACGATACCTACATTTAGAGCGAGTTATACATTCAACCTAATGAGAAACTGTAGAACAGACTCCATTTATGTAACAGCATTATGTAACATTTCAATGTGAATGTGAACAGTTTATCATTAGGTTGAATAGGGTTTTTTGCTAATATTCAGTCCAACCTCGGTACAAATAGCTAGCAATAGAATGCATTTCTGGACGGAACATGGATAGATGGACACTGTTCTCTCTCCCATCGCATTTTCAGAGCAGTGAAAGCATTGAGAAAGAATAATGTAGCACAGCAGAGAATCATAGTTAAATCTATTGCCTTTATTCAGATACAAATTGCATGGTACAGATTTTTTGCTGGTTCTGATAAGTAAGCCTCTTTGTTACTGGCCTTTCGATATTATGCCGTGATAGAACACTATTGGATGTTGTAAAAAGTTATATTTTATCCTTTGGGTCAACTTGTTTTATTTTCCCAATTTGTTCCCGCTGTTTTCCATGGCAGAATAACTGCTAAACTGAACTCAGTGAATACACTGTATTTGACTTCTGTTTGCATATTAGGAATCTATTTTGTATCTACATCTACTGAAAAAGCACCTTAAAATATTTTTCTTTAGCCCTTAGAAGTTGAATTAGGCCTCATAAATATATATGATTAACAAAACAAATCTTACATAGTGCATAATTTACATACTTATTTACATTTACATACAATTGGACAATGATTTGTCAAATTCAGACTGTGATAAACGTTTTGTCATCACAGGTGACTTCTAAGGGTTAAAGCTGAGTATTGGTGGTCCAGTAGAGACAGCTAATGTGAATGTTATTCATATACGTACACTGTATGGATGATGTGACGGCGCTGGTTTCCTGCTTTGGCATCTCCATTAGCATGCCTTTCTTTTCTCTTATTTTAGAAACATGTTTTTTTCCAAGGGTGAAAAGTGTCATATATTTTTGGATCTGAGAGAGAGAGAGAAAAGGGGAGACAAAAATCCAATCCAGTGTTTATAAAGTCTAAAAATAGCTTCATATGTCTCTCTCCCTCTTCTGATGCTATTGTGGTCGTTGCGTTGGGACGACAGACTAAAATACATCAAAAAACCCGTCTGGTCTTCAGAATGCGTGAGCTGAAGATACTGAACTCAATACTGAAGCCATTTGTTTTCCGTGCATGCTTGTGGCATAGTTCTGTTTTTATTTGTTCCTTCTCCTCAGTGTACGTGGTTAAAATGTACAATTGGCATCTGATCTTCCGTGAGAGTTTTCTGAGTGTGGTTTTGCCAGAACATACTGTATGAAACGTCTTTGTGGAAAAAAATAATAAAAAATGATTTTTTTATATATAAACAAACTCCAGTGATGCGTCTGATTGGCATGATATTCTGTGTACCAGTTTGGGGTTTTATCCCGGTCTTTTCCCGAACGCTGCTTTACCGTTATTCTTGTTTTTCTTTTTGCCGCACTGGACGTGTTATTCTTTTTCAAAGGTGTGATAATGCATCCATTTTTTACACCATTCTCTCTTTCACACCTTTCTTACTCTCTGCCTCTTTATCCTTTTGCCCCCCTTATCCCTCGTGTCTCTCTCTCACTCTCTGTTCTCTCTATTCTCACCATCTTCTCACTTCTGTTTTTCCTCTTTTGCTCTTTCTCTCCTATGTGTCTTTTCTCTCTCTCTACCTCTTCCTCCTTTCTTTTACCTGTCTTTCTTTTTCTTTCTCCCTTTAATACATCTTTTTTACCTACCTCTGTCTGTTTCTTTCTGTTTTTCTGTCCTCTCTTTTCCTTATTTTATCTTTCTTCTTTCTCCGTTTCCCTGTTCATCTTTCTCTCACCTTTTTCCTCCCTCTCTCTTTCTGTTCCTTTTATCTCTCTTTCCCATGTCTCTTTTTCTTGTTCTTTTTATGATGCCTTCTCTCTTGCTATTTACTTTCCTCTCTCTGTTTGCCCCCCTGCCATATCCTCCATGTCTCCCTCTCTCTCCTTTCTTTTTCTCTCTCGCTTTTTCTTTAGCATTCTCTCCCTCACTCTTCAAGGTGTTTAATTGGCATGACAAACATACAACATTATAGAGTGAGAGTTTGAGCTACGGCTACTCCCTGTCCCTCTATGGCAGGCCAGGACATAGTGAGCTGCGAGTGTGCAGCACATTCTCTGCGTTCCCCTAATAGATACAGTAATTTCTCTGTATCTGTGTTTCTCCCTCTCTCTCTCTCTCCCTACCAGCTGCCCTCTTCTTGCCCTCTTGCAGTAATAGTCTCTCCCTCTCTCTGGAGGGAAAACCTCATGGGGATGAGGGAGGGTGAGTGAGGTCGGGAAGAAGAAGGGAAGTACCAATTTCCTCACACATAGACACCACACACACTCCGGGGAATCTAAGACATCGTTTTCATTCTGTTGAAGTCACACATCCTGGTCATATGACTCCCACTGGAGCTGGTCACCAGCATGACGCAAAGCATTATGGGACAGATTGAAATAGCGTGCACTTCAGTCACGTTGAAAATGCAGATATGTTTCTGGGAAGAGCCTTTAAGAGGTGTTGCTGTGTTGTGACTCCGTAGTGTGTGTGAGTGTGTTAGGTGTGTAAAAATACATCTGAGCATCCATTTAAACATCGGGAATCAACAGCATCAGTATTTCATAATTCAATAAAGCATGCGCTCATATTTTGTATTTCATATATTTTTTTTTGGCTAAAAAAAATTCTCTGCTTATTTTTTAATTGTTTTTATTTTATATTTATTTTATATGTTCGTAGTATATTTATTTATATATTAATATTAATATATTATAATAAAAGGTAATCATATTGGATCATTATGACAGTTGTTTACATTTGTTGTTATTATTAGAAGACATGCAGTAAAAGAGCTTATCTTGTTTTTTCATTCATTCCAGACTTTTAAATAGACAGTGCTCTAACTTTACTGTCCTAACCTTTCCAGCTTGGATCTTTCAGCCAGACAACAGCCATTTTATGACAAGGTAGTGTTGCCAAGTGTAGTAAGTGATGCTGTTTCATTCAGTTTATATCATTAAGTTTTCATTCGGTTTATATGAGTAGAGTGTATAAATGACCTTGAATCTGCCAATTGTTAGACTCTCCTGGCTGCCTCTTAGTAGTACTGCTCTGCTACATGACAGCACGTGATGCTACTTGCCTTAAGACTGATACATACAAATTCAAATATAGGTCTGTTACAAGCTTCAAATAAACCATGGAAATATCTTCAAAATGTCTTTCAAACATGGAAAATATGGTCTTTACAAGTCACTGTTAGCACTAACATACTTCTTGAATCAACATTTTATCACTAGAAGACACTGGCTCTATGAAAAAGAGTGTTTTTTTAAACTCATTATTAAAGCTTGCAACTGATTTGAATGGTGGCCTGTGATGATGTTCGATTATTACCAAAGAATGTGTTGCATAATGTGCTGAATTGTTTCCAGTAAAGAATGTGTGACGAACTGCAATCAAACCGAAGCATAAGATCAGAGATTTACACTCGTAGCATGTTTGTGAATGAGTGCAAACGCATGCGAGAGATCATGTAGTGTCCTGTACATTTTAGGATGTTTCTCTGTGTGAGAATAAATTGCCTCACTTTGTTGCTGATCTTACACCAGAATGTTACCGCACGGCCCAGGAATGCCGGTGTTTGAGAAAAAGTAAAATTAGATTATAAATCTGTGAGCGGCTGTGCGTGTTAAGAGTTACCTCATCTCTGAAATATTACCCTCTTTAGCTGTGATTTACGCCACAGGGAGGCCGTGTTTGCTTTGTGTTTTAATAGAGCTATCTGCAACCAGGAGAGCAGTATGCATCATGCTCGCCTGGCATCATTATATATGACATATACTGGTGACTTGTTACATATGTTAATGCTCTTAATCCAGTGTTTTCATTCAGAAATGATCAGATTCTAGACAGGCCTAAAATTTTTTTTAAAGTAGACATTTTCCTCTGAAACCATGTAATGTAACCTAAGGTATGGATTCATCATTGCAAACAGTGGTGCTTGAATGCTTGTGAATTTTCTGTATTCCTGCATTAATAAGGCAAAAACATAATTGTTTATTTTTATTTTTATTTTTTTACATAGGTCCTAAAAAGTAGATAAAAGAGAGTCTGATTACACAAATAACACAAATATATTGTACTCTGCCGTTTATTCACTGAAGAAAATGATCTAATATTACATATCCTTGAGTGGCAAAAATATGTGAACCATTGCTTTTGGTGTCTGGTGTGACCGCCTTGTGCAGCAATAGCTACAGCTAAACGTTTACTGCTGATTAATCCCGCACATCGGCTTGGAGGAATTTTAGCCCGTTTCTCCATACAGAACAGCTTCAACTGTGGCATGTTTTTG
>CM067500.1:13418957-13501637 GCA_034552555.1 Semaprochilodus insignis | reverse complement strand
CACTACAGATATACAATATGGGTGAAGATAACAGTATGTCAGTCTATATGTGCAAGTATAAATATGCTAAATGTAAAGTGCAGAGTGATGATTGTCCATGGAGATCATCGTTTAGGTGATTTTGGTGAGATGTGCTGAACCAGGTCCATTTACCGATGCATCAGCACTACTGGCTGTTCAGTAGCCTGATGACTCGGGGGAAGAAACTATCTCGGAGGCGGCTGGTTCTGCAGCTGGTTGGCAGCTGTGAGAACAGAAGGTGGCTTGGGTGGGTGGAGTCCTTTAGAATCCTCCTGGTTTTCCTCAGGCAGCGGCTGGTGTATAAATCCAGGAGGTTTGGAAGCTGAACCCCGGTGATGTACTGAGCTGCCCGCACCACCCTCTGCAAAGCTTTCCGCTCGATAGCAGTGCAGTTCCCATACCAGGTGGTGATGGAGCCAGTTAAAATGCTCTCCACAGTACATGTGTACTAATCATGCTAAAGTAAATAAAAAAAATCTTGCAAAAACATTTTACATTTATATAATAACACATACATTTAATAAAGTGTTTGTGCTGGTTTGAACAGCAGCTTTTAAGCGTTTAATAATGATTTGGCAGTTTTCTTTTCCAAACTATTATTAAAGCATGCATTGAAGCGCTTTTGGCCCAGTTTGAAAGCTTGTTAAGTGCTGACATCACAACAAGGAGGTCAAATGTGTGACCTTTGGCTTCATTTCTAAACTAGTACTATCACTAATACTGGGGCCTTTTTCCTCTAAATCAACCTGAATAGGCTTTAAAGTGGTAAGTGATAATGTGCTCATTTGCATTAAAGCACTTACAGAAGTCACTGTATAACACACAAATGTACCATTTCTCTGTTGCTGTAGCTGTAGTGTTGTTCATCTCTCACAGTTTGACCTTTAATCGACTTTTGGAGAATTGGAGAGGTCACTCCGTTATCAAATGATCTCACCTTTGACTGTTTGATTCTAGGAGATGTGGGACAGAACTTTAACCCGCAATGTGTTGTGATCTTATGTGACCCTTAGACTTATAAGATGACGTGTAGTGCATGTGAATAGGTAGGGACATCCGTCTAGGTAAACTCATTGTTGTGCAGCAGGCAGTCAAAGGTTAAGGTAACACTCCTATCAGAAGTCAGGGCACATGAAAAGACCATTATTAGCCCTGCATCAATAATTGGAAATTAGAATAGCTTCCTGCTATTAAAATAGACATTGCACACGTTTACCATACTGACTTTTTAGCAGGCTCAGTGCCTGAATGGTACGACATGATTTAGGTGTTGAATGCTATTGTACTACTACAACAACAGAAACAACAACAACAACAATAATAATAATAATTTAGAAAATAAATAATAACAAGAAGAAGACGGAGAATGAGTATTTCACATAGTTCCTTTTTCCACACTCAAGGTTGCTCACGGTGTATTAAAAGCTTTTTTGTTGTTGTTGTTCTAGGCTTAGATTTAACTTTAAAAACGTATTTTGAAATATTTAAATTATTTATTTATTTTGTGTCATTGAAAATGATACAAAAACATGATATTTCAACTTTTATTCATGAATATGTGCTCATTTCAAATATGACACCTGCACATCAGCCAGATGTTCACCACTGCGTTATGTCACTTTTCCTTTTAATAGCCCATTTTGGAAAAAAAAAAAATTCTACCATTTTACAGCTTTCAGCATTATTTAGCCATGCAGCTTTATGGGGTCTTCATTGTCATTTTAAGACTACACCTGCACCTAAAAGGCAGTATATTGTCACTGTTAAATGAGGTTTTGCCCTCTACTGTAAAGTTACCATTTTAGAAGACTGGTTTTTCTTTGGACAGCGGCGATATGTTGCTCCAGAATGTGTTCAGTTGTAATAGAGCTTTCACAGATGCATCCACTAAACATCCCGTGCAGTAACCGACCCTGGCTGTAGGACCTAATGTTGGTAACAATCTGGATGGTCCTTTACTTGTCTTTTACAGATGCCATGGACATTCAGTGGGTTTTGGATTTGCATAGATTTCTCTGGATTTGTAGAAAGTTAAATACCTGAATTACTTGCAAAAGCTTTCTAAAGAACATTGTTATTAATGAATTAATGTACAGCTGTACTATTTCATCATTGTCCAAAGCTAGTGTTTCAGTTTTGTTGTTGATTTTTTATTTTTGTACATCATTTGAACTCGCCGGCTGTCCTTTAGTTTGTGTGGAAAATTTCATAATGAATTGTATTCTGAATGACAACATCTGTTGTACATAAAACTGGATTTGACTTCACTTGATTTGACCAATATCAGTTGGAAACTAATTGTAACATCCATTAAAAGTTAACAACCGTCTTGACATCTTCTTTAAAGTTACTATATTTGTTTTTCTTTGTACAGGTATAACTCACTAAATCAGATATGAGTCACTTATTAATAGAAGGCCGGTACTGTGTAGAAATGATGCTGCAGCTTTCCAGGCTTTTGATAATTCCATGTTTATGACATGCTATCACTTGGACTTTAATAAACAAATTGATGACAGTGTTAAATTGTGTGTAAAATCTCACTACATCTTTATAAGCAACAGTAAAGCACTCTGATCTACACGGAACACAAATACAAATACGCACTACCTGGCGCAAGAGTACTTCCTCTCACATCTAAACTGCAATGGGGCTTAAACTATGGGCTTATAACTCGAGACCATATGTCTTCATAATGAAAGGACAACAAGTGAGAACAATTTGCAGGTCCTCATTTAAACACAAATTGAATTTTTTTGTTGTTGGAAAAACTAAAACAGCAACAAGATTGGCTTGTAGATAGCGAGGAAGTCGTAAGGTAAACATAGCTAAGTTGTCTTCTCACAGCCTTCCCAGTGGGGATGAGTGGATTGATAACTAAATATCGATACTTCTGATCCTGGGTTTCACTTTTAGGAATATATTCTAGCGCATAAATATCTATATCATTTGTTTATTTATTTACCAGGGTGGATGTGTGTCCTGCCACTCGATGAACATGAAAATAACAAAATGCTGAAATGATGGCGTAGAATAGGAACTGCTTTTCCATCCACATTTTTCCCTGCTCCCAAATGAAGTTTGTTAATTGGCAGACTTTTCTGAACTAATTATCAATAGACTCACGAGCAAGCCGTATGAGATGTAACATGGCTCTTGTAAATAACATAGTACATGTGGCCTACACTGCCACTAAAACGAGCAGCAGATAAATAGATATACTTATTTGTTACTTTATAATCTGGCATGCTTTAATAAATGAATAAATAAATGTTTATTAGATATATAATGATTTTTTACATGTAACTGTTCAGATATTATTCTGTTCAGTACACATTTAGTTAATCATTTACAGTTTACATGTACTAGTACTAGTTTAACTGAACCTAACCTGAACACTGTTGAACACTGAATTGAATTATGTTATTAAAAAAGAAGCACAGAGATTCTCTGACATTTCTGAAAGTATATTTATTATTAATGTCAGACTTTTGGTTAAAATTTTGTCGACATTTACCATTTATCATTGCTGGAAATCACAAGCTTTAAAGCATCGGTGTTGGTATCAGGGTATTGGCTTTGATATTACTTGGTATTTCATCAGATGTAAAATCAGTGGTATCGCCCAGGACTATTTCCCACAACTGCTTCAAGAGTGGGTCTTGAATTACCGATGGTCTAGCACGTTTTGCACGGTTGTTAGGAGTCTGTACTTCTGTTTTCTCTGTAGCTTTGAATTATTATTTGAACTTCAGTTTCAGAAGTTCTTGGGTGGATTAGCGTATTTCTAGTCTCCCCAGAATGTCACGCTTCCGGGTTTCCCTGCCGCCTCCGCCTCCCGGACTCCATCTCCCAGAGTTCACTCCCTGATGACGTCACAGCGCTCCCGAATTCTAAATTACACACACCTGCTGCTCGTTCCCCTCACTGCATTTAAACCCCTCACAAACACTCAGTCACTGCGGGGTGTTGTTTGTTATTTGACTCTCTCTCTTTTGGATTCTCCTCTTTGGAGTTGTTCGCTGGTTTGTTTGTTATCTCTGGTTTTGACTTCCTTTTTGTTTATTGGTTTACCCTTTTCGATTCTGCTCTAGTTTTGTTTGCTGGTTCATTCTGACTCTCCGGTTCTCGACCCCTACCTGTCTCTCTCTGTTTATGCCTCAGTCTCGTCCTATGGCAATGTGTGTCTTCTTGTTGCTGCTGAATCTGATTGTCCAGTTGTTGAACAAAAACCCTTTTGACTTTTAGCTTGGCCTGCGTCGAATTACGTCTGTTGTTTCTGACACAGAAGTACCCCTGGGAAAATCAATCATTTGTACTTAATTGTTGTTTTGGCTGGAAATTCAGCAAATGAAGGGTGTGGCCTTTGACTTTTGCACAGTAAAACGGAGGAAGAATGTGTTGTTTTCAGTAAAGTGATGAATATCTAGCTTTAGGAGAATACGGGGTTAGTTCCTGATGCTTCGCTGCAGTCCAGACATTGCTGAATTCCATCAGTGGCGCACCATTTTAAACATTTCCATAGCTCTCCAGTTCTAGCTGTAACTGAACTGAGGTTATCTCAAACGTACTGTAATGGATTCATCATATGACCATGGCCGTATGTGTGTTGTATACTCACAGTAAATGTTCAGGGCTCAATGCGTGTATTTGTCAACACTAGTGGCCTTTTGCACAACATCACTATCTTAGTATCTGCAATCACATTTGGATCTGAAGTGGACTGTGAGATGAAAGAGCTGCGTTGCTTGCCTGCTATCAGTACAATGACTTTATCACCCTGATATAAAGGTGTCACTACGGGTAGGGTTTACTTCCTTCTTTGCCACCACTTTACTATCAATAACATTTAGATTTCATGTATTAGAATCTACTTGTATACATAGTTACATCTAATTCTAGAGTATTTACTTGGCAGCTGATGATTTTGTATTCCAGAATAGTTTATAGGGCTATTTGTAGTTCTATATTAGTTTGTAACAGTAATTGTAAACAGTAACACAATGAATAGTTTCTAACTAGCTATAGACTTTCATTCAGTCTCCTTTATGTTAATTCTCCTTTACTTCATTTACAAATATGTGTGTGGCTGCCATCTAGAGGCCAGTTTCAAACAAGCCAACAGGAAAGTCATTATTGCACAACACTTTTCCACCTAACTAAATTCTTAAGAGCTAAACAGTTAAGAATTCAGAGTGGTTTGGTGTGAAATGAAACTTACCTAGCTGGAACTGTTCACAGTGGTGAACAGGAACCAGATGTCCACCTCTAAAAGCTCCCTCACGTGATGAAATGGTTATGAATTGGTTTGAGAGCTTTGAGAACAGTTTTTTTTTGCTTACAATTAACTTTTTTACCCATTAATGGTGAAGATGTACATGTAGGAAGTTTTACAGCAAAACAGTAATTTTTTAGATTTACCACTATTTTGCCATTATCAACATTGCATGTGAAACTCAGAAGACACACAGAGATTTGGTGGTTCATGCCGAAAAACTGATTTAATCTCATAATCTGCATTAAAAAAGGCACAACATTTTCCTTTATGATATATGTAATAATATATTATATTACCAATAGATTTTGCCAATAATTACTTGGGGGGGCGGTGAGGATAATGTTCCATTAACTTTAAGTTAGAGGTTAAGAATGTTTTTTCTGCACATGTAAAGTTAACATTTTGGGGATATGAGGTTTTGTTCCATATGAAATACATATACAGTACCATGTGGTTTAAACACAGAATTAAACCAACTTATTAAAGAAGCATCAGAACAATTATACAAGATACAAAATATAAATACAGTCCATCTGTTGCTACGTAGTTTATTAGCCCCTTTTCTGACAACAGTACAGCTATGTTTTTTCGGGTGGTGGTCTATTCTTTGGGTGGTAGTCTAATCTCAGCACGCAATGTTAGCAATGTGGTGTTAGTAGAAGTATATCAGATACAGTATACATTGGTGTCACTGCAAGGCTGAATGTGCGTTGCCCGCCAAACATCTAGCCAAGAGTGGCTCTGTGGTCACCCAGTAGGGGGCCCTGTTCCCTAGATACTGATTTACTGCTCAGCTGTTTCAAACCTGCGATCAGTTCTGTCACTTTTGTTATTATTAATTCTGAATTTATTCTGTTTCTTGATGATCAGCTTTAGATACTTTTGCCATTAAAGTGATGGTTTTTGTAAATGTCCTGTTGGTCAGTCAAGACATGTTTGCTTGTTTAGAGGCTAATGTAGTTAACAAGCAATAGAGCTCGTTTTCCCCTGATTAGCATAGCACTAACTGCATGTTCACTGTTGTTACGTTAAATGTGGAGTTGTTCAGTAATCTCTAATAGACATACGCAGCAAGTCATGAGAAACTTGTGTCAGTGATTATATGACAGTACCAAAGTGCCAAACGACTGGTTTATTACTAATAATAGTGATACTGAAGATTATTCCATGAACAGCATGTTTCAATAACTTAAGTGAAGTTTTCTGTGTGTCTTTTCAAATGTCTTTTAAATCTATCTCTTTTAAATCTAAATTTTCCACGATACGTTAATACCCTATGCAGCATCATGAGTGACATACAACTTAGCACTTTGTGTATTCAGTATTGTGTAATTCTACCTTGTTGACTGCCATAGTCGTCAGAGAAACCCAAAACTGTATCAGTGTATACAGTGGTCTTATGAATGGACATTATTGTGTTACAATGCTTTTATAATGTATTATGCGTACAGGATTCCTGGAAAGTCACTTTAATGTGGACCTCAGGGTGAATGTGGAGAGATATCTGCCCAAATGCTGTGAACATTCACGGATCACTGACGTGGAGATATACAGTAGGAAGACCAATATCATGTTCTACTGGAATCTGTACAATTACAACATTCTAACATGTAGAGATCCCAATATTAAGGTCCATATGTTTGGTTGAACAAGTCTAATTTCCACACGGCCTCCCTTACCTCAAACGCATCTCAGCCAAGACGTGCTTAGTTTTTGAAGTTTGCTTCTTTAAACGGTATAAACATTATTTCTAGGTTATCTAGGTGTCATTACTGCACACATCAGATGAAAGCCAGTAATGATTTGGCTCTATTATATTTTATATACTTTAAGAAATATTTGGTGAAAGCTAATATAAGAATCTGGGTCATTATGCTTGCCAAACACCATATCAAATCCGTTGTTATAGTGCATTACGGTATTAGTGTGGGGCTGTAATATAGCAAAGCAGATGAATAACTTGCAATCAGAGCCAGCCAGGCTAAAGTACAGCCTCCATATGGGGTAGGGGTGGTTTGGGGGTCTGGGTGTTGCTGTAACACTGTTACAACGAAGACCCCCAAGTAAGCAGTCAGAGAACTCCATTTACCCCCTATACATTAACATAGTTCATTTTTCCCAAGTGCGAATGCACAGATTTAGATTATAGATGTCATGTAAATGTACATATTTCACTTTCATGCACACATTTCATGCACAAATATTTTTAGGTGTTAGTTATAATATACACCTATTAGAGTGGAAACGATGTACACATTTGAACGCAGTAAATTTGGCGCTTGTCTGGTTTGGGTGCAGGGTGTGTGTGGTTGTTTATGTTATGTTGGCTGACGGTGTGTTTAGTGGTCTGCTGGGAGAAGTTCACGCTCAGCTGCTTCTATATCCTCGCACTCATTCTGCCACCCACCGCAGTGAGGAGGCACCTGCATGGCCCACACCTGCGTATGTGTGAGTGTGGTAATGAACCATCACCAGGCGCCATGCATGGCCCTCCACTCGCCTCCTCTCTGCCCCCGCTCTTCCCTCTCTCCTCTTTCCCCAGCCTTCATTATTCTACCTTTCGCTCACCCGTTTTACTTGTGTGAAGATTCTGGACGTGTCTTCTTTCCATCCACTTTAACATGATTAATACACAACAACACCTGAGTTTAATCGTTCGATAGACCCATAACCCCCCTCCAACTCATTGGGTAACTCTATCAACCCATTTCCACTGTTCCAATGGCTCCCATGGCTGTGCTGCACCAAGTTCCACAGTTACGCTATATCCGTTTTCTTGGTTACATGGCACCCGTTTCCAGTGATTATGGTACATTTGAACCATGGTTACCGTACACCAATTCCCACGGCTATACTACATGCTTTTCATTGCCTGCGCTACACCCATTTTGTTAATTAAACTACACCCACTTCCATGGGTCCACTGCACTACACTATGGTCACATTAAGCCCTTTTCCATTGTTATGCTACACCCAATTTCTACCATTACTCTGGACTTAATACCATGGTAACATTAAACCATTTTTATGATATACCTAAGCTGTGACTGAAACTGGGCCCCATTCACTAGCCTATATAGTGCACTATGTTGGGGTGCAGCCATTTTGCAGTGGTGTCCGAAAACATAGTGCAGACAATCCAGTTGACTCAAAACAATCCCACGAGTAGTCTACAGCCAATGTACCCTAGAGGATAGGGGATACCCAAAATGCACTGCTGTGTTCAGTTTGAAGATTCATTCAGTGCAGTCAACCTCAGCTGTTATAGTGAACTGGTGACGGGACCTTTATAGTGTTTATGTGATGGAATCTGCTGTTGCACAATAATGAGCAAACCTGTGTGTCGTTTTCTGCCATCACAATTACTGAATCAGAAACAGCACCAGTTACGTGTTTACAGTGTGCATAAGGGGTTCCCAGCCTTTTCCACTTCAAGCTCCACCTATCATTTACTAGAAGACTTAAAGGTCATCAGAATGTTGGATATTTTACGTGTATTTCATGTGTCTGGGTCCCTACACCCACAGCGTGTGAAATTTATCAGTCAACATAACATATCGACAGAATGGTGGGAAATTTGGTAGATTGTTTCTGCAACACTGCAATGGTGTCGTGCCAGACTGTCATGGAGTGACTCAGAATGGCAGCGGGTCATCTTCAGTGACAAGTCCCGCTTTTGTTGGAAGAGACGACCAACGTATCTGTATGTGGAAGCACCGTGGTCAGCACCAAGATGAACGGTTTGTTTGTCATGCGTCACACGTCCAGAAGGCCTGGTGTCACTCCACCTCCACCCCTACCGCACCATCTGCAGGAACTGGGTGAGGATATTCAAACTGCATGGGATGGATTATCACAGGACACCATTAGGAACCTCTACAACTCCATGCCGAGACGTCTGCATGTTGAGAGACACTACTTCTGTATGTGTAGCTAAATAAATATTGCACATATCAGTCTAAATTTATCATCATTTATTGTTCCTGGTAACCTTTATCTTCCTTCTTAATAGCATTGTAATCGCACACTTCCTTTTGGGTCCGACTGTTTGTTTGATGATGGACGCGTTTGATCCATTTTTACACTAGATCAATTTCCAGGGTTAGTCTGTATCCCTTTCTGTGATTGTACTACACCTATTTGGATTGTGATTCTGCATGTAGTTACAGTCTCAGGTCTGAGATGACATGTTCGTTACTGGCTGAATGCTATTACGGTGAAGAAGAAAAGGCGAAGACATTTGAAATATTCTAAACTATAGAGCATTAAAGTGATTTTGAAAGATGATCCATTCTGTGAGCACTAACTTCAATAACATTGCAGTTTAATAAACTACATATTGCAAGACGAGTAATGAAATGGGGTGAGTACCTATCTTTAGCTGGTGCGCTAATACTAGAAGCCAGTCCTACCCCCCGGCAGTACGTGATAATGTGTTATTGAGTGGTAACTGCAGTGTTTGTAGTGATGGTAATGAAGCTGTAATCCTCTGCTGTTTTTTTTTTTTTTTTTTTTTTTTTTTTTCATACTACCTGCACACACCTTTCTCTTTTTTCAGAGCTCTTCACACACTTATTCACTCTGCACACAAAAGGCATTCTCTCTCTCTCTCTCTCTCACTCTCTCACTCTCTCTCTCTCTGTCTTCAGTTCAATAAGATTTATTGGCATGGTTGCTTTACATGCAGTGTTGCTAAAGCCTTTATTCAGTGGTAGACAATCCACTAGTACTAGTAGTGACATGTAAAATAATAAACGTGTGTAGCATATCACTTTCTCACTTCTTCCTCTTCTTTATCTTCTATATGTTTGCGCATTGCAGGAAGGGATTACGATGGCTAGGAGCTGCTGTAACTTGCAGGACAGGTCTTACTCATGCAGTGGTCACACCAAAAGGTAAAATACCATTGCTAAACCCAATGGTCTGCTTTGTGGCTAGCTCTGTAGTGTTTGTCCTGGAGAGATGAGGAATGGGAGATAAGACAGGTTTAAGGTCTAATCTCAGTAAGTCAGCACTAAAATCCATTCTTAAAATCAGTGCCTTTGTAAATGAGTTCATAAGTAAACCACTTGGAAAACCACCTTAAAGCAAATAGACATAGATGAATACACATACAATACATTTGTTAGTTAGTATGATATGTTGGAACATTGCTGGGAAGATTTGATTGCACTCGGCCACATAACCCTTAGTTAGGCTGGATGATTAGTTTTGGATCACTCCAACTCCTACTGGATGGAGGTCCATCACTCCAGAGATCATAGTTCCACTGCTCCACAGCCCAGTCTTATACCCCTGTAGCCCATGGGGCAGCTACTCCAGAGTGTCCCATTCTATTGATTAGTTATTTGCTATGGAGATTATGGATGTGTGTGTGTGTGTGCAACTGAACACCTGGGTCAGGAAATAATGCTGAATTCACTCATTAGAAGAGCTGTCTGAATACTTTTGGGCATATGGTGTAGTGTAATTTGAACATATGCTGCTCTTTGGAAAGATGGCGCTTTGGTAAAAAGTAGCCCAACGGGACCTGAGTGAGGAGAACAGCTTGCTACTGTTACCCTTTGTTTGTTTATTTGTTTTGCAAGACTGAAACAATGTGGTTTACCTCGTTATCCCCTAATCACCCCCGCAGGGAAGTGCCTGGACACCTGGAGAGGGACGAGTCCTTTCTTTCATTTCAGCTCAACAGAGACAATGATTCCTTTAATAAGGACACCGGGTGACAGATGCCGTTTATTTAGTGCTAACTGATGTTAAAGTGATAGATCTAATTTACATAGTTCTTACCTTCTCCCAGCTGGACAAAAGGATGGACAAAATTCAGGCTTCACAATGGCCACAACTGTTTGACACACCAATAGACCAAGATACACCTACATCTTTATGTGACATGCTTTTGCTTACTTGTGCATGATTTATATACAACAGTACAGCATGTTGTACAGTATAAGAACCCACATAAACGAGTCTATTAGAGATTTCCTAACAACAAATAATGATTGGCATACAAATAGCACCATGCTAATTGGTGTGGTACAAGGGTTTCGCCACCTATGTGTATTAATGTACACATGTACAAATAAATATGTCACAGTAGCAGCTGGCTAATTAAACATCTTCAGTTTGAGACAACATAGCTGCTCTCGTGTTTGAATTTGGATATATAATTTTTCTTGAACCGAATTTAAACTGTAGTTTTAAAAGTTGATTTTAGTTTTCTGGTGGGCCGCTATGCTAAATAGTTATTATCAGGTGGGCCTTGGGGCAGAAATGGTTGCGAACCCCTGGTATAAGCTTCCATTACTTGTTAGCCACATTAGCTTATAAAGAAACACATTACAGACACCAAACATGTCTTTACCGAACTACATTCAGGTTCATCTGCGGGTTACACTGATTATGGAAATATAAGTTCTTGCCCAACCATCACTTTATGTGTTGGCGCTGTGTCGTTTATTTGAAGATGATCTGAAACAAGTTGCACCACGTTTCATACAGTGGGTCAGGGAGGATCTGAGATCGCTCCAAGATTAGCTTAAACCCAGACATAGCACACATGATTAAGATAATCAAGGTATGATGTTTGATGCTTTAGTTTTACCCTGGAGCTCTGAGCTAATGCAGCTAACAAGTAATGGAAGCTTATGCCCCTCCAATTACCATGGTGTTAACTACATAACTAAACCATCATTGGCCTCAAAATGTGGGGAGTCGTTAAGAAGTTTCCAACAGACTTAATAATATGATACACTGATGGATCGCTTGATGCACTGTTATCTATAAACATGGACTAATGAGGGGCTTAAAATGTCTAATTGTTGGCCCAGTCAGGAGACTGAGAGTTTGATCCCTGGTGATACCATAGCCATCCGTGACCAAGCGTCCAAGAGACCATAATATTTACTCTCTCTCTCTCTCTCTCTCTCTGTCTCTTTCTCTCATTTTGTTTCACATGTCTCTGAGAAGCTTCATCCTGGCCTTCAGCCCTTTTCGGCTTGATAGCATTGTGTAAAAGAAGGAGACCTAACTAACAGGTGGTTAAGTTCAGAACAGAATTAATGAGCAAAAAGTAAACACCTTGAAGATATGGACTAGTGTACCGGGTTGAACTGCATGAGTTTGTATTCAGTTTAACAGCCCATCCAGTGCAATCACATATTACAATCCACTTCTTACTGGCCTCTTAATGCCTGCAACTGGGCATTTGTTTCTCCACAGCACTTTTTGCTCTTTCCCTTTTGGATTCTTCACTGTTTTGAAGATATTGTGTATATAGTACACTATAGTATATTTATACAGTATATCAAGTATACTAGTATATTTGACTGTGGCTGTGGGTGTGTGTGAGTGTCTATTTGGTAGTTAGGCAAAGAGAATGGTATCTGTGTCCTTTCTTTGTTTGTTATCAATGTGTAAGTTAAATAAGTTATGCACGGTTATATTTCAGCTACTTTGGAATTTTGTATGTCATTTTGTCTGCCAGTCGAACCAGTTTTTTGTTTTAAACCTGTGAGTGTGTGTGTGTGTGTGTGCGCATGTGTGCACTAGATACCACTGCTTTCCACTGCTGTGCTTTAACCTAGATCAGATCTGTAATGTTACACTCACACTGTTTCCATCCTATTACAGAGAATTTACCACCATGTACATGGTGATATGCCTGATTTAGTCTCATATGATAAAGGTAAGAGAACAGGTTTTGTGTAATTACCATGTACAAAGTTAAATACATCACCACAATATTACAGAAGACTTACAGTTGCAATAAACCCTTTAGAATTACAATTATAGATCAACACACACACTAACTAAACTAATATCACACAAACAGTTGTACTTTTCATGTCTTCAGTTAAGCACATTGAGTAACATCCACAGTGCAGGCTAAACAAAAACCCTTGAGGACGAAGTTTGGACACAGTTCATCAGTACTTTTGGGATTACAGTCCTTTCCAGTATCCTGATAAGGTCATAGCCAAGACTTTGAATTAGCCATTCCGAAACACAAATCTCAGCCATTCTATTTGACCAGTATTAACTGGTGTGCTTTGGGTCACTGCCTTGTTCCATCACCCGACGTCTCCTCAGCCTGAGGTCATGGACGGCTGCCCTTACATGTTTTGATACACCTTTGAATTCACTGTTCCCTCAATGATCGCAAGGCATCCAGGCCCTGAGGCACCCAGGCACCCCAAACCATGATGCTTCACAGTTGGGATGAGGCATTGGTGTTGCTGTCTTTCAGCAGTGGCTTCCTTTGTGGTGTCCTTCCATGAACACCATTCTTGTTCAGTGTTTTTATTATGCTAGCCACATGCTAGCCACATTTATTATGCTAGCCACAAAGGTTGTGGCAGTTCGTAGAGTCTTCTATGAGCCTTTTACTGTTAACACTGAAACACCTTTTGCCAGTTTGGCAAAGTCATTAACACAAGGTACACTTAGCTTTTCCAGTCTGTACCGTGGATGTTCCTCAAAGTGCTGAATAAAAGACTTGAAAAATACGACTTTTGCTGAGTTATTAGTTTAGTTAGATTGTTTTAGATTGTCTATAGGCTAATTGTGGCTAGTAATCAATGCAGAAATCCAGGTAATTCTAAAGGGTTTATCTAGTTTTTCTTATAGTGGTATTTACTGAAATACTGGATCATTAAAAGCTTAAAAATACCAGGTATTTCTTACATAATTTACTCTGTATTCACATATTGAACTTACAAATTAGGCATCAAATATGACTTGTAGAACTAAGTATGTACAGACTATGTACCAGAAAATGACTTGGCGAAAATGACTTCTTATGTAGCAGACTACTGCTGCTATTAGATACTTAGTTTTCAAATGTTACCATTGTGGCTGGACGAGTCAGTCCTGTTTGCTGATCAGCATCTATTGCAGGAATGGTTAACATCATATCTCAGCATTATATACCAAACCAGAACACAGCAGGATGTAATGTAGAAGCTTGTCAGAGATAGATGTGTGCTCTTTTCTTTCTTCAGAAAATGCACAAGAGAGAGAGATATAATCTGAATATCTTGGGTGCGAGTAGCATGATGAAGAATGCACAGAGCAGCACAGCACTCACTCAACCAGCTGTAAATCTGATTATCAGTGAGAACACTCTCAGATAAACTCACTCTATCTGCACACCAGCTGCAACCTATACTCATCCCCAAACAAACAGGACAGAGAGAGATAGGGTGGGGGTGGGGGACGGGGGGTGTGCTGGGAGAAAGAGAGAGGGAAGACCGAAAAAGAGATAAGAGAGGGAAAAGATGAGAGAGAGAGACAAGTAGGTAGGTAGAGGTGAGGGAGGAAGAGAGAAGGATGTGAACGAGAGGGAGAGGGAAAAAGAGAGTAAGGTTGAGAGGTGAGGGAGAGAGAGAGAGAGAGAGCGAGAGAGAGAAGTGTGTTAGAGTGAGAGAGGAATCTAAGCTTCAATCTCAGCTTAAGTGATAAAAGTTCATGCCAATCTGCAGTAAGCTGAGCACGACACGCTCCGCTCTGATTTAGCCTGTACGGACTGATATCGAGCGCAGTACAGTATGATCTCCGTAATCACACCGTTTTATACTTGCCCTCTGTTTATTTATCGACAGTGTTTTATTTCTAGGCAGTGCAGTGCCAAAATACTGACTGCCTTTAGTATCAAACCGCAAGTACTACTTTACAATCACTTTAGCACAATCTGGAGTTTCACTACTTTACAGTCACTTTAGCACAATCTGGAGTTTTACTACTTTACAGTCACTTTAGCGCAATCTGGAGTTTTACTACTTTACAGTCACTTTAGCACAATCTGGAGTTCTACTACTTTACAGTCACTTTAGCACAATCTGGAGTTTTACTACTTTACAGTCACTTTAGCACAATCTGGAGTTTCACTACTTTACAGTCACTTTAGCGCAATCTGGAGTTTCACTACTTTACAGTCACTTTAGCGCAATCTGGAGTTCTACTACTTTACAATCACTTTAGCGCAATCTGGAGTTTCACTACTTTACAATCACTTTAGCGCAATCTGGAGTTCTACTACTTTACAATCACTTTAGCGCAATCTGGAGTTTCACTACTTTACAGTCACTTTAGCGCAATCTGGAGTTTTACTACTTTACAGTCACTTTAGCTCAATCTGGAGTTTTACTACTTTACAGTCACTTTAGCTCAATCTGGAGTTCTACTACTTTACAGTCACTTTAGCGCAATCTGGAGTTTTACTACTTTACAGTCACTTTAGCTCAATCTGGAGTTTCACTACTTTACAGTCACTTTAGCGCAATCTGGAGTTCTACTACTTTACAATCACTTTAGCGCAATCTGGAGTTTTACCACTTTACAGTAGCTTCAGTACAATCTAGAGTTCTTCTCCAGTCTTTCTTCACACAATAATTCCACCACAGGGTGTATGTTTTTCAGAGCTCCAGGTGAGATTATTTTGTGGTCCCCCCATCTAGCTAGCTGATGTACTGTAAATTGATGTGCTGATAGCATTGACTATTACAAGCTGCCTATATTCTGCAAATGTATAACTGGTTCATTTCTTTGGATTGGTTCAGGATTATAACAGTTACGGTTTAAATTACAGTTAATTTTCCTGACCTAGTGGTCTGTCTCACAACACAGTATTACTTGTTTATCCAGCTAACTGGATACCTCCTCATGTTTTATGCAAACTAACTGATCGTAAACATTACACTTTCATGTACACATGCTTGAGGGTTATGCTGCCTTCAAATTTAACCAGTTGCTTTTTCCACCTCACTTGACAACTTAGACAATAGTAAAAAGTTGATGGGGACACCCTGGCAGATGTGGGGCAGATGTAAGCAGTTGCTTATGTTGCTAACTAGATAGAGCTGGCATTGATCCATCATCAGTCCTAAGAGTTACATGTCACTCAACATTTTATGAAGGTAGAACTTCATTAAAGTTTAACTACAATATTATTTAATTAATTACATTTTTCAGTCAGTTAATCAGTCAGTCAGAGAGACAATTAATCAGTCAGTCACTCAGGTTATCAGTTAGTCAGTTAATCAGTCAGTCAGACAGACAGTTAATCAGCCAGTCAGTTAATCAACCAGTCAGTTAATAAGTCAGTAATCAGCCAGCCAGCCAGTCAGTCAGTTAATCAGTCAGTCTATCAGTTAATCAGTCAGTCTATCAATTAATCAGTCAGTCAATTAATCAGACAGTTAATTAGTTAGTCAGTTAATCAGACAGTTAATTAGTTAGTCAGTTAATCAACCAGTCAGTTAATCAGTCAGTCTATCAGTCAATCTTTCAGTTAATCAGCCAGTCAGTTAAACAGCCAGTCAGTTAATCAGTTAATTAGTCAATCAGTTAATCAGCCAGTCAGTTAATCAGACAGTTAATTAGTCAGTCAGTTAATCAACCAGTCAGTTAACCAGTCAGTAATCAGCCATCGAGCCAGTCAGTTAATCAGTCAGTCTATCAGTTAATCAGACAGTTAATTAGTCAGTCAGTCAATCAATTAATCAGTCAGTCTATCAGTTAATCAATCAGTAATCAGCCAGCCAGCCAGTCAGTCTATCAGTTAATCAGCCAGTCTATCAGTTAATCAGTCAGTCTATCTGTTAATCAGTCAGTTAATTAGTCAGTCAGTTAATCAACCAGTCAGTTAATCAGTCAGTAATCAGCCATCAAGCCAGTCAGTTAATCAGTCAGTCTATCAGTTAATTAGCCAGTCTATCAGTTAATCAGTCAGTCTATCAATTAATCAGTCAGTCTATCAGTTAATCAATCAGTAATCAGCCAGCCAGCCAGTCTTTCAGTTAATCAGCCAGTCTATCAGTTAATCAGTCAGTCTATCAGTTAATCAGCCAGTCTATCAGTTAATCAGTCAGTCTATCAATTAATCAGTCAGTCTATCAGTTAATCAATCAGTAATCAGCCAGTCAGTCTATCAGTTAATCAGTCAGTCTATCAATTAATCAGTCAGCCTATCAGTTAATCAATCAGTAATCAGCCAGCCAGCCAGTCAATCAGTTAATCAGTCAGTCTATCAGTTAATCAGTCAGTCTATCAGTTAATCAGTCAGCCAGTTAATCAGCCAGTCAGAGGAGTGAAGTTGCGTTGTTGTAAGATTTGTAGATTCTCTGTTTTTATTTTGGCACTATTGTTCTTTATTATATCAGGCTACCTGCAATTTTTGGCCCCCAGTTTGGTTTGTGCTGTTGATTTGTGGTGTAGTTTTACTGATTAATATAATAATAAGAATAAAAAATACTGTACCTGACAGTGATGTGATCATGAATATGAGTGCTTACATTATTAAATAGTATTACGATCTATTACAATAATTCTAAAATTATAAAAATGATGCTGTTGAATTGTTATTGTTATAGCTTGACTTTCTGTACATCTGAGCGGCGTGCTGGTGTTGCCTCTCACACGCTCCACAAGCACTTGCTCTTTTTTCAGTTGATTTTACAGTAAAGGCTTCTTATCAGACAGCATCTACGGAAACAGAACAAAGGAAATCTGATCTACAGTCAGCTCTGGAAGCAGATTGATATCAGAGTCCTCTTTCCATTCATAACCTCTGTGTTCATTGTTATGAATCTTATCTCACCTCTGTCATCATTTTCTCCATCCCTCACCAGCCTGTTCAACAACCAGGAACTACAGTTCTGTGCAAAAATCTTAGGCAGCCAAGAAAAATATGGAAAATGATTTATCGGCAGAAGGAGTGTTTTTGCCAGTTGAAAACTATATAGCTGTGGTTTTACAGTCCCGTACCCCTCCAGATATTTACCCCTCCAGACAAAAATTTACATTTTTCATTGGTCCATTCATTTCAAGTTACGTCAAAAAATACAAATTGACAAAAATGGAGAGCAGCGTTTTATAAGACATTAANAGTATCTACTATATAAACAATTCAGTATCTACTATGAATTATTCAGTATCTACTATATAAACAATTCAGTATCTACTATGAATTATTCAGTATCTACTATATAAACAATTCAGTATCTACTATGAATTATTCAGTATCTACTATATAAACAATTCAGTATCTACTATGAATTATTCAGTATCTACTATATAAACAATTCAGTATCTACTATGAATTATTCAGTATCTACTATATAAACAATTCAGTATCTACTATGAATTATTCAGTATCTACTATATAAACAATTCAGTATCTACTATGAATTATTCAGTATCTACTATATAAACAATTCAGTATCTACTATGAATTATTCAGTATCTACTATATAAACAATTCAGTATCTACTATGAATTATTCAGTATCTACTATATAAACAATTCAGTATCTACTATGAATTATTCAGTATCTACTATATAAACAATTCAGTATCTACTATGAATTATTCAGTATCTACTATATAAACAATTCAGTATCTACTATGAATTATTCAGTATCTACTATATAAACAATTCAGTATCTACTATGAATTATTCAGTATCTACTATATAAACAATTCAGTATCTACTATGAATTATTCAGTATCTACTATATAAACAATTCAGTATCTACTATGAATTATTCAGTATCTACTATATAAACAATTCAGTATCTACTATGAATTATTCAGTATCTACTATATAAACAATTCAGTATCTACTATGAATTATTCAGTATCTACTATATAAACAATTCAGTATCTACTATGAATTATTCAGTATCTACTATATAAACAATTCAGTATCTACTATGAATTATTCAGTATCTACTATATAAACAATTCAGTATCTACTATGAATTATTCAGTATCTACTATATAAACAATTCAGTATCTACTATGAATTATTCAGTATCTACTATATAAACAATTCAGTATCTACTATGAATTATTCAGTATCTACTATATAAACAATTCAGTATCTACTATGAATTATTCAGTATCTACTATATAAACAATTCAGTATCTACTATGAATTATTCAGTATCTACTATATAAACAATTCAGTATCTACTATGAATTATTCAGTATCTACTATATAAACAATTCAGTATCTACTATGAATTATTCAGTATCTACTATATAAACAATTCAGTATCTACTATGAATTATTCAGTATCTACTATATAAACAATTCAGTATCTACTATGAATTATTCAGTATCTACTATATAAACAATTCAGTATCTACTATGAATTATTCAGTATCTACTATATAAACAATTCAGTATCTACTATGAATTATTCAGTATCTACTATATAAACAATTCAGTATCTACTATGAATTATTCAGTATCTACTATATAAACAATTCAGTATCTACTATGAATTATTCAGTATCTACTATATAAACAATTCAGTATCTACTATGAATTATTCAGTATCTACTATATAAACAATTCAGTATCTACTATGAATTATTCAGTATCTACTATATAAACAATTCAGTATCTACTATGAATTATTCAGTATCTACTATATAAACAATTCAGTATCTACTATGAATTATTCAGTATCTACTATATAAACAATTCAGTATCTACTATGAATTATTCAGTATCTACTATATAAACAATTCAGTATCTACTATGAATTATTCAGTATCTACTATATAAACAATTCAGTATCTACTATGAATTATTCAGTATCTACTATATAAACAATTCAGTATCTACTATGAATTATTCAGTATCTACTATATAAACAATTCAGTATCTACTATGAATTATTCAGTATCTACTATATAAACAATTCAGTATCTACTATGAATTATTCAGTATCTACTATATAAACAATTCAGTATCTACTATGAATTATTCAGTATCTACTATATAAACAATTCAGTATCTACTATGAATTATTCAGTATCTACTATATAAACAATTCAGTATCTACTATGAATTATTCAGTATCTACTATATAAACAATTCAGTATCTACTATGAATTATTCAGTATCTACTATATAAACAATTCAGTATCTACTATGAATTATTCAGTATCTACTATATAAACAATTCAGTATCTACTATGAATTATTCAGTATCTACTATATAAACAATTCAGTATCTACTATGAATTATTCAGTATCTACTATATAAACAATTCAGTATCTACTATGAATTATTCAGTATCTACTATATAAACAATTCAGTATCTACTATGAATTATTCAGTATCTACTATATAAACAATTCAGTATCTACTATGAATTATTCAGTATCTACTATATAAACAATTCAGTATCTACTATGAATTATTCAGTATCTACTATATAAACAATTCAGTATCTACTATGAATTATTCAGTATCTACTATATAAACAATTCAGTATCTACTATGAATTATTCAGTATCTACTATATAAACAATTCAGTATCTACTATGAATTATTCAGTATCTACTATATAAACAATTCAGTATCTACTATGAATTATTCAGTATCTACTATATAAACAATTCAGTATCTACTATGAATTATTCAGTATCTACTATATAAACAATTCAGTATCTACTATGAATTATTCAGTATCTACTATATAAACAATTCAGTATCTACTATGAATTATTCAGTATCTACTATATAAACAATTCAGTATCTACTATGAATTATTCAGTATCTACTATATAAACAATTCAGTATCTACTATGAATTATTCAGTATCTACTATATAAACAATTCAGTATCTACTATGAATTATTCAGTATCTACTATATAAACAATTCAGTATCTACTATGAATTATTCAGTATCTACTATATAAACAATTCAGTATCTACTATGAATTATTCAGTATCTACTATATAAACAATTCAGTATCTACTATGAATTATTCAGTATCTACTATATAAACAATTCAGTATCTACTATGAATTATTCAGTATCTACTATATAAACAATTCAGTATCTACTATGAATTATTCAGTATCTACTATATAAACAATTCAGTATCTACTATGAATTATTCAGTATCTACTATATAAACAATTCAGTATCTACTATGAATTATTCAGTATCTACTATATAAACAATTCAGTATCTACTATGAATTATTCAGTATCTACTATATAAACAATTCAGTATCTACTATGAATTATTCAGTATCTACTATATAAACAATTCAGTATCTACTATGAATTATTCAGTATCTACTATATAAACAATTCAGTATCTACTATGAATTATTCAGTATCTACTATATAAACAATTCAGTATCTACTATGAATTATTCAGTATCTACTATATAAACAATTCAGTATCTACTATGAATTATTCAGTATCTACTATATAAACAATTCAGTATCTACTATGAATTATTCAGTATCTACTATATAAACAATTCAGTATCTACTATGAATTATTCAGTATCTACTATATAAACAATTCAGTATCTACTATGAATTATTCAGTATCTACTATATAAACAATTCAGTATCTACTATGAATTATTCAGTATCTACTATATAAACAATTCAGTATCTACTATGAATTATTCAGTATCTACTATATAAACAATTCAGTATCTACTATGAATTATTCAGTATCTACTATATAAACAATTCAGTATCTACTATGAATTATTCAGTATCTACTATATAAACAATTCAGTATCTACTATGAATTATTCAGTATCTACTATATAAACAATTCAGTATCTACTATGAATTATTCAGTATCTACTATATAAACAATTCAGTATCTACTATGAATTATTCAGTATCTACTATATAAACAATTCAGTATCTACTATGAATTATTCAGTATCTACTATATAAACAATTCAGTATCTACTATGAATTATTCAGTATCTACTATATAAACAATTCAGTATCTACTATGAATTATTCAGTATCTACTATATAAACAATTCAGTATATACTATGAATTATTCAGTATCTACTATTAATTATCCAGTACCTGCTTTGAAGTGTTCAGTATCCACTATGAATTATTCAGTGTCTACTATGAATTATTCAGTATCTACTATAAACTATTCAATATCTACTATATAAATGATTCAGTACCTGCAATAAAGTGTTCAATATCTACTATAAACTATTCAGTGTCTACTATGAATTATTCAGTATCTATTATATAAACTATTCAGTATCTACTATGAATTATTTAGTATCTACTATTAATTATTCAGTAGCTACTATAAAGTGTTCTGTATTTACTATGAATTATTCACTACCTACTATAAAGTGTTCAGTATCTTCCATAAATTACTCAGTGTATAGTATGAATTATTAGGTATCTACTATGAATTATTATTCAGTATCTATTATAAATTATTTAGTACCTGCTATAAATTGTTCAGTATGTGATATAAATTATTCAGTACCTGCTATAAAGTATCGAATATTAATTATTTAGTACCTGCTATGAAGTGTTCAGTATCTGCTATGAATTATTCAGTGCCAGCTATAAGACTAATAGTGAGGTCTGTAGGGCAGAACATACGTGTGGACCCTCATACAGACACTTAGGGTATGAAGTGTAAGGAATGTATTTAAGATGATATTAGTGAGCAAAACCCGAAGAGTAGGGCAAGTTGTAAAAGCTCGTATTGTGTTTGTTCCCACAGCCCTCAGCTGACAGCTTATTGACCCTGTGCCAAAAACTCTCAGATATTTAAAGGTCCATACAAGTGATTTGTCAAAGGCTTTTCTCATGGCCCATTAAACTAAGCTTGCTCCAATTACTACAGCGTTCTGTCCTCTTGGAGCTATCAGATTGCCAAGCTCATGAAGAGCAACGAGGATTAACCTTAACAACTGCTGCTGTTGACAGCTTCTGGCACCAAACATTACCTGCACAAAATACACCAGGTTTAACATCATTAGATTCCTAAAGGTATTACATTAATTATTATTACATTAATTATTAATTAATTATATTCATTATTATTAGATCTCAAAAATCCACATTGATTAAATAGTATTCATCATCACTAAGTTTTTTTTACACTATAACTGAGGCATATCCCATAAATTAATGTGACAATATTGTTTAATAAATTACCTGGAGCATATTTCATAATGTGAAAAATGTTGTTTTTATGATATATCATAGCTAATATAAAGTTAATTAAAGGGTTAAAGGGTTAAATGAAGTTTACAATAGTAGTCGTAGTGGTTAGTTGTTAAACATGTAGGCTAGCCATTGGCTAATTATAGCAATGTGTTGAGTAGGAAGTGATTTAATAGGCGTGGGACGAACGTGTGAAAATCCTCTTAAGAGGACGAGTGCAGAGACAATGGGAGAAAAGAGAGGAAGGAGGGATTAGCGCAGAAATCTGAATGAACTCTTCCTCTCCTAATTGATCCTGTTGTTGTGTGAGTGGCTCCTGCTACTGTGGCTAAAACCTAAAACAGCCGTGTAGAGTTTACTGTGGATTTATAGCAGCCGTGAAAGACTAAGATTTAAAGAAAACATTTAAAAACATTTGGCAATATTACACGTAAACGGCGCCATTCAGAGTGGTTTGGTGTGAAACGCTCTGTTCTAAAGAACACACAGAGCCCGAATTGTTTACAGTGGTGGTGATGGGAACCAGACGTTCACCTCTAAAAACTCCCACACAGAAAGTTACTAGGTGAAATGGTTATGAGTCTCTACAATAAGCTATTTCACATCAAAGCACGCCGAATGACTATGTTTACATCTCATCCACTGAGGAACTCTGATAAATCAGTGGAATTCCCCTTTAATGAAAAGGTGTATCCGAAAGAAACGTCTCTGAGGGAATTTGACTCATTTGCATGGTGGTGGGGTATTTAGACGTGTGTCAGCATCCCATGCAGCGCTGTAGTCAGAGATGTGAGGGACAGATTAAGGTTCAGCCATACGGGCATTTTTAATATTGATAATAAACAGAATCTTTTCTGGCACTGATGTAGAGGGCCTGGGTGGACATGTCACTCTGAAAATAAACACCTGCGGGTGGAAGCTTGTTTGAAAGAAGGAGGCGCAGAGAGAGAGAGAGAGAGAGAACAAGAGATGTAAGATTACATGTAGGTGGTTACCTGTGCATGTATATGGACTGATTAGTTGTCTATACGATAAACAAATTCAGCAACACTGTAACTCAATGTGATTAGTACAGCTTCTTTCACCTGACCTGAGAGAGAGAAAGAGAGGAAGAGAAGCAGAGAGAGAAAGAGACAAAAAGAGAGAGGAAGACAGGCACAGAAACAGAGAGAAATAGAGAGAGAGTAAAAGAGGGCAAGAGAGTAAAAGAGACGGAAAGGGAGAGGAAGAGAGCAAAGAACCGCAAGAAATAGACAATGAAAGTGCAAAATTGAGAGAGAGAGGCAGAGTAAGAAAGACATAGGGTGAATGAGAGAAAGATAGAGAAAGAGGGAGAGAAAGGGCAAGAGAGAGAAAGAGAGAAACAAAGTAAAATAGAGAGTGAGAGAAACACACAGAAAGAAAAGCGTAGCAAGAGAGAGGGAGACAGGCATAGAAACAGAGACAGAGATAGATAGATAGATAGATAGATAGATAGATAGACAGACAGACACAATTTAGACTGATATGAGCAATATTTATTGAGCTACACATACAGAAGTAGTGTCTCTCAGTATGGCACCAGACCGTCATATATGTTAATGCAATATTTTTAAACAGTTCCTGCAGATTTTGTGGTTGGGGTGGAGGTGGAGGTGGAGGTGGCCACAGTGCCTTCACACACGGATTCGATGGTCGTCTCCACCAAGACAAAAGTGAGACTCGTCACTGAAGGGCATCACTGCTCACTATCCGCAATCATGGCTGTTGGGTCAGTCAGGTTCATAAGGCCTGTCCTTGCTTGTGTCATGTGCGCGGCCAAGCGTGAAACTTGAATCATTTGCATGTCCCATGACCTTCTGGGTGCAGCTATTTGCCCTCTCCTGTATAGTAGGAAATTTTTATTTTGTTTTTATTTGGACAGCGACGATATTCAACTTCAGTCTGTTTGGGGGCTTGTGGAAGGATATGCCCACCACAGGAAGCACAAGCTTTACACATAGTCCAGCATAGATCTATAGCAGGTCTATTCTTCTATTTACTGGAGGAATGTGTTTGGTAAATCCAGGAGATCAAGGAAACGTTACCTCTAACTTATCAGTGTTCAGTCATGCCTTTAAACTAATATGAAATGTAATATTCACACTGTTCCACTTCAACATTAATATTAATAATAACATCATTTGCATAAGAACAAACAAACAAGTTCCTTTGTTGTAACAGTACGAACATTCGGCCACTTTCACTGGAGAATAAGTGCAACATTCAAACAGCTCGAAGGTGTGTGATTTACCTGCCGAACATCACCATTAACTCTGCAGGTTCCTCTAAACAAATGGCCCGTTTCACTTTTCCTCTCTCTCTCTCTCATCAGATGTACAAACAGTCATTTCTGCAGCCAAACCATCAATTTCAGAAACGCTTTCCTCACCAAACACTGAGACGATCAGGTGTTTGTAGGAAAGCACCTCCTTTCAGGCTTTTCTTCTCCGTCTCTGCGGACGGTGGAGGTGATTGAACCCCTGTAGTGCGTGGTCTGTTCTCAGCCAGTGAGGGGTCTGAAGCACCCTGCTAGTCAGAGCTAGCCAGGCGTGCCAACGGGACAAAGCTGTGCTCTCTGGGGTTCTAGGGCTGAAAACCCCTCTCAGCATGGTTAGAACAACCCTGTTGGAAGACCAGTGCTGGTTGTTTGTGTTGCATGGCCTGTAAGGCTGAATCAAAGGAGAAAACTAGCAGAGTTTTTGTCTCCTTTATTACGTGTGCTGCACAAAAGGAGGTTAAATCATCCATTCAGGCAAAAGGCTTTCAGGCACCGCCGCAAAAAAGTGATCTAAATAATCAGACAGACAAAGGACTGGTTGTCTTCTATCGTTAGCCTAAAATTAAACCTCCCAGATGTTTGAAAGGCAGCTTTAAATGAATGGTCTGGTTTGAACAATCACCTTTAGACAATTTCCCCCTGAATGTACATGACCAGCTAAAATCTGGACAGCTTGGACAGCGTTGGTCATATTCTTGAGCATTTTGGGAGGACAAAACTCCTTCTACCATTACTGGATAGACTTATCCGCAGCACCAATTTAGGCATGCTAGCATTTGGTTGGTTGAACGTGCAAATATCATACTTACTGTCAGACATGGAGCTGATCAGTGTCCACATACCTGCAGCATAGATGAAAATGTAGTCTTATTCTCTTTCCTTTATAGCTAGCACTGCCAACAGGTTTAGTACCCTGTAGATATCATGCCACCAAAAAAACGAGACTAGACATGAGGAGCTTTCTCACCACCCAAAGTACAAGCAATGCACAGTAAACTAGCAAGCCAGCAGCCATGTTAAAAACCTGCTACCTACCGAACGTCACCGGCTTTTCCATTGCCAAATATAACATCAACTCGTGTTAGTCATGGCTTCTGTCCTAAGTAGGCTAGCTGTCAGATTGCTTGCAGGGGTAAACATAAAATGGGTGCATATAACAAATAATGAGTTTTCCATTATTCCAGTCTTGAAATCCCATAAAAATGACCCCATTAATGAGCTTAACTCACCTTATTGCTTTTTTTAAGGTCACATGTATCTCATCATGTAAAGGTAGCTCTTCCAAACCAAAGATGTGAGGTTCAAGACCTGCATCAGCTGTTGTTGAAAAAGATCAGCAGTGAGTCTTAGAGCGTACAGTGATTGATATAGACACCTCCACCCAGCAGACTGGAATACAGTCTGTACTAATAGAGTCCTTTGGCAAGACCTCCCTAATGTAGCCATGACATTTACTATCACAGCATTCGGCAGACACTGTTATCTATAGTGACTTGATCATTTGATCATAGGTGGTGTTAGGAGTCTTGCCCAGGGACTCGTTTTGGTATAGTGTAGGATACCTGCCCAGCCGGGGGATCAAACCCCAGGATGGTTATTTTTGCAGAGTTTAAAGAAACCTTTTTTGTTGATGAATTTCAGTAATGAAACTGTCTTTGCAGCAACCCAGTGCCGATTTCTCCACATATTGCACTCCCACTTCCGTATTGCCTCGTTAAACTTCACTCACACTCAGGTTAACCAACTGAATGGTTCCCGCTTGAGCTCATGCCCCTACAACGTCTGTGCATAAAAGTTTTTGTCCAAAATAAAACCATGCGTGAAGATCTGCTAGAGAAAGGTGCCTTAAAGTCCATCAGACATGCATCAGTGCCACACAAGGTATCAATTAAAACTAACAAAAACTTGAAAGAGAGCCTTTAAAGAGACATACGTAGAAAACACTGGTCCCAGCGAACATTCCCTGACTTCAGAGAGCTGCTAATCTCTCCTTTGTTGCTTTTCTCCTTCAGTTTCCTCACTTTGTCTCAACAGTGCACTCTCCTGCCCTGTCATTTCACCCTGACCTCTGAGCCCTGGCTGACCCCAGCCCGACCTCTGAGGGCTCGCTCAAGCCGGTAGCGTGTGTTTAGGTGGTTAGGGGCTGGTGAAGAAGAACGTGGGAAGGTGATTACTGGGCTTGTGTAAAGCTTACACAAGCTAAACAGGACACCTTTGAATTCGTACACTTGACACTTCCTGTAACTCGGAGGCGCCTGAATAAATGAACAGCGTTTATGGCAGCCAGAGACGTGTCAAAACAGCTCCTCTATATCGTCAAACACTAACGAATTAGTGTTCTTGTGGTAATAGTATATTGTGAACGTGTGAAGAAAGCTGCCTTGACATCTGTTAACACAAGCCTGATCTGTGTGTGTTTGTGTTGTGCACATTTTCAGGAAAAACAGGTTGTGATTTTGACAGAACAGCAGAAAAGAAACGGCTCTAACCTACAGAGCCAACAAAACGCTCCTGCTTTTATTTATATGCATATTATTAGGGCGACTTCTTTGTAGCTCTGCTAGCCACAGAGGAACATTTTGTAGCTCTACAATTACAGACTCTAGTCCATCTGTTACTCTGCATACTTTGTTAGACCGCTTTCACCTTGTTCTTCAATGGTCAGGAGCCCCCCCGACCCCAGGACCACCACAAAGCAGCTATTATTTAAGAGATGGATCATTCTCAGCACTGCAGTGACACAGACGTGGTGGTGGTGTGTTAGTGTGCGTTGTGCTGGTGTGAGTGGATCAGACACAGCAGTGAGTCCACCAACCAAAACTATCCAGCCATCCTGTGGGCAGCGTCCTGTGACCACTGATGAAGCACTAGAGGATGACCAACACAAACTCTGCAGCAGCAGATGAGCTACTGTCTCTGACACAACAAAAGGTGGACCAACAAGGTAGGAGTGTCTAATGGAGTGGACAGTGAGTGGACACAGTTTTTAAAAGCTCCGGGCTGATCCACTCGTACAAGCGCCACACACAATAATAAGCCAACACTGTCATGTCAGTGTTATTGCAGTGCTGAGAATGATCCAAATAAAACCGTGCTCTGTGGTGGTCCTCTTGGGGTCTTTGAGAAACCATTGAGGAACGGGGTAAAATATGCAGAAATGAGAAACAGATGTGCTCACTCAATTACTCAACTTCTGAAATGCTTCATTCATGGATCGCGTGGGGTGCTGGAGCCATATATATAAAACAATGCAAGAGTGTGTGTGTGTGTGTGTGTGTGTGTTGGAAGAGGGGGGTGGTACGGGGGTGCTGTTGAAAGGAGACACTGAGTGTGTTAAATGCCCTCTTACGCTAATCCTGCCCTGTGGCAAAGCCAAACTGTGACAACCCTGACCACATGCTCTCCTATTCTTTCTTCCTTTATCTCTTTCTCCTGCACTCCGTCTTTGCTCATTCACTCCTTCACTCCTTCATTGCCTGATTTGTGTCCTACTGTCTGCTTAAGGTTTTTCCTTGTATTTGTTATACACTTAATGTATTTAATGTTATATATTTTCGGTGCTTGTGTTTTAAACAATGTCAAATCAATTATTTATATTATTTATTATTTATATTTATATACATTAAAATAAACGAAGATTATTATTATTATTATTATTATTATTATTATTATTGTACTACATGCATCTCCGGCCACATCTCCGGTGGTTAGGCTTCACTGATGTTTCTTTCATAAAGAAAGACGTCACATGGGTCAGCTGGGTTTTTGTGGAGAGTTGAGGTGTTTTTATTTGCTCGGTGCTGCTGATGTATGAACGCTCTGGTCTGTTAGCCTGAGCCCACATTGCGCCTTTGCTTTGTTTTGCGTGTGTTTTTTATTTCAGTCAGATCTGCCTGCACAGTAACCAAAGCCAAACTGTCAGAGGTGCTTCTAACCCTGGTGTTTTTCTTAAAAAAGAAAGCGAGAGAGAGAAAACAGAACAGAGATGAAACAGCACCCACTCCTTCAGGTGAGTGGGGGGTCCTCAGTGGGTGCTGTATTAAAATTCATCTGTAGTTTTTTATCAGCGCACAATCAGCCAACACCGTGGACTGGTCTCTCAGTCATAGTAATCTATCTGTGTTTCTTCATTTCTTCAAAACCGCTTTCACACCGAAGGCTTTGAACACACAACAGGTGCCTGGATGAAAGAAAGAGGACCTCTCGGTGTTCCTACAAAACATGCACAGAGTGATCTTTGGGGTGAACGCATACAGGAAAACACTGTCAGTTCCACTGTTAGGATGCTGGTGGTTACATAATGTACATTTACAGCAACGTCTAAGCAGATTTGTCTTAAGTGTTAAACATAACTCCAGTAAATCAAATGTCAGTAAAGAATATTGTACCCATATTAGCATTTAATTAGCATTATGACAATTACACCTCCGAATCATTATAGGGTATATATGTAGGTGCCGCATAGTAACTATGAAGCAAAAAAATAAAACAAGATCTTAGCATTTTAACATTTAATAAACGTTGCAAACGTTTCTTTCAAGAAAATATGGATTATCAGAGATCGACAAAGTAAACAAACCATGTACTTGAGTTTAAGGAAAATATTTCTCCAGTGAAAGTAGAAGTTCCTCCCTTTAGACCTCCACTGGAGTAACAGTACTAAAGTATTTCCCTTCAAATGTACTTAAGTATGGAGAGTAACAGGAGCATGATTTATTACGGCTCTAATGTCCTATTATCATTTCTGGAACAAGACTCTTAATCAGCTCAGTGTAGGTGAAGAGACTCTAGTGTCTCTCAGTCCACCAGTCTTTAATAGAAGATCATTAATTAGTCTGACACTGACGTCTATTACAATCATCATCAGCACAGAACACTGAAGGAGAACAGTTTCCATTAGCTAGAACCAAGCTCTGTCCAACAGGTCAAAACAAGCCCAAAACAAAGTGCACACTGTACCCTGATTGGTGGGCTCGTCTCAGGCTTCTTTCGTTTGGACATGTTATGTTTTATGCACACCTACGCCAAATGGAAGGACAGATTTGGCCATGATGTAGTGAAGTATACAGTAAGAGATTACACTGTGAAGTGTGGTGGAGTTAAAGTCCGCCAGAATGGAAATACTCCAGTACAGATTCACCAACACACTACTTACAGTACAGTAACCACTCACATATACTGAGTTACTGTACACCACTGTGGATATCCAATCATCAGGATGTAACAAAAGTAGTTTGGAGTGAAATGATTAATTGTAGAAACATACTGACTCAGATTTCTTTACAGTGGTGGTGATGGGAACCAGGAGTCACCATGTCTACAACTCTAATATAGCCAATTCTTTACTATCCAAACCCACCAGTGAACCTACATGTGTTTTCTGAGTTTTATCTGTAATGTTTCTGATGGTTAAGTGGTAGTAGAAGTAAAAATACATTGGCGTTTTCAGACTGCTTTGTCTTACAATACCCTGCTATCCTCGCTACGAATGGATTTTATAAATACCTCTTTAAGCCGAGTTAATAATTTTAGCTTTACCTGATAAAAGCAACATGCCATTTGGCCAACCACAATGGAGTAACTCAGAATGTAAGCTTACAACGGCGCTCTTATATCAGTCATGTCTGAAAACATCAAGTGAATGTTGATGGTAGACCACCTCAGACATTAACGATGCCAAAAACAAGTTATCACTAATGGATTATAGTCGATTTACACGATATCGGTTAATCATTAAGAGGCATTTGCCTGTCAGAAAAGGGCGAGGTGGAGGTCGGTCAAAAAACCAAACCCCAACAAAACAAAGACACACATGACCACTGCCCTACAGACTTCAACATACCTAGAAGTCAAATCCTACCAGAGTAAATGGTGAGAGACAGACAGTAACAGACGCGTTCATATCGTTGTAAAGAAAAGCAAGCTGCGCTTGGCTGCACAGATACGCGCAGCGCCTCAGACACTCTGACTCCTGACTGCGGTCAGACGCTTCTGAGTGTGGCCAGGTGTGACGAACACACACCATTAACAAAACATGTTTCCAGTTCAACAGGATACACACAAAGACCTGATTGTTTCACTTAGGAATGAATCTGTATCTGCACAAGAGACAAGAGTACCTGTAAAGCGGAATTCTAGATTGTCACTGTCATTTCAAAGCCTCAGAGCGTTACGCTGCGCGGACATTTCATGACGAGTGAACCAACAGAAACGGCCCACAATATCTCAAAATAAAATCGCTTTAGATTAAGGTGTACCATTTCAGAAACGCAGTACGGCAGATGTAATACATACTATATCTAGTATACACTGCGGGATTTCTCAGTTCTGCGTATTAATTTTTTACAGTTTTGGAAATAATGAGTTTTTGAAAGTAATAACAGCTGATGTATAATGGAGAACACATTTTTACATTCTCTAGTAAAGGTGAAATTATACATAATGTAGTGTATAGTAGCATATATCAAAAACAATAATAGGCCCTTCATGAAGTGGCATTTACTGCATATTGAAACACAACCTTGTGTCTTCACTTTTGTATTTTATTTATTTATTTTACCTCATATAAATATTATGTATAAGCTGTGCTTTACATGAAACTTAACAGGAGTAAAAATATAAAAATTTAAAAACATAAAAATTTCAGAAAAAAGAAAAAAATATTTTTTTACCCTTTAGGGAATATGAGGTTTTGTCCCCAGAGAAGCTGGCTTATATATGGCAATATACTGGCTTATGCTTATAATGTAATATTTTTGCAAATTTTTTTTTTGCAGTAATGTACACACACACACACACACACACACACACACACACATATATATATATATATAAAATTGTCGATAATTGTAATTGTTGATTATATATATATCAATTGTCGAATTCCTAACACTGGGTGTCTTTACATTCACTTAACAATCCCATAATTGCAGAAAATCTGCTTTTGTTAGTAAATCTATTCAACATGTTTACATGCACTTGGGTAATCAGATTATGGGGAAAACTCCAGACCTACATGAGTCAGGCAGTAATCAGATTTTTGCTTTGCAAGCAGCTGATGTAGTTTCAGTGTCAGCATTGCTCCAGAAGTGTTTAACTGCAGAATCAGAGTAAGGGGTATACGTACACTAAGCTATATAACTAAAATAAAATCCGGCTCTCTTTATTGGATATTATAATCTGATAATCTGAGTGTTTTTATGACCACAATAAGCTAACTGCAATCCGATTATGATAAGATGTAAACACACTCAATGTATTACAAGAAGATTACAAAGAATGTTATAGTTGATCATAGCTACTGTTGCCAGGTTGGACAAGCTTTACAGATTGCTGTACAGAACTACAGAATTTCCTTTTAGGATCAGGTGGCCATACAACGTCTATGTTTAACGAGCCCAACAACACTCCTGATTGGACCCTTTAGTCCGAGTCTGTGACAGAAAACATCTCAGCGCTCAGACATCTTTCGAATTTGTAAAGGCGAGACGTTTGCATGCGGTTTTGCTTGTCTAGGCAAAACAAGCACTTTTTACTTTTATCTCTACGTCGTTTGCCAGTGTGATGCTTTAATCTGGCTGGCAGCTGTGTGATAAGAGCACGTATCACTACACCTCTCTATCAGGAACTGCTGCGGTGAAGTATTTGGAAATTGTTATTGTCTATGAGTGAGAAAGAGAAGCGTCTTTTCCCATAACACTGAAGGGCAGATAGCGAGATGAAACACACTGATGTCTCTCTTTCTCTCTTTCTTTTTTTTCACCTCTCACATCTGATAGAGCCGTTGGTTCTCTGTCTCTCTCTTTGGCCTTTATCTCTTTGTTTTCTTTTTTTAGTGTTTCTTCGAACTCTACGTCTATACACGTTTATCTGTTCTGGTCAGAAGTTTTGTTTTTCATGCTTGTTGCCATCTCGAAATGTTTCCTCATGTTCTCTTCAAACTTATCATTCTTTATCCTGATGCGGCTCCGAATATGTGAAGGGCAAAGCGTCGTTTTGGATAGATTACCGATAAAGGTCGTGTGAAATAGGCCTTTGATACGCAAGCCCAACCTGTTTGCTGTCGGTTTTTAGGGTGGGAATTGTCTGTTCTTTTGTCCTTATCGTGATTAAACAATCACAAGCATCCTAAGTGCATAAAACACCAGTTGCGTTCTTTCAGCAGCCTTATGTAATGTCATGGCATTTATTTCTGTCCAGAGAATTGATGTCAGGAGAGTCAAACTACTACTCCTTCTTTCCTAGCACATCCCAAAGACGTTCAATGGGGTTAAGGTCAGGAGTCAGTAGTGGTCAGTTCATGATTCCTCACACCTCCTGAACCACTTTTTCACATCTGTCGTCCTGGAAGGGAAGAAGAAATCCATAGATGGGAAAACCTGGTCATTTAGTGCATTTAGCCAGTCAGACCCGACCACCTGAATCATTCCCAAATCATAACTCTGCCTCCAGAGGCTTGTACAGAGGGAACTATGCATGATGGATGCACCTCTTCATGCGCTTCCCTTCTCACCTTGAAGCACTCATCGTTCTAGAATACCATAAATCTGGATTACACCACATAAGCCCGTTCCACCAAGCTCTTTCTAATGTCCACACAGCTGTTTAGGCTCAACCCTGTGAGGTCTTGTTGCACTGTGCTCTTACTTTCACTATAAAGCAGCTGTCCATTTTTTTGCAGTTTTGCAGTTTTTAGTCGTTCTCTTTGCTTGATTCAGGCCAATAATTTGACCTGTCTGTAACCATGTCTGTTACCATGACCACAGGTTTCGTCTTCCCACATGGTTGTTTAAGGAATGAGAAGCTGCTCACTGTGTCATATGGGGTTAGAAAAATTGTTGAAACATGTTAATCACTGCAGTAATTATCCAATCAAAGGCTCTTAAATATTCACTTATTTAATTTGATTTTTGGCCATTTTTGGTGTATATCATTTGAAAGACGACATTCTTGTTTCTCTGTAAAGTTTGATTGGACAGTGACCGTTGAATACCACCTTAAAAATCCCAGGCTTATAACATACTAAGACTTAATATTCAGTAACTAGCTGGACTACAATGCTAACGATGCTTGTTATTTGTACATATAGTTATAAAAGTATGTAGTACAACTTGGACATTTGGCCATTTATGAGATGAAGCATGAATATAAATTGAAATATTGGAGTTTTTAAGGATTACAACCTAAAATTGGAATAAAAAAAAAAAGACAAATTAAATGAAAAAGTAATATTCAAGTTTCTGCATAACTTTTTAGATCATTATTCAAATTGCAAATGGTAACCAAATTTTAAGTCTTATCTCTTCCACAGCTTGTGTTCAGACAGCTCTGAGGTGGATTTGATCTTTTGATCTGAGGCTTTGATCTTGTAGAGTTTATGTAGCTCGGGTTCACTCCTTCGTTGGAGCAAAATATGGACATACGCACCCAATACCATGAAATTCTGTAATTCATGTAAGCATTCGAATTCGACTTTTCACTCAAATGTTTATGATAATATAATTTGTAAGAAAATGCTTTATTGAATTAGAAAAGAAAATTAATTGCAAAATTGCAAACTGCCGAGTTTAAGCATTTTCACTACTAGAACCCCAAAGTTTGCATTGCAAAGTTTTTTATTAAGTTCTTTAATAAAAAAAAGATAATTCTTCTGAGAAATCTTTTTTCATGATCATTTTTCACCTTCATTTTTCATAATCATTGTTACTTGTTTTTCACTTTCGTTTGAATTGTGGAATTAGTCACAGCTTTATTTATAAACACACAGAAGAAAAGGAAAGCCCCATTAAAATAACTAGTTCTGGGTTGCCAGTGTTGACTCACAGATGCCCCTTTCAGCACTTACATCACTGGGTGTCTTCTCCTTAGCAGCAGCTCTTAGTCTCCTGCACCTTAGTGTTGGACTGGGTCTCAGATCAAAGGCCAAAGGTCATGGGTGAGAGACAGTCATTGTAACACGCAGAGGAGTGTGTGGTCACTAAGCACAGCTTTGGCAGTGACCCCTCTCTAAGCAGTGTGAGAGATCCATTAGCGATGTTTAGCGGGCAGTTGACACTCAACAGCCCTGTTCAAAAGCTGCTGAGTGAGGAGCTGAATGAGGGTCACTGTAGCAGAGTGCTAAAAAGGTAAAAGACACAACAGTAGCTCTTACTGACTCCTAAACGCTTCACAAACCCTGTTAAAGCTGGATTCCGTTTACCTGTTTCAGCCATGTAAATGATTAGTGAGATGTGAATACACTATTAATGTAGTTCTTGCAGTCTTACAGTAATAAATGTGGAGTGATTTTTATCCAGTATGAATCTGCAGTGTGTAGTTCTTACAATCTGATATTAATAATTGTCGGGTGATTTTAATCCAGTATGAATCTGCAGTGTGTAGTTTTTACAGTCTGATATTAATAATTGTGGGGTGATTTAATTCAGTATGAATCTGCAGTGTGTAGTTTTTGCTGTCTGATATTAATAATTGTGGAGTGATTTTTATCCAGTATGAATCTGCAGTGTGTAGTTTTTGCTGTCTGATATTAATAATTGTGGGGTGATTTAATTCAGTATGAATCTGCAGTGTGTAGTTTTTACAATCTGATATTAATAATTGTGGGGTGATTTTTATCCAGTATGAATCTGCAGTGTGTAGTTTTTACAGTCTGATATTAATAATTGTGGGGTGATTTTAATCCAGTATGAATCTGCAGTGTGTAGTTTTTACAATCTGATATTAATAATTGTGGGGTGATTTTAATCCAGTATGAATCTGCAGTGTGTAGTTTTTACAGTCTGATATTAATAATTGTGGGGTGATTTTAATCCAGTATGAATCTGCAGTGTGTAGTTTTTACAATCTGATATTAATAATTGTGGGGTGATTTTAATCCAGTATGAATCTGCAGTGTGTAGTTTTTACAGTCTGATATTAATAATTGTGGGGTGATTTTAATCCAGTATGAATCTGCAGTGTGTAGTTTTTACAATCTGATATTAATAATTGTGGGGTGATTTTAATCCAGTATGAATCTGCAGTGTGTAGTTTTTACAGTCTGATATTAATAATTGTGGGGTGATTTTAATCCAGTATGAATCTGCAGTGTGTAGTTTTTACAATCTGATATTAATAATTGTGGGGTGATTTTAATCCAGTATGAATCTGCAGTGTGTAGTTTTTACAGTCTGATATTAATAATTGTGGGGTGATTTTAATCCAGTATGAATCTGCAGTGTGTAGTTTTTACAGTCTGATATTAATAATTGTGGGGTGATTTAATTCAGTATGAATCTGCAGTGTGTAGTTTTTACAATCTGATATTAATAATTGTGGGGTGATTTTTATCCAGTATGAATCTGCAGTGTGTAGTTTTTACAGTCTGATATTAATAATTGTGGGGTGATTTTAATCCAGTATGAATCTGCAGTGTGTAGTTTTTACAATCTGATATTAATAATTGTGGGGTGATTTTAATCCAGTATGAATCTGCAGTGTGTAGTTTTTACAGTCTGATATTAATAATTGTGGGGTGATTTTAATCCAGTATGAATCTGCAGTGTGTAGTTTTTACAATCTGATATTAATAATTGTGGGGTGATTTTAATCCAGTATGAATCTGCAGTGTGTAGTTTTTACAGTCTGATATTAATAATTGTGGGGTGATTTTAATCCAGTATGAATCTGCAGTGTGTAGTTTTTACAATCTGATATTAATAATTGTGGGGTGATTTTAATCCAGTATGAATCTGCAGTGTGTAGTTTTTACAGTCTGATATTAATAATTGTGGGGTGATTTTAATCCAGTATGAATCTGCAGTGTGTAGTTTTTACAATCTGATATTAATAATTGTGGGGTGATTTTAATCCAGTATGAATCTGCAGTGTGTAGTTTTTACAGTCTGATATTAATAATTGTGGGGTGATTTTAATCCAGTATGAATCTGCAGTGTGTAGTTTTTACAATCTGATATTAATAATTGTGGGGTGATTTTAATCCAGTATGAATCTGCAGTGTGTAGTTTTTACAGTCTGATATTAATAATTGTGGGGTGATTTTAATCCAGTATGAATCTGCAGTGTGTAGTTTTTACAGTCTGATATTAATAATTGTGGGGTGATTTAATTCAGTATGAATCTGCAGTGTGTAGTTTTTACAATCTGATATTAATAATTGTGGGGTGATTTTTATCCAGTATGAATCTGCAGTGTGTAGTTTTTACAGTCTGATATTAATAATTGTGGGGTGATTTTAATCCAGTATGAATCTGCAGTGTGTAGTTTTTACAGTCTGATATTAATAATTGTGGGGTGATTTTAATCCAGTATGAATCTGCAGTGTGTAGTTTTTACAGTCTGATATTAATAATTGTGGGGTGATTTTAATCCAGTATGAATCTGCAGTGTGTAGTTTTTACAGTCTGATATTAATAATTGTGGGGTGATTTTAATCCAGTATGAATCTGCAGTGTGTAGTTTTTACAGTCTGATATTAATAATTGTGGGGTGATTTTAATCCAGTATGAATCTGCAGTGTGTAGTTTTTACAGTCTGATATTAATAATTGTGGGGTGATTTTTATCCAGTATGAATCAGCAGTGTGTAGTTTTTACAGTGTGATATTAATAATTGTGAGGTGATTTTTATCCAGTATGAATCAGCAGTATGTAGCTTTTACAGTCTAAATGTAATAATTGTGGGGTGATTTCTATACAGTATGAATCAGCAGTGTATAGTTTTTACAGTCTGATAGTAATAATTGTGGGGTGATTTCTATACAGTATGAATCAGCAGTGTGTAGCTTTTACAACTGATATTAATAACTGTGGGGTGAATTGTATCCAGTATGAATCTGCAGTGTGTAGTTTTTACAGTCTGAATGTAATCATCATGGGGTGATTTATATCCCGTATGAATCTGCAGGGTGTAGTTTTCACAGTGCAGCAGTAACAACTGTGAAGTGATTTTAATCCAGTATGAATTTGTAGTATGTTGATTTAGTTTTCAGAGTCTGTCAGTAATAACTGTGGTGTTTTTTAATCCAGTATGAATCAGCAGTGTGTAGCTTTTACAGTCTGATTTTAATAATTGTGGGGTGATTTTAATCCAGTATGAATCTGCACTGTGTAGTTTTTACAGTCTGAATTTAATAATTGTGGGGTGATTTTTATCCAGTATGAATCAGCAGTGTGTAGCTTTTACAGTCTAAATGTAATAATTGTGGGGTGATTTATATCCCGTATGAATCTGCAGTGTGTGTTGTTTTCACAGACAGGCAGTATTAAATGTGAAGTGACTTTAATCCAGTATGAATCAGCAGTGTGTGTAGTTTTCACAGTCTGACAGTAAAAAATGTAAAGTGATTTTAATCCATTATGAATCAGCAGTGTGTGTAGTTTTCAGAATCTGACAGTAATAAATGTAAGGTGATTTTAATCCAGTATGAATCTGCAGTGTGTGTAGTTTTCACAGATGGGCAGTAATAAATGTGAAGTGATTTAAATCCAGCATGAATTTGCAGTGGTGGAGTTTTCACAGTCTGTGTGGAGCTTTAACACTGTGTATTTACATATTTACAGTCTTTACAATAAGTATATAAATAATATTTACAATATTTGCACATGTGATATTGTATTAGTCTAAATAATCCTGATCAGACTTTCATACAGTAAGATATTACAAACCCACATGATCATTTCTCATATTCATCCAATCTGGAGAGCAGAAAACTATTATGATTTCTCCGTTCTCTCTCTCTATCTTTTTCTCTTTCTCATACTCGTTTGTTCTGGCTTATCTACACTTCTTTCAGCCCCTCTTTTACTCCCTCCGTACCTCTTTCAGCACTTTTCTGGTGGTCCGGTGGACAGATAGACGATAGACATCCATCAGGGACCCTCACTCTACCTGCACCGCCTCACTGACAGCTAACAATAGCAGGTAAACACACACACATAGACACAAGCTCTATTCCAACTGTATGTATGTATGTGTGTGTGTGTGTGTGTGTGTGTGTGTGTTTTAGTGCATTAGCATTATTCTGTAAGTGTGTTTACACTGCCCTGCATATCCTTCAGCACTTACTGTGCATGCTGTATGTATATACAGTTGTATGCAGGAGTTTGGACGCACCTGGTAAAATGACATTGTGTAAATATTCTAAATGAAAATAAGTTTGCACATCCTCTACTGAGAACATTCTTCCACACGTTTTAATGCACAATGACTCTTTATTTACTGAATTCAATATATTAGAAATAAACATGATGAATGCACCAATAGAAATGCTTTAAAATTGCTTTGGCTTCCATTCAAAGTGAAGAACATCTTTTCATTCTCATGTCAGGTTTGGAGATACAAGGTTTTCTTTTTGTGCAACAGTGATTATATACTTGGTATAAAAAAATACACCACTCTCCAAAGAAAACCACGCATCTCCATTTTTGCCGATTTTTAGCCATATGCAGTTAACAAGATTGCGTCTTTTGTCGAGAAGCCTCATAGGGGTGAACATAAACATTCTTATGTCCCAACTTTGAAGAACCAACTTTGTGGCTGTCAGCTTAAATCTGTATATTGACGCTGTCCAAAAAAAACAAACATCTCCAAAATGGCAACTTTCAGGAGAGGGGAAAAAACTAATTTAATTAATTTAATTTAACTAATTTTACTATTTTTTTCTTTTTGTGCAACAGTGATTATATACTTGATATAAAAAAATACATCACTCTCCAAAGAAAACCATGCATCTCCATTTTCGCCGATTTTACTTTTATGCATCGTTTGAACACCGTTTACTTTGTGTGCAAATTTCATGATGAATGGACCAACAGAAATGGCCCAAAATCACTCGGGAGCCAAAAATGTTTGGTTCCGTTGACTTACATCGGAATTGAATGAGGTTTTTGCCCTCTCCTGTAAAGTTGCCATTTTGAAATTTTTCTTTGGTCAGTGCCGACATAATACATACCATTAAAATGTCTCCTTCGTTATACTGCCTCATTTTGTTATATCAATGGCTTGCTTGCTATGATGCATGTGGGCTTCTTCTAGAATTTCTATGAAAGAATGTTAACTGATACCAAAATGATCACAATTAACTGCTAGACAACTACTAAGATGCCTGTCTGAGTAGAGTATTATATATAGTGTATTGTCCTGAAGGCACTGATTACAGTATTGCTGCAGTCAGTTTGTAGCCAAATCTGTTCAGCAATGCAGAACAGAAAGTAAAACATATCAGTAAATATAAGTGATGAATTTAACGTCAGGAGTGACAACAAGATCAGCAGCTACTACTACATTATCTGCTGTGTAAACATGTAGTGGTTGCAGTTAGAGAGCTGACAAGACCATACAGGGTTCCATGTAGAGTGAGATAAGACATCAGCTCCACTGTCCTGATAGAGCACGTTATCTCTCACAAACATACATCATCATCATCATCATCATCATCATCATCATCACTGTCTACCCATATCTCACACACTTATCCTATTACACCAGTGTGCGCACACCAGCACACACACACACATGTGCACACACTAGCGCACACATTTGCATAACTGAATATCGTGCTGCAAAACGCTCAAAAACGTTAGGACTAGGAGAAAATAAGAATGGAGAGTTTATATAATAGTCAAGTTCTGCAGCTTTGAAACTGTTGAACACGATGAGCAGTTGAATTGGTAACAATGTGAATTGGTAATTGTGAGTTGGTGAATCGGTAACAGTGTAAGGGTATCATGATCGGGTGTTCCACCAAAGCCTCAGTGTTTGTAAGTGACGATTTGTGAATAAGAACTGTACAAGAATTGTATAGAATTGTATAGAGTTTCACCATCTACACTACATAATACTCTGAAACGATTCAGGGAAACCAGAGAAATCTCAGTCCATGTAGGGCAAGTTCAGAAACTACTGTTCAATGCACATGACCTTTGAGTCCACAGAGGGCATTACATGTGGTTGGTGTGGCTCAGTGGATAACACCACTAACCTCCAGGGAGCTACCGCCCCATGTGGGAGATGGGGGTTCGATTCCCGGGTCTGGGTAACTATGCTGTGCTACACCAATAAGAGTCCTTGGGCAAGACTCCTAACACTACATTGGCCTACCTGTAATATGAATGACCTTGTAAGTCGCTCTGGATAAGAGCGTCAGCTAAATGCCATAAATGTAAATGTACATGAGAAAGCGCCATTGTACCGTGTTCAATATGGAGTTTTTTGGGAAACCTATGTCATGTAACACAGTCTGCCGCCGTTTCAAGGAATGCAACCTGAAATGCCTGATTTTGGGAAAAACAGAGGTTGATTTCTTTGTGCCAAAGCTGAAAGGGACCATCCATACTTTTATCAGTGAAAGGTCAAAAAGCCAAAATCTGTCATGGTGTGCGGGGCATCAGTGCCATGGCATGGTTGACTTGCATATCAGTGAATGCACCATTGACGCAGAGGCGCATATTGAGATTTTAGAGTGCCGTATGCAGTTAACAAGATTGCGTCTGTTGTCGAGAAGCCTCGTAGGGGTAAACATAAACATTCTTATGTCCCAACTTGTGGCTGTCAGCTTAAATCTGTATACTGACGCTGTCCAAAGAAAAACAAACATCTCCAAAATGGCAACTTTCAGGAGAGGGGAAAAAACTCATTTAATTTGAATGTACGTCAATGGAAGCAGACTTCGGTCCAAGCAGTTTTGGGCCATTTCTGTTGGTCCATTCATCATGAAATTTTCACACAATGTAAACAGTAGCTGCTGTGTTCAAATGATCCATAATCCAGAAATCAACAAAAATGGAGATGCATGTTTTTCCTTGGACAGTGACGATATATACAGTATGTACTTATTTGGCTCGGTTGTGCTGGGTTAAGGGGCTAATTAGTGGGGTAGTAGTGCAGTGGTGTATCCAGTGATGACCTGCCTGCTACCCTGACCATTCAGTAGTGCTGGGTGGTGGTCTCCACCGCTGCCATGTTCAATGAAAGTACAACAAGTTTGCATTTACCATCTTGTTACTCCAAATAGTTACGAGGTATTTCACTATGTGGTTTAACACTGTAATAACTAGAATCCTGTTAGCCAAAATAGTTACTGTGCCCTTACCTGGTTTAGACCAAGAACCAAGGGGACTGTAAAAGTAAGCATTAGAACAATGACTACATATGCAGAAACAGCTGGAAGTCAGGGTGAATGTGAAATCATAGCTCACTTTCTTTCTGTACTGTGACATACTTGTGAATGACTCACAGTATCCAGGAGTGCATCTCTGCTAGCTGAGCGTTTAGCCTTCACAGTAGGTGAGGGCTGGAAATGGAGGTGAAACATGACATTACTGGTTAATATTAGCAGCCCTGGCCCTTTGGTGCATGCTGATGTCATCCAAAATCAGATGATTTTGGAAGCTAAAGTCATTATATTAGGATAATTAGTCCTTTAAAATCATATAACGAATTGTGATTAATATGAGCAATACAGCTCCGTTTATATATAAGTTCAGGTACAGTTCTCCAAACGTTTAGCGTAAACTCTTACACATTTGAGAGCTCCTTTGTGTGTGTGTGTGTGTGTGTGTGTAGGGGGGATGTGCATTTTCTCAAGACCGCTAAAATGAGATTATGATCTTGTGAGCTGTACACACACAGGATTTGCCTGTCATAGTGGTACTTCTTGCATCCCTAAGCTTGTGCAATTAAACAAAAGGAATCCAGATAGCACTGAGGTCTCAGTGATAAGACGCAGGTGGGAGAAGCTTCTGCTGGGGGATGAACAGATAACGCACTCTCTACCCCCTTTTACCAGCCCCCACCCACCACCCCCAACGTACACATGCACGGTTATGGCTTGGTAAAACATCAGCGTGCAGATATCCACATCTCTGCACAATCTCCCCACAAATCCCCTCTGCTTCTACGTTAAACTCAGTCTTCTGTGATTCATTTACTCTGGCAGTGTCGCTAAATGCTATACGCTATCCCAAAGAAATGAAAAGATATCCCTGGAAAATATGTAAAAATCACTGAAAGGACTGAAAAGACATCCCTAAAAGTATGAAAAGATATCCACCGAATCTCCGTTTCTTATCTCACAGCGGATGACGGATGGGCTGCTGAAGCCGAGTCAGGGAATGACATTAGTGCTTAGCATTGTCAAGATCTTTTTCAGCTCTTCACAGTGAACTTAAGGCCTTTATCTACACTTTGACTGCACTTGCATCACACTCGTTCCCTCTGCATTTAACCCTTAGATGGAGATGCATCGATTGCAAAACATTTTTTTCTTTTTAAGAGCTATATCTGACGACATACACCATTATTTTTGTGGCTTTTCTTTGTAGCTTTTTAAAAGCTCACAGCTCAAAATAAAAACGTGCACTTACAATATACATATATATATACCCATCTAAAAATGAAGTGCATTTTTTGTACACCTTTATTGTGCTTTAATGGCTGACAGAGTAGTATTTAACACCGGTAAATCTGGGATTCTAGATGATATGCGAGTTTATGAGATGTGACTTATAATGCAACCTTTAAGCTTTTACAGGTTAGGCTACATCTGCAGTGAATGTGGAAACATATACTGTTTAACTCACTGCACTTCTTTATTCTATACTCTGTTTGCTTTTCAACACAGCAAGGAAAAAGCAGGAGTGCATTCTCTGGACCTCTGTGATTTCTTTCTCCGTGTGGTGGTTGTATCTATGACTGAGCCCCCGAACAGAGTGAAGTTGTATTTGCTGGTTGACTGGTATCTGGTATATACAGCCTTTTAATGAGCCTTCCAAATGCAGCATAATTGCTGCTTTAAAATGGGCTTATAGCAGCTGCATGTGTGGTGTGAGACCAGATTAAGCCACTCATGTAACATGACATTGAAGAAGCATCTCCTGCTTGGTTTTGTGGATCTTGGGCCTGGATACTGTATTTTCATCACTGAAGAAGGATAACAAGCATGTGGCTAGCTGTGTGCTCTTGTTGCTTTTACCTTGGCTAGCTAATAGCTAATTTTAGATATTCAGAGATGGTGCTTTAGGCGTCTTGTTAAGTGTTTGGAGTTGTCCTGCAGGCTTGTTGTCTTTTTAGTTATTAATTTACATTTTTATCCTGTTTCATCTCTAATATATAATAACCTGTATGTGATAGATTAACATGCAGACACTATTGTTCTCACTCAGTAGTATCCATCTGTAGATGAATTCACACTGCTCTCTGTTTAGCTGCACTTTCGCTCTTATGAGAGTGGGACCAGTTAGTGTTATTAGATGAGAGAACCATTTTTAACAGAGAAGCTATGTGTGTTTACAGTAATAGTTTAGTTATAGTAATGGTTAATATTACTGTAATATTACGGCAGTAGTTTTGGTTATTTTGATGCTGCGGGCTGCATTAAGCATGCACAGGTGTAAATTACTGATTAGTCAACTGTTCACACCGCTAGCCTCTCTGGCTCAACTGCTCATCAAACGCACTCTTTTAATTTCATAATTAGGCCGAATCACAAATGCCTCCCTACTCCCTCTGTAGTGCACCACATAAGTCTTAATGTAATGACTCCGGTGCGCATATCGTCGCTCTCCATAGAAAAACAAGCATCTCCATGGCAACTTTACAGGAGAGCGCAAAAACCTCATTTCATTCTAATGCAAGTCAGTGGAACCAGACTTTTTTGGCCCAAGCGATTTTGGGCCATTTCTGTTGGTCCATTCATCATGAATTATTCACACGATGTAAACTGTGTGATGTGTTCACACAATGCACAGAAGTAAAAATCAATGAAAATGGAGATACATGTTTTGTTTTGGACAGTGATGAAATTATTACTGCAGGTTGTGGATACTGCGTGGTGACCATACCTCTAGAACAAGGTCAGACACAGCTCACAGTTCATAGACAGAGCTCATAAAGCTAAGGCTCAAAAGCAGATTGGGCTTACGATAGCCAAGACACAATCCATCACTGTGTGCCTGGATTAGCTCTGGTCCCAATGCACTGGAGTGAATCTGGACTTCCTTATTTAAATGATGATGACTTATTGTGCCGATTAGACTTATCTGAGAGCCATGTGGGCTTGGTCCTCATATTGTAATGAGCTCGCTTGATGGACATACTTCTGTCCAACAGTCCCATTCTGCATCCCATTCAAACCCAGCTGGAGTGAAGCACGGTGAAATCAGTGAAACACGCTCCAAAAGTCAAGGTGAAGGTAACCAGACGTTTTCTTTTGGTGTGTTCATTGTAAAATTTACACACACTGTAAACTGTTTGCAGTGTTCAAATGATGCATAAAACTAAAAATCAACTGCAAAAAAAACTAGCCGCAGATGACCCTAGAGAATCCACTCACTAAAATCATTATCCAGCTTTTATATGGCTACGTCTTAAAGAAGGTTCACCTTTCACTACTGCTGGATCTACGTCCAGGGAAGGCAGGTTTTTGGTGCGGTTGGACAAACAAATGAACATATAGATGCATGAGCAACCAATGAACAAACAGATCAACAGACAGGCGGCAGGCAGGCCGGTGAGACCACGATGCAGGAGTACATGCACGCAGACAGTTACAACGACTGCCCTTAACATCCACGTTAATGTCACCAAATACAGCAATCATGCCAGGCGGTTACATATATATATATGTTTATTGTATATGTATATATATATATGTGTGTATATGTGTATATGTATATATATATTTACTACATACTTGTTACTAGACCGTTTGCTTGTTTGTCAGCATGTGTCTGCATGTGTATGTGTGTGTGTGTGTGTGTGTGTGCGGGTGCGACCACCCTCGTGCGTTATTCTGCGTGTGTGCGTGTTGCGGGGGGCGTGTCCTGGTGTAGGATTCCGCCTCTACCTGTGCTTTAAAAGCTCCGGACGCTTCTCACTTGCACTCACTCTCTCACACACACGCACACACCCCCTCGTGCAGTATGTATGAGTCCGGCCGCTCGCTCTCTCTCCCTCTGCGCGCGCCACTGCTGCTGCGCGCTCCGGCCGGTTTGGAACGCGCCTTCCCACGGACGCCGAAGTGCGCGCGCTGCCGGAACCACGGCGTCCTGTCCGCGCTGAAGGGCCACAAGCGCGCGTGCCGGTGGCGGGAGTGCGCGTGCGCGCGCTGCGCACTGATCGCCGAGAGGCAGAGGGTGATGGCGGCGCAGGTGGCGCTCCGGAGGCAGCAGGAGCAGGAGACCAAGAGCAGGACGGAGGGATACGGTCAGTACCGCACTTTACTGGACTTCATATACTTCACTCGAATGCACTGTTGCTTTGCTGTAATGCACATGTTTGTTGACGCTACATGCATCATGCATCTTTATTTTAGGCATGGGTAATGCACGAAACTTTTATTTACTCTAATGCATGCTGTTTATCTATGCTAGCTCACAAGGATGTTTGTTACTTACTCCAGTGCATGCAGTTTAATACTTCAGTGCAACAGTGTTCTATTTTTTTTGTTTGCATGCATGCTGCTTATATTACTGTAATTACTGCAATATCTGCTGCTAATGCAGTACATGCAGTTGCTGCAATATTTTTGCTGCACTGCATACCGCTTATATTACTGCAGGAGCTGCTGTTTATATTACTGCAGTGCATGCGGCTTGTTTAACTGCAGTGCCTGCTGTTTAGATTACTGCATTGCATGCGGCATATGTTACTGCAATATCTGCAGTTTATATTACTGCAGTGCATGCTGCTTATATTACTGCAATATTTGTGTGTGTGTGTGTGTATATATATATATATATATATATATTTGTGCATGCAGTTACTGCAGTACATGATGCTTTATGTACTGTTTTGCATGCAGGCTGTATGCTTTCCATTATCTCTGATACATTGTTTATTTACTCTAATGCATGCTGTTTATTTACATAATGAATTGATTCACCCAATGCATGTGGCTGTTCGTTTATTTATGTTCGATTGCAAGCACACATTTACTTCTCTTCTCTCCTCGCCTCTCCTCTCCTCTCCTCTCCTCACCTCTTCTCTTCAAGCAGGACTACTCTCCTAATGCTCTCAAATTTCTCTTTGCAGGTGATCCACTGAACACATACATGTTCAACGGCTTCCTGATCGCGTCCCCGCCGGCCCCGCTGACCTCTCCAGTCTCCAGCAGCCCCGTTCTCCCTGGGGAGCCCGTTAAAACAAGCGGGAGTGTGTCTCCCTTCCCTGACCAGCTATCTGACCGCACCTCCAGTCCTCTGTCCCTCACATCTTCTGACCAGGAGTCAGGAAGCGAGTGTGAAAAGATCAAAGCCCCTTCTCCTGCCCCTCTGAGCCCGCCAGCGTCCAGCCGAGAACGGGACCCGACCCAGATTCTGCTTAAGATTTTTCCTCATCTCAAACCAGACACCGTGGAATCAACCCTGAGATCATGTGCCGGAGACATTGTGAAGGCCATCGAAGTTCTTCTGGCCTCCAAAGGCGAAGCTGTCACGCCACTGTCCGAAAGTCCATCCTCTTCCATCACCAGGAACCTTCTGGACTCTCCAGAAACTTCAGGAAGCCTCAGCTCCAGCTCTGCATTCTCTCCACTACACACCTCAGCCACGAAAGCTTTGGCCAGCGACAGCTTGTACGGGTTGAATCCACGTTTCGGGATCAATCCTCTTCATCTAGCCTATTCCGCCTCATCCACCGGAGGCGCCTTACCTAGTTTCATCTCTCCGTATCTTCCTGGACTGCTGCCCGCCTTTCCTCTCCGCACTCCTCTTCATTACCCCTTTCCCGGGACATCCCGTGAGGTTCCCTATCAGAGCAAAGACACTTTCACAGCCACAGGCCTTTACTCCGCTCTCAGTCATGGAAAATAAAGCTGTTATTATTAACGTTCTATCAAACATATCAGCCAGTGAATAAAGCCAAAGTTCTTTTTGAGTGAGGGAATAGAAGAACCACTTTTGGCCCCGTAAAGAAGCTTTCACTGGGCGATTCTTTATGGAACCATGTTTGCAAATGAGATGTGCAAGGCTGAAGAACCTTTTTAAAGCCCAAGAACCTCCACATAAAGCCAAGTACTGTTTAGTCAAGAATCAGTTAATAGTAATCCATAGAAGTTACTGAATAAGTCTAAATCCTTTTCACATTTTCATTCCATTACAACCTTTAGAAAATAATTAATCGGGTCATCAATGGTATTATTTGATTCGGTACCATCATTACGGAGAATGTTATTTTGACCATGAAATAAGCTCATGATTATTGTTCTGAAATCAGTCCATCACCACCACCAACCATTATTATCATAAATCAAAACTGCTTGCATTGTCCGAGTAAGATTTCGGTCACCAGGTTCTCTTTTTGTCGTGTGAGGTTCTGATTTACACATTTATTAACGTTCTGCAATTATAATAATACAATGATATTTGTTGTCAACGATGTTTAAATGCACCAATATTGCCTTGACATGTAGCAAACATTCTATTTTTGTACTTCAAATGTTGCTTTTCAGTCTCAATTTTATTTTTGTGTAGCCTGCTGTATATATTTTCACATTTCATAAATAAAACATTCATATGAAAAAATGAAGCCCAGTGAAACGGCGTGTGTCGGTTTATTCATCTATACCTGATCTGTTCTGTCTTTTCACATAAAAGTAGACTGAAAATTGGCCTGAAAATTTAACATAATATTACATACCTTGGAAAAATTTTAATCATTTTGAATTTTATATACTTTAGAAAAAATGTACTTAAAAACAATTTTTTACATAATTTTGAAGACATAAATAAAGCTTTTATGCTAAGGTAATAATAATAATTTGGGTAATAATACCCAACAATTACCTCACAAATAAAATACTGTTTTGATTAGAGTTTACTTATGACAGAATGTTGATATAATATTTTCTATTCTTTATATTGCAGGGTTCTTTAATAGAGACCATGGGCCTTTTTAAAATGGAATTCCACCTAAATGTATGAATAGTTCAGTCCTAGAGAAGTTGGTTTGAGGTAAAATAGTTCATTGTAGGGACTCCAAAACCACCAGGGAACCCACAAGTGTCCTACTACGTGTTGTTGACGATGGGGGACTATTCTACTAAGCCTTTATACTGCCCTGTGTGTACTCCTCCACCACGAATGAATTAAAATAAACGGATTCAAATGCATTTTAAGCCAAAACTTTAAACCAGTGTGTCAGACATGAGGCAGCATGTTCATAACTACTTCCTGTAATCACTTTCTGTGGGATGTCTGGTTCACCACTGTGACCAATTCTGAATTGGTAAGTTTCTCTAGACCATCAAACCACATGAATGACTTTACATCATGATTTGAATTCAATTCTAGCCAAAAATGAGTAATCTGAGGGAAAATGTGTTCGCGTAAAGCAGTTTAGTCATGTGGAACAAATGTACAAATGTGAATCAAGTAATCTCAGTGTATTTTCTTTATACAGTGTGTATGATGACCCCGGAAGACCCCACTTATGCAGAGCACAGCTGCCCTTAACACCGTCCACTTCACTGAATGTGGTTGCTGCCATCTTCTGGATGAGGACCAAAAGGACCTCTCCAGTTGTGCTGTTGCTTCAGCAGGGGTTCATCAGCCTTAGCCAGGTATAGTATCATAGAAGTTAATGAGAAATATATCCTGCCTCCTTAATAGTGAGATTTATTGCCTTTTAGAAATACAGTCACTAAGTCTAGCGGCTTAGGCAGGGATGAGCCAGGAGTTACATTTATCTTAAGAGATTTATTGATTGTATCAGCCCATAATTCATATTCATATTAAATATTTTGGCAGTAAAAAGAGACCTGTGGCTTCAGAAAAAAGACCCATGGCTATAGTTTAATAGCCAGAGCCTACACACACCATCTCCAACACTGGAGAGACCGAGACAGCTGCTAGCAACATATGATACACATGTTATATATGGATGGCTGAAAAAGTGACACCGTTTAACCGATGAACTGTTGTTGTAGATGGCATGGAAGGTACATTCAAATAGATTGTATGCCTGTATGTATGTACGATTCAGGCCTTTTAACCTCACCCCTGCGTTGAATTCCTGGATTAACTCGTATCTTGAAAAGAGCTTTGTGGTGATGTGAATCCACTGTGCACTTGCTAGCTTCTGGTGTTTTACACAGCAGTATTCTTGAAAACTAGATACCGTAAGTGGTAAAAGCTGTTAGTAGATACCAGCAGCCAGTGCCCTCTGTTGGCCAAAACAAGCAGAGCACCAGACCTCTGCCTGCCGGCTGCGCTGCAGGTCTTTCTTAAGACTTTCTGGTGTATTTTGAATTCACAGTTAAAAAACAGGGACATTTCTGGGGTCAGCTACAGCCGGGGACAGCACACCAAAAGCAAAAATACAAATACATATGAAAAGCTGACGATATTTAGAGTATGCAGTAGTACTAGTATTTAAGATGTTAGGCTCAAGTGTGAGGCCATCATCATTGGCGGTTTCAAAAATAGAGGACAGAGACAGAATGTAGAAAATTTATATAAAATTTGACCTCCCTTTTGTCATGTTTTTTTTTTTTTTGGTTATTACACCATATAAACATTTTAATTGCTTATTAAAAGTAATGTCACATGTGTTGCAATAAAGTGAGTGGGTTTGACATTTCACCTGGGCTACCAAAAAGAGGGGCTATTTCTCTTCCGTTCAGTAAAATTCAGGTTTTATTTCTTAATCATGCAGCATGTGCAGCACTGACCAGAAAGCAAAGTAGTAGTAATAATAATAATAATAATAATAATAATTGTTATATTTTTTCTTTTATTTATTTTATTTCCCCCCCAAATGTATAAGCTTATATTTCCTATAGATCATCATCATCTGGTTATATGCCGATGGCACATATTATTTAAAGCAATTACTGACTTTAATATAATAAAACAGTCGTGTTTTGACAGCAGGACACTTGTGAGAATGAACAGGCACGCTAGCCAATCGTACTAGTGCAGGAGGAGTCATTTCCGAATAGCGAGGGGAACTGAAAACGAGAAAACACACACCAAAATACTACAAAAATAAACGCCCTAAAAATACCGACATTCCCAGACACGAAACGCCATTAATTAGAAAATAAATTCATTAATACTTTAATAAAAATAAAAAAAGAACTATCCAGTAAACTGGCAAAAGTCGTTGACCAATCAGGAGGGGCGCAGCAATCACGTGGTTTTGTTTGGGGAAACGTTAAACACGAGCGCCGTAAAACTCCCGTGTGGTGTTCACCGTTAGCGTGTTTCTGTTGGGCTACGTGTTCCAGCTTTTTCAACGTCGTGGTCTAACAGAGCACTCTAACGCGCAGGCGGGCGATGTGGAGAGGTCATGCGGTCTTAACCAGAGACGTGCTAGCCCGCTAATGCTAACATGGAGCTGAACTTTAAGCTAGTTTGGGCTTTTCTCCTCTTGCCTGGGTGCTTTATAGAGGCGAAGAGAATCCGCGGAGTTTCCATGTCATGTTAGTACTGAAAATATTCATTACTCAATAAAAGCACTGGCGCCGATAGACCAACACGTTTACATGAGGTTTAGCACATTGTACTGAGAGACTGAGGTCAGGGATAAGATGCTGCAGCATGTGGTATTCTTATCTACATGGACGCTACAGTAGCTCGGTCTCCAGTCTGATGCACAACATGAACTCAGACGGAAACACGTGAAGCCCCACACGAAGACAGAAACACTCATTATGATGTGAGAGTGATGTGAGCTGACAGGCTTTAGCGCGCTGTTGTGTCTTGCTCTGTTTCACAGACAGAAGGCTGTACAAGGAGAGGAAGTCTTTTCTCTGTATGGACGGCTCCAGGTTGATTCCCTTCCGACAGGTGAATGACGACTACTGCGACTGCCCTGACGGCTCAGATGAACCTGGTGGGTCAATACTGTCTCTCTCAGGTGTTTAAAACGTTGTATAGACGTGCTCTTTTATTTAAAATGATATACAAAGGCATTATTTTGAAATACTAAGTCGTTATTTTGACATGCCTTCTCGTTGTTTTGAAATATAATATTATTTTGAGATACAAAGTTGCTGTTTTGAGATGCTAAGTCATAATTTTGAAATACTAAGTTGTTGTTTTGACATACTTTCTCGTTGTTTTGAAATATAATATAATTATTTTGAGATACAAAGTTGCTGTTTTGAGATGCTAAGTCATAATTTTGAAATACTAAGTCGTTATTTTGACATACTTTCTCGTTGTTTTGAAATATAATATTATTTTGAGATGCTAAGTCATTATTTTGAGATACAAAGTTGCTATTTTGACATACTAAGTCATCATTTTGACATGCTAAGTCATTATTTTGAAATACTGAGTTGCTATTTTGAGATGCTGTGTCATTATTTGGAATGCTGAGTCGTTATTTTGAGATACAAAGTCACTGTTTTGTGATACAAAATCTCAACTTTCTTGTTATTTTGAGATTATTTCTTGTTACTTTGAGATGATTTCTGTTTATTTTGTGGTGGTTTCATATTTTTTTTCAGTTTTTCAGTTTAAGTGCAGAAATAGGCTGCCATAATTGCTAAAACAAAATGCAATGCATCTGATGTAGTCAGCACTGACAAGGCATGTGACAGTGACACATAAAACTTTAATATTAATACAGTGTATGGCTGTGTATTGGCAAAAAAATGGCGATATGTATCATGATACAGAGGTTATGATTCAATATATTATGATATATTATGATATTATAAACAAGGTAGTTCAGTGTGATTTTTAAGTCTCAACACGACCATATGCGTAGATTTGCTAATGGTAACGCTAGCAGTGACCCTTACACTAACTGTTTAGATTGGAGTGGAACAGTCTAATGGCTAAACACTGCTATCTGGCGGTCGGGGGTTTAAACGCAACACGCCAATGTTTACATGTAAAGTGTTCAATAAAAATAGATACAGTATGAACAAATCATAATATTGCCATAGTCAGAAAAATCCCTGTTTTCTTTCACCCTTAATGTTGTGTTTTCATTGTCTTAATTACAGTTTGATAGTCCTCAGTATTTTTGATATATTTATTTCTATAATAAGATGTTGACTATCTGGTAAACTGTCTGTTCAACATGTTGACTATTTCTTTGATTCATTGACTGGCTAGCAGAAGACACGTCCACACATATAATTATTTCTTTTTTTAATTTATTTATTAAATGTTTTTGCTGTTTGTTTTGACCTCCTGTCCACATGTATGGAGGACGAAAAAATTCAAAATCTAATAAATAAATAAATATATAAATAATTGTATAAATACGTAAAATGCTAAATAAATCAATAAATGCCTCATTTTATTTTTGAAATGTTCAAATAAAATATTAAATATATATAATGAAATGTATAATTGTGTTATCGAAAACAGTACATTTGATAGTAATGTGATTATTTGTATTTTCATTTTTCATTGTATGTCATAATAACATTCTGTCCTGTAGGATAAATTTTTGTTTTACGGTGGTATATTGAGCCGTAACCTCTATATCATAAAGTCCCGCCTTGCTGGCAATGATTGACACAAAGTCTCCATGTTTTGAAATAAAAATTTGGTGTGTAAAAACACCATTCGGAAATAGAACAACCTTAAAAAGTTGAAATAATGAAATACAGTTAGAAAATACAAATAATCACATTACTATCAAATGTACTGTTATTATCAAATGTGTTTTCAATAACACAATTATACATTTTATTATATATAAGATGATATATTTAATATTTTATCTGACCATTTCAAAAATAAAATATGTATTTTGTTATTTTAATTTTGTGTTTTGTGTTATACAATTATTCCTATATTTATTTATTTATTATATTTTGAGAATTTTTGTCCTCCGTTCACAGGAAAGTGGTGTTTTCTTTCACTAAAAAACTGAGGTTTGAAAAACGCTCTCCAGTGTTTGTACAGTGAAAACAAAATGAAAACATTTTTTTTGATAATGCTGACATCATGCTGTGAACTTGTGAGGCCTGTAGCGGTTTTCATTTATTACGCATGCAGAAATCTGTCTGAAATATGACCGGCGCCCAGGTTGTTTTTATGTGCCTGGCTGTTTGGAGATGGGAGGGAAATTGATCATGTTTATAATTGAATTTGAGTTCACTTTTTCATTAAACTGTACTGTGGAGGCATCAGAACGTACTGCTGGCAGTTCTTTAAATAGGGCGTCAGCTCGACTCCAAGTATGAAAAATACCTGAATGATAAACACGTGTGACTGATGATCATCAACCAAAGTCACATTTTAAATAAAGCTGAACTCCATAATTCAAATGTGGTTGAAAACTAGAGAGCCTCGCTCTCTGCTCTGCACTGCGTTGGTGTTTCAGAGAAGCCACAGCAATGTACATGTTTTTTTGATTTTTTTTAGCTTTGGATCTGTATGAGATACCGATGGAGGCCCATTGACCTTCAAGTCAGAGTCAACTGTGTTTGTAAAGGGTCACTGTCCTGCTTTAGAAAATTTCTTTGCAGCTCTGTATTTTTAACACTGCACGTGCTTCTACTTTCAAATTTATGGACCCCCCCCCCCCCCCGGCTGGGCTGTTGAGCTCATGCTTAATGCTATATTGTACATTAACACTATATACCACCCCTTACACTTCCTATGATGTATTACAGTATGTAGAATTACCATGTCATAAAAACATTATACAATGAAATAATAGAAGCCATATTGCCCCCTACAGTCTGTGTAGTGTAATACAGTCTGTCAGAATAGATAGATAGATAGATAGATAGATAGATAGATACTTTATTGATCCCGAAGGAAATTTAGAATGACTGTGTAGATCATATAAACGTTATAGAGCACTTTCAAATTAAGACAATCAAACCCACAACGTTAAGTGCAGCTGCTGTTAAGTGACTTGAGCAGTTTTAGGCTTCGCTTGGCACGGCTTTTCTTGTTACAGTGCTGACCTTACTGAAACGTAACTCATCTCAGCAGTTCAGTCCACAGGAATGACAGGTTACCTGTGGCGTTAGTTGTAGCATATCATTGCTGTCCAAATAAAACCACGTATCTCCATCTTTGTCTGTTTTTACTTTTATGCATCATTTGCAAAATTGCTTGTGAAAAAGTCTGGTTCCATTAACTTACATTCAAATTAAATGAGGTTTTTGCCCTCTCCTGTGAAGTTGCATTTTGGAGATACTTATTTTTCTTTGGATAGCGACGATATATGTATCAGTATTTGTGTTTCAGTTTCTTTAACAAACTTGTAATGCAGAGGACTCCAGCAACACAACTGCAGCTGCTGTTTGGTACCTTCAAGTTCGGTATGTAAACCAGGGAGATGATTGGAGCTGGTGAAGTGAAAGCACAGCATATAGCGTTGTGGTTTACCCAGCACTCAAATCTAGAGCAAGGTGTAAGAATTTAGTAGATGCTAATTCAGCGATGATCAGGTAAACCTGCACTGGAGCACAGTCAGCCATTGTCAGTCTGTTCAGCAGAAGTAAAGACTACATAGGCAGTGCCCAGAGATAAGATGGCTGATGTAAACAGAATGTCCTACACCCTGTATACCTGTGTGTGTGTGCAGGTTTACTAGAGCAAAGAGAATACAGTGTCGTGCTATTGGACATTTCAGCAGCAGCCTACTGGAATTCGATAGCATCTGACTTTTAAAGGTTGCAGCTAACAAGAAAATCTGCTTTTTGCTGAGTTGGGAGCAAGTGTGTGTGTGTGTGTGTATGTGTGTGTTTCCCAGTGTCCTGGAAGGCCTCAGTTCAGCATGTTTCAGTAGAGGTTGTTGACCTATGTTTAAGCTGCCACTGTATTGCTTTTCTAATAGATGCAGTCGAGCGGCTAATGAGTGTAGGGCCTTGTTGTCATGTTGCTGTTTTCTGTGTATTGATTAGTGTGTACACACACACAAACACACACACACGGTATCTGCTGGGAACAAACCCCTTCTGTCATTTATTTTAGATAGTGCTGCCACTGCAAGGACAGTTCAGCCAACAGCTAACGTGGGTTGCCATGAATAGAAGCTATCCAGTCACAGTCATGCTAATGGCTGGCATTCATGCCTGAACTATGCAGAGCACTGCAGTAAAATGAAAAGTGCTTAATAAATATTTTATAGTATTATACAATTTAATATTATAATAGTATAATAGTACAATAATAGTATATAGTATATTATATTGTATTATTGGCTATTATCATTAAATAAAGACTTTGTATTATTAACAACAGTGCAAGTAGAGTTGACCTTTTTATTTGTGTCAAATTTGATGCTCTTATTCCAGTGCACTTGTCTCTTAATTTCTCACGGCAGATCACCTCTCGTTCGTCAGACACTTTTACAGTTGAATCAGTTTCTGAACTTTAGGCATTGAAGCCTCCCATGCTTATTTTACTATTGCCTCATTAGGCTTATACTACCTTTACCGTATTGATTAAAGCTGTTCTCTTGCCTTTCTCAGGTACGGCTGCCTGCCCCAATGGACGTTTCTACTGTGTGAATGTAGGCTTTCGTCCACACTATGTCCCGTCCTCCAGAGTCAATGACGGCATCTGTGGTAAGTCCAGCAGTGGGCTGTAAATGTTTAAACAGCACCCTGGGCCTCATTCAACATTCTTCCTAAAACAGTTATGTGGTTAAAGAACACGTCGTGAATCTGACGTAGATTTTTATTTAGGACTTTTCTAATTTAAGAAGAAGCTTAGGAAGATATTGGTGTTGAGGATCGTTGCTCTAATATCCTTTATTCAGCATCTGAATATTACACTTGTGCATTTTAACCCAGCCTTCATTCGTACAGACATTTCCATTTCCATAATTTTATATATGTACATAAACTGAACAGGTTAATAGAAGCAGCTTTTGTCCCACTTTAGCTTTAAAAACGTCAGAGGAACCTGAATTTTTGGGATCAGATCATGTCTATGTTGCAGTTAACCACACGACAAGCCATGGATTGATTACATGATGGATTGCGATCGGATCCCTCAAACCACAATTGGTGGTTTTCACAGATGACTCAATTCAAGTGTTGATGGAACGCGTTTTCTATATCCACCCATATGTAATCAGAAATACAGTACAGTACAGTACCAATCAAAAGTGTACTCGTAGAAGCCTTCCCTGTTTTTAGCTTAATGTTGCTTTAGAATAAACGTGAGGACATCAAACCATAAAATAACACTCGTGGGATTATGCTGGCACCTTAAACAACCTCCAAAATGGAACTTTCCAGGAGGATAAAACAGGAGGCTGATATAATAAGATTTTATTCTAAGCAGTTTTGGGCCAGTTCTATTGGTCTGTCCAATATTCACAAACTTGAAAGGGCAACTAGAGCTTTTAAACTGAGCCCAAAATGGCAAAAATGTAATATTGTGATGCACCAGGAGTTCACGTGGTATATCAGGATATGTATTGTTTCAGATCTCATCAGTTATAACTGTTAAGCATTAAGATAACCCAAAGCATCCATTTATTTGGGTGTGTCTAAACTTTTGACTGGTACTGTATGTCTGCCACGTGCTGACTACCAAATGAGGGTATAAACAAGGATACCTGTGTGCATTCTTCCACTCGGGGCCACAGAAATCATCCAAACCAAGCTTTTCGATTTGTGTTGTAACAGGGGAATAAAAATAAACAGAAGTAAAATAGGAGCCAGCCAAAGTATGTCCAGGTACGATCTGAATATAAAACAATAGTTAAAGCAAGATATTACGATTTTAACATCTTCTCAGAGTTAAGTGTTTATCCTGCTCTAACATGCCCAGTTCAACCTGGCTTGCTAATAAGCTGCTAAGTTGAAGCAGGTGTGTTCAATCAGGAGGAACCACTGCTGTGCAGTGGGACTACAGCACCTGAGTATTTCACCTCTGCTGGATGGATTGATTTGCTAGTGTTTACTGGTTAACTTCACTAGTAAAAGTTTCCCTGTGCTTCTGCAGACTGCTGCGATGGATCCGATGAGTTTGCCAGCCGAATGCAGTGTTCCAACAAATGCAGGTGAGAGAACCTAACCAGTCGAAACTGTTCGCTGAAATCTGACCTCAAATTCACATGTGTGTTCATGGTGTAGACAGATGATTACTTGAGCTCATGGTTGGGTGAAGTTCCGTCAGATATACTGTCTTTCCTGTGAATGTAGTATGTAGTGATGTGTAGTGGTACCTCTGCCCTCCAGCAGGGGTCAGTGTGTCTCTGCAGTTGGCAGTCAGGTTTTTTTTTTTTTTCCTTCACCATAACGGCAGTGCTACAATACTGGAACTGTGTGCAGCTAGATTGGGCCTGCAGAGAAATGAACACAATATCGTGTGCTGCAGTGTCTGACTGCACTATTACAGGGAAGAAAGGAAAGCGTGAGAGAGCGGGTTGTATGAGGTTCCTGTCCTCTTTGATAGAAACTCCTACCCTATAGGTTTATTATATAGGTCTACACATTGCAAATTACTGGCATTTGACTGTAGCCCATCTCTTGGTGCACAGTGATTAAGCCCCCATATCCATATATCCATTTATCATTGGTCAGCTTCTGACCACAGGACCTCTGTTAATCAGATATTGTTTGGGTAGGGCTGGTACGAGTCAGGCACAGCAGTGCCCACCACCTAAAAATGTCCAGCCGAGAGCAGCTCGGTGGCCTGAAACTGACCACTGAAGAATGGCTAGAGGACGGCTAACACGGACGGTGCCTCTGTAGCTGGTGGAGCTACAAGGTGTAGGTTTCCAATGAGGCTAGATATGTAGATCAGAATCAGAATTGGATGGAGAACATGAAACAGTGAGAGACAAAGAGGAAGGTGTGAGTGTATGTGGCCATCATCAGCCTTTTTTTCTCTGAAGGATGCTGGGACAGAAAGAGAGGCGGGAGCTGGAAGAGAGAATGAAAACGGTGAACGAGGGATTACTCCTGAAGAAGCAATTGATAGAGGAGGGTGCCCTCATCTGGCAGGAGAAACAGGTAACCTGTGGCGTATGATCTGTTGCTTCTAACCACAACTTAAATGCTTTGGAACATCTCACCTGTATAGTAGTGCACAAATATCCAAACAGGTTATTAGACAGTGCTTTAATGGCTGTTTTCCCAGAGGAAATTCTGGAATGTGATGAATGGGATTTGACTGGATGAATTACCGGTGTAATTTCCCTCCCACAGACACCCCGGACTGAAAGGTCATAACCTAGTTGTTTGTGTCAGTGTTGCGTCAGAGGGCACAAGCAGTCAGCTTGTATAATGTAACCTCATATCGTTTGTCAAGGGTGGCTTACGACCTTAAAGGTCTCGCCCTACAGATGGTCCGATCACGGCATGTACCTTTTAAGGGTTGCTTTTGATATTCTTAAACGCGGTTGGTTTGAAAAATGGCTCTGCACAGTACACTCCCAGAACTGTATGGTGCGTGGGCGTTCCCAAATGCCAGGTAAAATCAGACTAAAGCTGGCTTTCTTATCTTAATTTCCTGTTCCACCTTAAATGATGCAGCAGTTACGTTCTAGTGGCATTTGGGAAATGGTGGAATGGGAAACTCGACCGTGAAGCTACGTTAAGCTTAGCTGGGAAATGGCTGTAGGGATGACTACTGAAAGCATAAACCAATTCCTTCTGAAATTAGAGGTGTTAACGGGGGTTTGTTCCCTCTTTGCTGTAATAACAGTCTCTGGTTTTCTGGGAAGACTTTGGAGTAGCTCTGGATCGCTCCAGCTCATCCCAGATGTATTGAATCAAGCTCCTTCACTCCAGAGAGCACAGTTCACCCTCCTCCATAGACCAGTGCTGGGTGGTTTTGTACCCCTCTAGCCCATGCTTGGCACCTGTAGGGCTGTAGGGGTAACTACTGAAAGCACAACCAAATTAAATCTCTCCAGTTTGTTCATTGCGATGCCCAGTTTGCTCTAATCATGGTAGCCTACAACCTGCCAACATTTCCTAAACGCGCCGCACATTTGGGAAACTTAAAAGCTTCCAACAGTTTCAGGAAGAACTTCTACCAGCTTTCACACACACACACACACACACACACACACACACACAAGCACACCTGTTAGCATTAGCTAAATGCTCCAGGGGCTTGCAGCTCTCTCTTGTGCTGTGGCATGATTGACAGATTTAGACTGAGAGGCGGGACGACCTTTGACCCAGTCCACTGTCCCAGAAGTGTCACTCTGATAGGCTGAACAGGTGTCAGATTGGACCATGTTCTCCAGAGTCCTACCAAACAGTACAATGCTTCTTTTCTGGGTTACTGAGGTTCCTGGGGTTACCAGGGCTTCATGCCTCAGTGGTGTAAGCGCAGCTCTAGCTGGTAACGCTAGCCAATAAAAAAAAAAAAAAAGGGGTCTCTGAAAAATATTAAAAATACACAGAAATCAATCTGTTTTGTGCTTCAAATGAATTCTGAAGCCACAGAACACCTTTTATTGCAACGGTGGTAATGTGTTCAAACCTCCAAGGTTGCCTTATGCCTGGTGGGATTTCTAGGCTTCTTTTGAATATCAGTGTTTTTCTTCTCACCTTAAACAAGCTCCTCGGGAGAAAACTTCAATTTACAGAGTGCACTTCAGACTGCCACCCTCTTAATTTTGTTTGGCTTCACTTAGTGGAACTGTGCCAAAGTGTATTACTGGATCACTTTACGAATGTTCATATTACTCTGTAATATATAGTATATAATATTAGATGTGTGTCTCCACAGACCCTGCGTAATTATATGTATATATCCCTTCATGACTTACGGTTTGGCACATTTTATATCTTTTGTTTATGTCTTTCATTTGATCTGTTTTGTCTTAGTTCATATGTTATGGGTACTTGTTAGTAGCGTTGCATACTCGTCTGGTTTGTTTTGGTAATGATTAGAGGTAGAGGATTAGTGTAGCGGTGCGTATACACAGGTAGGATGCCTACCTCTCAGGAGACTGATTCACAGCCTGCTCTCTTACAGATATCAAGATGCATCTGTCTGCGTTCATGCTAGATTGTTGGCAGTGACCACTGAGCAAGTGCTTCACGCTTGACCAAGCATTAGTTGTATAACTAGCATGTGCCTTTTTCCTGATGCTTTGCTCTGCTACGGTTAGCTAGTATGAAACTAACTGAGTATGAGTATAGCGGTAGTATACAAGTGCAGTGTACACAGCAGCACGTTATTTGGATTAATGAGAAGAATTAAATGGTGAATCTAAAAACAGGCTTCAGAAACATGCGAGTTGGACATTGACGCCGTCGTTTCGGTCACACAAGTCAATTTTAAGGTTCAGTTTAAGCGTGTGAGACAGCTGTCGTTTGAGCGTTCCTTCTGAAATCAGAGGTATTAATTGGGGCTTTGTTTCCTCTTTGATGTAGTAACGGTCTCTGGTTTTCTGGGAAGACTTTGCAGTAGATATTGGAACATTGCTGTGAAGTAGTGAGGTCTGGTACTGTTGTTGGATGATTAGCTCTGGATTGCTGCAAATCATCCCAGCGCTATTGAATCAAGCTCCTTCACTCCACAGAGCACAGTTCACCCTCCTCCATAGACCAGTGCTAGGTGGTTTATACCCCTCTAGCCCATGCTTGGCAGTGGGAATGGTGACCTTAGGCTCATGTGCTCAGAGTGTCCCATTCTATTGGTCAGTGAATTTCTAAGGAGGTTATACCAGCTTTGTGCGTCCAGTTGAACATCTGTGTCAAACATAGTTAATTCACTTCACTGTCAGTAATGGTACGTGGAGAAGTCAGCTACCTTAAAGGGCTGTTTAAAGACTTTTAGACGTCTAGGTAACTAAAAATCTGAGAAGAAAATTAAATTATAAATAAGATCTAAATACGGTTCAAGCTTTGTAATAAGAAAGGGTTTTCAAATAACCTAATATAGCACATTGAGAGTGTATACGTGCACTTAATAGTCTAATAATAGCAGAAAGTCAGATTTTGTTAATTTTACATTCGGTGTGTTTAAATGAACTTGGGTAATGAGATAATAGGTAACTCCTGGTCTACAGACAGTCAGACAGTTATCAGAGACATGAACATGAAGTCAAACTTCATTCCATGTTTTTTTTAAAATATGAAATTATGAATATTTGTATATATTTGTTTTGTCAAGTATGTAGTTGCTTTTGCTGTCGCTCTAAAAATGTTTTGCTGCTATCTTGCGCTGGCAGTGTTACACTGCTTGCCTATTTCTGGCACCGCAACCTGTTTTTGCACATGCGCAGACTGAGAAATCTAAAAGAAATCAGGGTAAGTAGTATACATGCACTGAAATCTCATTACTGAGCTAAAATCCAGCTCTCTTTATCTGATTTCATGATCAAATTTCTTGACCTTAATCCGATCTAAGAAATAAGAGTCTGCTCTTTACATGACCACTTGAATAATCAGATAACTGCTGAAATCCGGTTGTGATTATTAAGTTCATGTGAACGCACTCATTGATCTGAAATACAACGTACTCCGAAATATGCAGTGCTTTTAACTATTAATTGCCTATTAAAAAAAACAAAAACAAAAAAAAGAAACAGTTCAGGTCAAAAACAGAAAGTAGCAAAATGGAGAGAGGGAAGAATGAAAAGTACAGAGAGCAAAAGCGAATCAGTAAAGTGAAAACAGGCAGGAGTGAGAGAAAGTCTGGCTATCTGAAAATGAGTCTTATAAATCTCTTTAGCAGGGTTTGGGGAAAAGCTCGGTGCGTTTCTGCTTCTGCCCCAGAAAGCCAGTCATGCTTAGCCAAACCCACACTGATAGAATCCATCATTGCATTATGGGTAAATTCTCCCTGGGAAATTGGAAGGCAATGCGGTATACCTACACACACACACGCATGCGGTTTTTGGCTTTTTTCCAGTAATTGTGCTCGCAGATGGGAAATATAGCCCATAGTCCTGGGTAGTTATTTGTCATTGCTGCAATGTGGTTTGATGGAAGTGATTTATAATGGAAAATCAGATCCCTAAACTCTCATAAAACCGCCTGGGCTGCCTATACATCCATGCCCTCATTTCATCAATATATAACCTATTTTCATGTTCCCTATTTGAGGGGCCCTTAACACGTTAATACCCATAAGGGCTTGGTGATGTGTTTCAGTTCATGAGTGTCAGAACTACACCTGTCAACACTGGCGGTGTCTAACACAACAGTTTATAAACCCATGCAGATAAACGATGGTATAATAAACTGGCATTTGAATAAACAGATGCTATGTTCTTATAACATACCAGGACTGCACTAAGGTAGCAGATTTCAGTATTCTGGTTATATTGCTTCAGGTTATGGTAGTGAAACACCTTACACCAATGCCTAAATGTCCGGCTAATGAACAGTTTTTACCCACAGGCTACAGGTTCCTGAATAAGCTGTGAGCCTTTCACCAATACCACGACACTCGGACACTTTATTATTATTATTATTATTATATTACCACTATGGACAATATCACTGAGTCACTTTAAACAACCGGCATATATATATATATATATATACACACACACAGGGGTTGGACAATGAAACTGAAACACCTGTCATTTTAGTGTGGGAGGTTTCATGGCTAAATTGGACCAGCCTGGTGGCCAATCTTCATTAATTGCACATTGCACCAGTAAGAGCAGAGTGTGAAGGTTCAATTAGCAGGTAAGAGCACAGTTTTACAGTTTTGCTCAAAATATTGCAATGCACACAACATTATGGGTGACATACCAGAGTTCAAAAGAGGACAAATTGTTGGTGCACGTCTTGCTGGCGCATCTGTGACCAAGACAGCAAGTCTTTGTGATGTATCAAGAGCCACGGTATCCAGGGTAATGTCAGCATACCACCAAGAAGGACGTTTTCCTCCACCAGCACCACGTAGTGACCTGGCCACTATCCTGCAAGAAGAATGGCTTAAAATCCCTCTGACCACTGTGCAGGACTTGTATATGTCATTCCCAAGACGAACTGACGCTGTATTGGCCGCAAAAGGAGGAGGAGGCCCTACACCATACTAATAAATGATTGTGGTCTAAAACCAGGTGTTTCAGTTTCATTGTCAAACTCCTGTATATATATATATATCTCCGCTCTCTAAGACTGTCCTTGTCTAATAATGTATACATCAGAGAATTTCTACAGACCCCTCCTGTCTTTGTATATTGTGTATTTTGTGTATATTTTGTGTATTTTGTATTTATTTAACATATCTCTTTTATATCTCTTTATTTTAATATGTTTAGTTAGTATGTATATAATGTTGCCCTGCTGTAGAGTATCAACCTGAGCCTCACCACAAGCATTTCAGTGCATAAATGTCCTGACATGTTGTGCAAATGACAAATAAACCTGAAACTTGAACTTGTCTGTTTTTTGAATTATGCGAATTATACCTTAATTCATCAAAATACAACAAACCACACGGCTTGGGTAGAGTGCGCATTTACATATTAAGATATCTGCAATATCAGTATAGTAAGTTCTGATGTCATGATAATGATTAACGAACAATGTGTTGTTCGGTTTGAATGTCACGTTGGTAGGTTCCATAATATATATAAGCCTATAGTAAGTCGTTTTCATATGCATGTTTGTATGTATGCATAAAGCCATAGTCAAATGTATTTTTTCAAAACCCTTTATAGATATTGAAATGGGTATTAAGAGAGTGCACCGAGAGCATGTGGTAGTCTGAAGCAGAAGGCTCATTTATGCTCCCGTTACATACGAACATGAATATCTCTATTCCAAATGCTCCGTCACCCGCCACGTACTTCCATGTGTCTCTTACGTTGGCATGGATGTTAAGCAGTACATCCATTAGAGGGCAGTCCAACAGGTGACAACAAACGTGACGACGGTGGAGGCAGTCCTAGTACTGTACCTATAAAGAAAGACATGATGTAGACGGTGGTGGCTTGTGAGGCCAAGAAATGCATGTGGGAAACTCTTTTGATTCATATCAGTTATGAGAGAAATTGACCTCATGTCTCGCTTGAGCTGCTGGCCAGACTGCCCCCATGATTTCCGGTGCTACTGCTCCGTTTCCACCGTGTCTGTTAGCTTTCAGATATCGTGCAGGAATACTGATGAAGTTTACACAGAGGACAGACAGAAGGCTCTGTCCATATCCGCATTTAACACTGAGCATAAACGAGCCTTTAGTAGGATACAGAGTGAATGTAAATTTGAGGTGAATGTAAATTTGAGGTGAATACATTTATTCCTCTTTTATTCAGGCACAACTTAGACAGCTCCAGAAGGTGTCTGAGGATCTGAGGATTAAGGTGGAGGACTACAGGAAGAGAAAGCTAAAGGCAGAGGCTGAAAAAGAGCGAGTGGAGAAAGCAGTTAAGCCTGACCTTAACGGTGAGCACACTACACACACTACACTGACTGACATATCAAAACCTTGTCACGTTTCCTTTTATTTGCTTTATTAATTTACTTTTTTTGTGCTGTTTGAAACCAACAGCTATAATTTACATTGTGCAAGCATTTCATGATGAACCAGTAGAAATGATCCAAAAGTACCTGGAGTGAAATCCTAAACGAGCTTACTTTAAAGTGGACCTGTTGGAATACTGCTAGAATAGATTCACTTGCTTCATTCTCCATACTGTATATCTGTATTCGCCCTCAGTCAGAAACGCTCTGTTAACGCTCCTGTGTCTTTAAGCCCTGCCTCCTGATAAACCCAGTGTACTCTGATTGGTCAGCTTACCCACTCTGTTCTGATTGGTCACCCATCAAATTGGAACCCTGCTACAAGTTCAATGGTGTTGGTTCTGCTATAGGAGTTTGAGTCAGAATCCAGATCCTGAAAAGCAGATTGGTCGACCTGATCCACCTAGATTGGAGCACTTATGTAGCTCCCTGTGTGTTGTGTGAGGGCGTGCCAGGGGTGTTGCCGGTAGGTATTTTAGGCAGCTGAGAAAAGTGGTTTCTGTGGGTGCTTGTGGGTTCTGACTAGGGTTTGTTTGTCTGCTCGTAAGGTAGGCTTTGAGTTTAATTTACTTTGGCTTAGACTCTGTTAGTTACTAGGGTGTCTGCTAGAACCTAGAGTTAATTGTAATCACTAGTTCCAGCTGTGGGTTCCGGTTAGCCCAAGGTGTGAATTGCAGGGGAGTGGTTCTACTAGCCACTAGGCAGATATATTAAGGAGGCGTTCCCTTCTGTAATCATTGTGCCTGTGGGTTCTGACTGGGATTTGTTTTTCTGCATGGAAGACAAGCGTCCAGACTCCTCTCTGTCCTGGCACCCAGATGGTGGAATAAACTTCCACTGGCTGTCCAAACAGCAGACTGAAGACTCATCTCTTTGTGAAGCTCTTAAGTGAGCACTAATCCAAGTATATGGTAAATCTACTGTGTTGTACTTACGCTGAGCTTAACTTATCTTCTCCGTAGGTGCGAGCACTGACTTGGGATTGCTTGGTAGTGGACCTCTGCTGTATTTAACTCTGTATTCTTCTTTCTAGGTGTCAGCACTGGCCCTTGTTCGGGTGGCGTCTGAGCTCGAGGGGAATTTAGACTCTAACCTGTTTGTTCTAGCTAGGATATATGCTCTGACTGATCAATAAGCACGTTGGCAAGTCGCTCTGGATAAGAGCGTCAAGAAAAAGTAGCGTAAATGTAAATGGGTGAGAGTTTCTTCCTCTGGTGTGTACTCCGGGATTTATAAACACCATGTACATGCACAAAAAGCTACATAACACACAAATGGAATATAATTTAATACTTTGTTAAATATAAATGTATTTCACAAACATTCATATTGTGGCATTGGTTTTGTTGTTTTAGTTCCAGGATCTGAAATGAACCAATGACTAGAGAGGTTAAATCCATGTCAGCTAATAATTCAAGTGCATGGCTACAGTTGTTTAGAAATCGGACCTTCATACAAAGGCCACATATTTTTACAGACAAACAAATAATTGGTCGTTTGTTGTTTCTTGACTCTCTTTATGTTGTCATCATGAACAAGATCTATAAAAAAAAGTCTAGAGTGTTTAGCAAACTTACAAAAGTGCTTTGTGTCCAGTCAGAGAATGTATCTTAGCTAGTACAAATAGGTATCCTAGCTTGTCCAAACTCCCCTTGAGCTCAGACACTGTCCGAACGAGGGCCAGTGCTAATGCCTAGAAAGACGAATATGGAGTTGAATACAGCAGAAGTACTTCAATATACAGTATTGTAGTAGTATTTCAATATATACTTCGATTAGTGCTCACTTACGTGCTTCACAAAGAGATGGGTCTTCAGCCTGTGTTTGAAGACTGCGAGAGAGTCTGCTGTTCGGACAGCCAGTGCAAGTTCATCCCACCATCTGGGTGCCAGGACAGAGAAGAGTTTCTATGAGAGGAGTCTGATAGAAATCAGTGTGAGATTCCCCAGTGCAGCCCATCAAGTGCCTAAAAACCAAAGACCGGTCAGAGTCAACACAGGATGTATAGCCAAATCCACTTTTTGACCGAAGAGAAGAACAAGATTGCACTGGTTGCACATAACAACAGTAAAACATTTTTTGATCATGAAAAAGAAAAACAGTTTTAACCATGAAGAGACCATATACCATAAAGAAAAGCATAAAGAGAAACATTACCGCAGAGGGTTTTACGCAAGATGCAAGTTAGAGGGTCACCTGATCATTTTCATGGCCAGTTCAGATTTCCTTACAGCTGCCAGATTTTACATTTTGACAACAACAGGCGCCAAAGACCGTGGCATTGTTTGTTTACCCTCTGAATGGACGTATATGTGCAACATTTAAAAGTAGAGTTCATCTACTTAGCTGGCTCGCCTAATTCACATTGTAATACAAATAATTATACAGACTGACCTAAATATTAACTAAATGTCCGATTGGCAGGAGCTGAAAACTGATTCCAATCGTACATCAACCTCAAGAAGAGAAAGAGCGGGTTATATTTTGCTTAAAACAAATAATGCCACAAAACAGCCTGGAAAATGTAGCTGTATAAAATCCAGTCCGTGCAAACTGAACTCTGCGTCATTCATCAGTCACGCGTTTGCAGTATTTGCTAGTTCTTGTTGCTGTTGTAACGGTGTTGTTCATCACGTGTTGTTAAGCTGGATATTACTCATTTGTGCATTTGTGCACACATACTTCTCACCAAGGTGACCACTGATTAGTAGTTTTCTCAAACAGTTACAAGAAATTGGTAATTATAACTTGTACCAGTTATCCATTCATTAATCTCACATGCAAATTTCCATTTAACAAGCTCAATATGAGGTCATATGTGTCATATTCTTTAATTAGGGTGTGAAAAGCAGCATAAACACCACCACCACCTATTGCTAATCACAGGTGTTGCTGTATATCCTTGATTAAATGTGAATAGTGGAGTTTGGGTATAATTTACTTGATTCGTTTTACAAAGGCTAAGTGACCTAAAAAATCAGTCTGTCTATTTTCTTGGTTTTTGAATGAAACAAAGCTCAGGCTTGTTTGTCAGTCTTGCTTATGGAAAAATTACTGGAACAATCCCCACTGTTTCTGTTCTTATGCCGATATCAGCTGATCAGATAACTATGCTACTACATCAGATATTAGCCGATAGCTAAATTAGTCTGGTATGAATTTCTTTAAAACTATTCAAGTTTATTTAACATGAACATTCCTTAACATTACAGAACAAGCAAGTCTGTGATACTTCAGGCTAGATTTGTTACAAAATCTGATTTGATTTGTTTTGATCTCAGACAGTATTTCGGTTCAGCATTTCTTACCGACATTAGCAGGTTTTCCATCCACCAACTTACTGCCAATTTTGAAAATGCGCCTAAAGAAAACCTCAACAGAAAAGCCCAAAATGTGGAAAACCCTTTTTTTATATTGCTAAAGCTGAAATATTAAAAAAAATATGTTACAAAAAATTGTTTTTGGAATAAATGATGAAGTCACATTAGTCCCTTCACAAGTGAGTACTTCACCAGTATTCATGTTGGTGCCATTGCTTGTGTTGTTTTACCTCCAGGATTTGAAATGAATCAATGACTAATGAGGTTAAATGCAAATGTCAGCTTAAAATAATTAAGGGCATTCCCATTCCCAAAGGAGAACCCCAACGGGCGATGGAAAACTGTCTTCGAATATCGCTACAGCTGAAATGCAAAAAAAGAGTGACGGGAAACTGTTTTTTGAATAATATGATGACGTATCGAGACATAAATCACATAAGTCCCTTCCACCTAGTCGCATTGCTTGGCACACAGTGTATACACACCGGTGAACTGGTTCGCTCACGCCAATTGTTCCAGCCGCCGTCAGCCTATACTCTGTACACAGGGCCAGCTTGTATAACACAATAGCAATTCTCCTCTCCTGTCAGTTGGCATGGGTAACTGGACATGATTGGCTCTGCAGATGGTCCGATCACTGCGCGTAGTTTAACAAAGGCTGGTTTCCACATTCTGAAATGCAGACTCTAAAACTCATTTTACAAAATTGCTTTGCACAGTGTGCTCACAGAATGCTTCCCATCCCCCAGAATGCTTCATCTGAATTTGATGTTCCACCTTAAATGATGCAGCAGTTTTGGACTGGCACCATTTAAGATCGAATGGGAATATTTAATAAATAGCCAACTGCAGCTTCGTCAGGTTGCACCTTGCCATGGTGGGACAGGGGATTAAGCACTCATTACGTGGGCCACGGCTCGTGCTGCCGGGCGTCTTTGAGCTGCAAGTATAGCCATAAAAAGAAGGCAAATGGCTCTAAAGATAAATCTACTTAAATGTACATCCTAATCATGATAAGCTACACCGTTACAAAAGTATATGGAAGCACAATTTCATTTGCAGTTTTTCCTTTTCTGAAATTTTGAAAATGTGAAACTTTTGTTTGAAAATGTGAAATTTGAAAAAATTTGAAAGGAATCCCAGCTATTGATCCCACACTGAAACAGCATATTGGATTGATGCATTCTGTAGATACTAGAAAACCAGCATCTGGATACAGGGATAGTTGGGTGTGTTTACTAATACCGGGGCGATATCAGTCAGTTGGAGGAACATGGTGACTGTGTGAGACGCTGCCTTTCAGGAGCAGTGTTTTCAAATGAGTTTGAACTGTGTGAACTGGGTTACATTTCACTCTAACCGTGAAAGTCCTCCCACTTAGATTCATCTTGCAGCATGAAGCCTTGTTTATACAGACAGATGCACCTCAGGGGCTGTGCTGAACACTCTGTCCAAAAGCCCTTCGGTGGTTATTATTATTATCTGTGTCAGGAATGTGCAGGCTTTCTCCCGAAGTGCATCACTGCTGCAGGATTTAACTCTGAACTCGACTCAAACTCACCTGCTTCTCGTGTTCAGGGTTATTATGACATTTTGATCTGAACTCCAATATATCCCACATACACAATCCCCCTGGGACTGACCTGACCCACAGCACCAAGCCTGAACCTGACTGTAGCCTCAGAATCCTGTCTGAACTGGAGGGCCACCAGAGACTCCAGTTCGCTATTGATGGCACCTGCAACATTGGCTTGTAGCATAGCTGTAATAACACCGGTCATCAGATTAGCAGAAAACAGACAGGAAAATGAATAACCTGATAAACAGCTGTCCGAGGTCATGTCTGAATTCCACTTGTGGGGTTTTTCCGTATGATTTTCATTAGCCAGTGCTAGGACAGGGAATCTGTAGGCACTTTATAAATTCATTTTGATTCAGGATGAGTCAAGCTGCAGTTCCAAAATGATTCCGGATGATCTTGATGCTTTATACATTATGATTCTTAAAGTTTGCTCTCTATAAATTGATTATTTTTCCCATCGTGAATCAGTTTCTTCACACAGCGTGAAAAAAGTCTGCGTTTTGAAACTGGTTAGTGGCAGTAGCGTTCGCATGCTCCTCTTGATTGTTTTCTATAATGGTTGTCTTTATTATGGCGGTTAGTTTCTATAATAATTGTATTTTATATATTAGACCTCTCAGATCTGCCCCACCTGGGGCTAGAGCTTGTGGGTTGACTTGGATCCTACAGCTGTCCCAAATACCATTTTTGGGCTGCAGAGTTCAGGGGGTAACCGGAATGAACATCGGAAGCTTCGCCCCAGTGGGTGGGGCTTGAAATGTAGTTCCCGAAAATCTGCGTACCTCTGTTTTTGTAGCAAAGTGGATTGTTTCTTCCTGCAGAGCTTCTGTCCCGTTCCAGGTGGGGCTTCTAGCTGCTTTGCTTGCAGAGTGCTGCTGTGCTCGAAGGGCTCTTAGTTGTAAGGCAGGGGATTAAAGCACATGGCTGACCAGTGCTTCAAAGAGTACAAGACCGGGCAGACTAAATATTTTGTGCCGTAGTCACACTGTGTTGTAAGTAGTTCAGTGAAGAGATGATATTTGTGTTTGGCTGTTGTAGGTTCATTCATACAAGGAGTTCAACGGGAATGAGATTGGAGTGGTGAGTTTTCCGTTGTAGAGGCCTGTGTTTTTAGCTGCCAGCTCTGGAGAGGCTATGTTTCCTCATGCTGCGTTTGGTGCAAAGTTCTCCTGAAAACCTGAACACTAATGTATTTTGCAGTTCACCTGTATTCAAAGCCTACATTTAGCCAAAGATGAACAAATGTATGAATGAAGGAATGGATGGATGAATGAATGAATAAATAAAAATGAACAACTGGAAAGCTATTCAGCGAATCAATATCAGAATAGTTGAATCCAGCCCTTTTGGGGTTCATGAGCTCTATCTTTAACTCTTGTTTTTCCCATAGCACTGCGATAGTAACCTCCAGCCTGTCATGGATGCATGCATCTCAACTTAACATTGAAATTAAAAGGTGCCAATTTTTTGTTATTAAAAAAAAAAAAAGTATTGTAAAACTGTATAGAGGTATAACCAACCTTGGACGCAGGACACACAAAAGTGTTTCTGATATGCTGGAAATTAAATTGAGTTTAATTCACATTCATGTTCATTCCTAATTTTCCTCAATCACTTGTCCTACAAAATATATCGTCGCTGTCCAATGAAAAACAAGGATCTCCAAAATGGTTACTTTACAGGAGAGGTCAAAAACCTAGTTTAATTGTAATGTAAGTCAATGGAACCAGACATTTTTCCAAGCAGGTTTGGGCCATTTCTGTTGGTCAATTCGTCATGAAATTTTCACACAGTGTAAACGGCAGATCATGGGATGAAATGATGCATAAAAGTAAAAATCAACAAAAATGGAGATACATGTTTTTCACTGGACAGCGACGATATGTGCATGCCTCTTGTTAGTAGAGGCAGGCTATGGGAAACCCACCGGTAAAATTTGAGCGCGACTTGAACCTGAGAAATATTTGAGAAATTAAATGAATCCAACCGAGCCATGGCAGGAACCTTCAGGCCCTATGAGTTGCACACATACACTCATCCTCAAAAGAATAGTTCCACAAATAGTTACACCCAGAAGGAATCAACCGACAGGAATGAAACATGGTGGGTAGGTTTGACATGGTGAGACATGATTCAGGTTTCACACTCGGCCGTGCATGTGACGTAAGCAAGGACGGGCCTTATCGCTGTACCTACCTGACCCTACAACTGCCCTTAACCCCACGTCAATGTCGCCTAAGACTGCAAAGGTGTCTAGCGAATCAGAATGGCAGCGGGTTATCTTCAGTGACGGGTTTCGCTTGGTGCCTTGTCTTGGTGGAGACGACCAAGGAGCCCGTGTGTGGAGGCATCGTGGTCAGCACCAAGATGAACAGTTTGTTGTCACGTGTCGCACAATCTGAAGGCCTGGTGTCACTCCACCTCCACCCCTACCGCACCATCTGCAGGAACTGTGTGAGGATATTCAAGCTGCATGGAATGGATTATCACAGGACACCATTAGGAACCTCTACAACTCCATGCCGAGACGTCTGGCATGCTGTGTTAGCAAACATGGCGGCCCAACACCATACTGAGAGACAGACTTCTGTATGTGTAGCTCAATAAATATTGATCATATCAGTCTAAACTGATCATCATTTGTTGTTCCTGGTAACCTTTATCTTCCTTCCCAACAGCACTGCAATCCCACACCTATTCTTTTGAGGTTGAGTGTTCTTCAAACTGTACCTCCTTGTAAGCTCATGGTATGGTTGTCATGGTAGCTGAGGCTACACTATACTCACTGCGTTTGCCTGGTGGGCATTTGCAGTTAAACGCTGTTTGCCCTCAACATTTTTGAATGCGTGTTGATACTTTAGATTATGCACCTGGATTAAGCATGTCCCCACCCTGTGCACTTTATTAGAAGCCCCGCTCATGTGGCTCCATCTTGCCTGTGTACGTGTGAAAACCCCTCAGCTCACTGCATTCATATTAATCTCACGTGCACACACGCTCAGAGTCATCATCTCTTTTGATCTTCTTGATGTGGGTTTGATTGATTATCTATACCAGTTTCTTCAGGCCTGTAATAAATGTCCCTTCATAGACCGAAGAAGGCCGTTCCTTCAGTTCCCTCTAGGCTGCTGCAATCTATCAATCACTTGTGATGTGTGCCGGCCTTCAGACAGCGCTTTTTTAATGACATGCTAGAGACATGCAAGGGCACCTTGTTTCAGAGCTGCACTGCTCAGCTTATGTGTTTCTTTGAGACCAAACCAATTGGGTCTTTCCCGTTCCAGTGGGACACAATGTTGGCACAGTGTTGCTGACACAGTTAACATGCAACCAAATAGTTTGCCAATCTGGTCTCCACCCGTAAACATGCCTTCTTTGGAGGTACTGTTGTGCTTTTGAGGTTGGAGAAACTTTACAGAACTCCACCTCATGAGAGGCTGTAGCGCACAAATCGATAAATCAAACGGTATTTATTTTGTACGTACATGAAAGTACGTCATGTAGCACTGTTGCTGCACAGCAAGAATGGTCTGGGTTCAATTCCCCGTCCGGGCAACCAGGTTCCTTTCTGTGTGGAGTTTGCATGTTCTCCGTATCTGCATGGGTTTCCTCTGGGTGCTTCGGGTTCTGAAGACATGTGGTCAGACAAGTTGGAGATCCTGAATAGCCCATAAGTGTGAGGGTGTGCCTCTCCTGAAGGACCAATTTAGGCGTTCTCTCTAGTTAGTACAAGCTTTAATTTTATGACAGCAGAGAAAGCGGGGAATGGTAGAAACTGAGGAAGCGTTGTCTAAATCAAGGGTGCACAGCTCCAGTTCTGGAGGGCCAGTGTCCAGAGCAGTTTTGAGGTTTCCCTTCTCAGACTCACCTACTAAACTATGCGGAGTAATCTGAGTGGGTAAATCACCAAAGTGTTTTGGACACCAGCCCCCAGGACTATGTCATTAAAAGCACTCGCCTGTCTGTTGACACTACTTAAACGCCCATTGTTTACCACTATCATGTCCGGCACCCTGGTTTAGTACTTCCTCTGTGTTCTCGGGGGCACAATGGTAGACTGGGGTTCATTAACATGTGGTTCTTTTACTGCCCCTTGTGGCTCCACAGTAGATTTAGGTTATCAAATGGGAATAAAATCTTCCTTAGCTGAGTGTTGTAACACACATATCAGTCTGGCACTGATGTATAACTGCTTATTCATCCAGCATTAACCCTGAAGATTGCTGTGAAGAATGACTGCTAGTCACAAAGCAACCTTAGACAACTATTTTGCCTAGCCAGTAGCTAATCATGTAGCAAACTGTCAATTAGCAAAAGAAGTTTTCATTTGCATTATACAGTATATACATTTGACATATAGACATTTGCACAAACTGAGACCTATTTGCAGTCAAGATGTTTCAAATCTTACACCAATAAGATGAACATAAAATGTTGTGGCTCCCAAGAAGGTTTGATTTTTGTGGAAACGGGACAAAATGGCTCTTCCTAACGGTTTGGTTGCCTACTCCTGCAGTAGAGCCACAGTGGATTGGGTGGCATTGACTCCAAACTCGACTTTTGTGACTCTCGTGACTGTGGATGTCAAGACCTGAGACTTAGTGTCTTGTTCCCACCTCTGCATCATACTGTATCTGCAATTTCCTTCAGGATCAATAAAGTGTTATCTTGTTGTACAGGTGTACAGATTTTGTGACATGTATTTTCTGTGCTTGTTTTGTATGTGCTTTTAAAGCCAGACTTAGCTTAGACTTTTCAGTTTGCCTTGAGCTGCTGTTGGGCTTGTGGTAATTGTATAGACCGCACAAACACAAACACACACACACACAGAGGCATTCAGTATGTTGATTAGTAATTTGAAATCTTGCGGGAGCCATCAAATTGGCTGCTCAGTAAATCGCGTACGTTTTATGGGCACATTGGCGTTTTTTATTGTTATTGTTTGGTGCTGCTGACTGATAAGCTGCTGCATGAATTTTGATTTCATTCCCCTAATTAAAATGCGCTGAACGCTCGCTCTTGGAAAGAGAAATTTAAAACACCATGACTTGTTTTCCTCGGTAAATATTTGATGTGATTCTGCTAATGGATTTTTGCCTTTGATTGACTTACGTTTATGTTTTTTTCCCTGTGAAGTGAATTGTATATTAGAAGTAGTCAAACTGTGTGTGGGTGTGTGTGTTTGTGTGTGTGCGCACATGTGTGTGTCCATTTTCCCCAACTTAACATTTGCCCAGTGGAGGCATTGTTTATGCTTTTGATGGTACACTCACTTTCTCTGTTGATTGGCGTATCCATTTAAATGGTTCTGTAACTCACACAAATATGCACGCCATCCAAAATAGTCAGCAGGGGTCACTGCTGCTTTATAACCGTAAACAAAGGGATGGAGTAATTGTACTTTATTACCTAACTCAAACGTGTCACGGAATGGAAAAGTCTATGTATGTAGGTTGAGTTGAAAAAGGAAAGTTCAGAACATAGAACTGACATACCGTGAACCTCAAACTGTTTTCTCCTCTTTCATGTACGGAGCTTGAATTTGTAAAAGAGGGCAGTAAAACGGGCCGATTCCAAAATCCTAAATCCTAAAATAACTAACAGCCTGGCTCATTAATACACTCATCCTCAAGAATAGCTGCACCCAGAAGGGATGAAACTTGGTGGGTAAATTTGACTTTGTGACACATGCGAATGATTCAAGTTTCATTCTCGGTCGCGCATGTGACGTAAGCAAGGACGGGCCTTATCACTGTACCCGACTGACCCAATAGCCACAATCGCGGACCTTTGGAACTTTTGTCTTGGTGGAGACGACCAATGAATTTGTGTGTGGAGGCACCGTGGTCAGCACCGAGATGAACGGTTTGTTGTCACACGTCACACGCCCAGAAGGGCTGGCATCACTCCACCTCCACCCCTGCCGCACAATCTTCCGGAGGATACTCAAGATGCATGGGATGGATTTTTTCGGGACACCGTTAGGAGCCTCTACAACTCCATGCCGCGATGTCTGGAATGTTGTGTTAGCAAACATGGGGCCCTGATGCTTCCTTCCCAGTAGCACTGCAAACACACACTTCCTTCTGGGTGCAGCTATTCTTTTGACAAGTGTATTCACACTCCCAAAATCTACATACAACAACAGAGCAACAACAGATACCGGACTTTGTAGAGAAATCTGCCGTTCCAGGCTTTGAAAGTGATGTTGGCACTTTTTATACCCTTTTAAGGAACCAAGAAATTAGTGGACATGGTTGGTGTTCTTTAAAAGTTGCTTATTGCTCTGTTCCACCTTAAATGCTATAGCTTTTAGTAACTTTAGAATTTTAAGGTGTTTCAATGTGTTTTTTAATTCAGATCTACAACCAATTTGTACATGTAAATCATCATGCTAATTAGTATTTGGGTGGTACCTACTGTTTTAATTTTTACTCATATAACTATATATATATATATATATATATATTCATGGCCAAAACCAAGGTTGTACATGCTTATGCCAATTTATTTACAAATCGTTCATGAATTTGAGCATGATTTGGGCTACCTATTCAGATCCCTTTAGTTAAAAGGGGGGTAGGGCCTTGATATGATTTACAGTGGCCTTTGCATCATACATGAAGTTGCTTCACCAATTGCATATGGATATTTTGTCCACTAATGATATTTTTCCTCCGTTTTGCGGTATTATCTTATTCCTCTGACCGCACACTGGCTTATTGGACTTTTCCAGTGGGCTTGCTCTTGTAATTGATGCTGAGTTTGGGCGCAGTTCTACAGCTCGTCCTAAGATGTTTCTAGGAGGGTCATGCAAAGTTTAAGAGGCTTTGTTGGGTTCACTAGCATGCCGTATGGGAAGGCGTTGGGAATGAATTTCTAAGTGAGTAAGCCTGTGATTCTTCTGCAATGCTTGGAACGTCCAAGACGTCACATTTCCCTAGCATTGCCTTGTGAAGTCTCTTGCTATTCACTTGGAACTTTTCATACTACAGTGATTGCAATCAAGTCAAGTTTGGAAATTACTTTCATGAAACGTGAAAATGTACCATTTGATCACATGAAGCGATATTATTCCAACCAGCATATTTCAATTGGTAGACAATACAATTGTCAGTCATTCTTATTTGCTAGATAGGTAGTTTGTTTTGCTTCGCTAATCTGCTACGTCACAATTTTCACTGTATAGTCAAATCCATGTGGACACCCTTCCTGATTATTGAGTTCAGGGGTTTCAGTTACGCCCATTGCTAACAGGTGTATACAGTCAAGCACACAGCCGTGCAACCCTCATAGACCATAGAGTTCACACCGAAGAGCTCGGAATTGCTTAACATGGCCCAATCCTAGGATGCTACTTCATACTTTTGCCACAAGTGTGTTTGTGAAATTTCTGTCCCACTAGATCCGTTCCGGTCAACTGTGCTATTACTATGAAATAGAAACGCCTTTGAGCAACAGCTCAGCCACAAAGCTGTAAGAAATTGACTGTCCGACAAGTCTAGGTGCATGTGTGGAGCCAGCATGCTCAGGCACGGTTCAACCAGGCATAATGTGACTGCACCGTTAAGCAGTTATATGCTAAGACAGCCGTTTGGGGAAAGCCCTGTCCTGTTCCAGTATGACTGTGCCCTGTGCACAAATGGAGGTCTAGGCTAAGAACATGGCTTGACGTGTTTGGTGTGGAAGAACACTAGTGACCTACAAAATCCCTGAGGTGCGCCCGAGTGAACACATTTGGCATAAATTGGAACATGGAACGAGCCAAACCTTCTCATCCACCATCAGGGCCTGACCTCACAAAAGCTCTTTTACCGAATGGGTGCAGATTCTCACAGACACACTCCCAAATCATGTGGCAAACCTTTCCAGAATAGTGGAGGCTGATATAGCAGCAAAGGGGGTGACAACTTTACGTTGTCCAGCAAGCTGGTATAGATGTGAAGGTCAGTTCAGATCAGCCATACTTTTGGCCATATAGTGTTTATAGCTAATTTGTTGATTTTCCTAAATAACTGAATACTCACTCCACTACATTTCACAGTGTCATCTTACTGTTTACTTCACTGCATCATGCCAAATCCGTCCTTTCTTTTGGCTTGCGTGTGCATGTGTGTCCAAACGACAGAAGCGTGAAATGCCCACCCATCATGGTACAGTGGTCACTTTGTTTGTGCTTGTTTTGACCTGTTGGACAGAGTTCTACCTTGGTTCTACCTAATGGAAACTGTTCTCCTTCAGCGTTCCGTGCTTATGATCACTTTAACAGACATCATCATCAGACTAATTAATGACCTTCTATCAAAAGACTGGTGGACCAAGAGTGACACTAGAGTCCTTACACCTACAATGAGCTGATTAACCAAGAGCCTTGTTCCAGAAATGATAATCGGACATTAGAGCCATAATAAACGGTCTGAACGAAGGAACTTCGACTTTAACTGGAGGAATATTTTACCTTGGGTGTCTTTAATTTAAGTACATGGTTTGTGTACTTTGTCCACATTGCAGGGGTTTTGTGTAGCCTGATCCATATGATAAAGTGCTAATTTCAGCTACATAACTTGTTATCTAATAGAACAGTCCAGTGTGCTGCATAAATTATATGTTCATACCTGTTTTGTGTAGCTATCAAGTTCCACAAGAATTTTGTTTCATGCCGTTTTCGTACTGCAGCTGGTTGAGTGGAGGTTTTACCACTGGCCTTACAATGACAGAGCAGAATAAAAGTCTTGAGTCCAGGTTTAATAATCCACAATCCAAAAACAAAGTCAGAAATGTCAAGTCAAGAAATGATAAAAATTTCAGATTCTCATATTATATACAAAAAATACATGTAAATAAATGTAAAATGTTTGTTTTGGAAATACTGCCAAGCATTCGCTATAACTTCAATAAATATTTTTCTCTTAGAAGCCTGTAAATGTAAATAGATTATGAATAAGACTATGAAAAAGATATATTCAACCAGAGGTGTTCATAGAATTCAATATTACCCTAAAAATGTGAAAATGTGCCATCTAACTGAGCGGCGCTGCCTCGAATAAATCTGATGGTTCCAAGCAACAGCTGCTTGGCCTTTTTGCCTGAAGCTGCTGATGTGTTATTGCGGGTATGTTTTTCACCGTGCCTCAATGTGCCTGAATTTTCTATGTTTTTAGAGGGTCATGCAGAGTTGAAGAGGTTTCCCTGAGTTCAGGAGTGTGAAATAAAGTCTTACGTCAGCTACGACTCACCCTCGGGACTGGCTGCTGTGTTTTATTCACCAAGATGTGTTAGTGACTGTAAGTGGGAAGTGAAAGCCCCAGAAATTCACTCTTGGTACTTTGGAGCAGGTGACCTAGCTGTTGCATTTCTTACACTCAAACAGTGGAGAAATGTAAAGTAATAAAGATATAAGGGAATGGGAGGAGCTTATTAGCTAATTAGCATATATTATATATATAGCAAATGTGATTGGATGAGGCCATTAAAATTCACAGATGTTTAAATTGTGTGGTCATTATAATACCCCTATTTTACACATCATCAAAAGAATAGCTGCACCCAGAAGGAGGTGTGGGATTGCAGTGCTATGGGGAAGGAAGATAAAGATTACCAGGATCAATAAACGATGATAAATTTAGACTGATATGATCAATATTTATTCAGCTACACATACAGAAGTCTGTCTCTCAGTATGGTGTCGGGCTGCCATGTTTGCTAACGCAACATACCAGACGTCTCAGCATGGAGGTGTAGATGTTCCTAATGGTGTCCTGTGATAATCCATCCCATGCAGCTTGAATATCCTCACACAGTTCCTGCAGATGGTGCGGTAGGGGTGGAGGTGGAGTGACACTTGGCCTTCCGGATGTGTGACGCGTGACAACCGATTGTTCATCTTGGTGCCTACACACATTGATTTGTTGGTCGTCTCCGCCAAGGCAAAAACGGGACTCGTCACTACAAACGTAGAAGAGGTTTGTTGTTGCGGTTTGTGCTGAGGAACCTACCGTTTTTGGTTCTAGCCAGGAACGAACTTTTTGGGTTCTGAACCACTTTTGGTGGAAATGTTCCAAACGGTTCCAAAAGTAGGTACGCAGGAACTGAAACAGAACCCATTTCGCATTGTTGGAAAAAGGCCTATGAGACCCCATGAGGAGGTCAGACTCAGTCCCCTTCTACGCCAAGCTGAGACGTATTCTGAGTTGGACCATGGTTGAAACAGACGGATTTTGCACACACTGAACATAACATCTTATTATGTAACATTTAGCACTGATTATACACGTTTATAAGAATACATGAAGAGAATCAGTAAGGAGAGTGAATGAATAATGCATTCCAGTACATGAAGGTAAAGGTAAAATTGAACAACAGTGGATTATTAGGATATGATTAAACTGACTAACTATAGTTATAAATCACTATGAAGGTTGATATTAAGACTAGAATATCACCTTCTGTGCATGGCTCATCTGAACATGTAGGCAGGGGATGAGATAAAGAAAGGTGATAATGAGTAAAGTTGATGCTCACATTCTGGCCTGAGGCTATAAGTTCAGACGCTCGTGCTCCACCATTGAGGTTTTACCTGAGGACACTAGCTGTGGGTAGCCGTGGCCTGTGGTGACCATCACCCATCCTGTGTAACGTTGGCTCATGGGCGTCTTCCAAAATGCTTCCAAAGCATTTTCTGCCTTTTCTGCCTGCTCAGTTCTTTCCTGACAGGAGTGTGGAACTCCCGTGTCGACCATGCAGTAGTTGTTTGAAGATCCCTGCGAATTTTGATGCCTGGTAACAGCTTCAATTCCCGCATCCAGCTAACAGTCTGTCAGCAGCCTTAGGAGTGAGTGGCTTGCATGGATGAAGACATCTTGAAGTCCACATAAATTTTTGGTGGCTTCCAGAGTCATGGAAAGTTGATGGTTTGAAGGCATTGATGTCGGCTGCTGTCCTCAGTTCCTGATATCTATGTCTGCAAAGAAGTATTAGAGATATGGAAAATTCCACAATTCCCAATCATTTATGGATGGGATGCATGTGTCTGACACGTCTGGATATGTTGGTTCAATTTGCATACTGAGGGTACAAACAAATGCATTGCCGTTAACCTTTGATGCAGGCGTAGAGTCATGTAAACCTGATACTTGACCTCATGTTTTTTCTGTCCTCTCATGGAGAGTGAACTTCTGCAGTCTGCTTCTACCTTTTCTGTGTTTAGAGCGTATGTGTGTAGTACACATGCGCTCATTTCTATTTTCCCAAAACCAAATGTTGCCAGATAACCTTTCACGTGCGACCCATTTCCTACTGAACCTTTCCAATGAACCACTTAGCCACTATTGTTTAATGTCCTTAACACATTTACCTAGTCTCCTTCTTTGACCCATCCGTTGTTCCAGCCTGAAGCCCAGCTGCTTGCATGCTATAGCTATGACTATGTGACAGCAGACCTCTAGTTCAGCCCAAAGGCAAGACACTACAGATGACTAGGGTCAAGGTTGTAACCACTAGAGACCACCTTGAAACTGCCCCAGTAACTACTTGATACTTGGTAATTTGCATTACGATAGTACGTTTTCTAAAAATTTTAGGTTTAAATATGCAAATGAGGCATAATATACTTAAATCTGCTAATCTGCTTACATTTTTTTTTTTTGGATATGTTTATTGGTTTAGTACGGTGGCCGAGAAAGCCCAACGCACTGCAAGTTAAAAACGCGCTGCATAGTCTCAAAACACAAGCATCAAAATGACGTGACTTGCACAACATTTGCCAAACGCGCTGCAAGATCTGAAAACACAAGCATCAAAATGAGACCGCTTGCAAACCATTAACCGAACGCGCTGCAAAGTCTCAAACGCGCTGCAAACACT
>CM067500.1:13387539-13403053 GCA_034552555.1 Semaprochilodus insignis | reverse complement strand
TCCTGTACAAAGTGGTATTACGAGGCAGGACGGACCAGAGCTAGCTGGTTAGCATGCTAACTTCAGCAGATATCTCTGCAGTATGATACATAGATATCTTCATCTCATTCTGTTGAAACTAAATTTCTCACACATGGCTCGCATATTGCCCCCTCAGGAGTGGGTAGGGCACAGGTTTTACAAGCTCCAGTGCTCTCGGGTGCCCCTTTTGGGGGCGTACTGGCCCCTTTATGGAGAATTCACCGAACATAACCCAACATAATCTTGGCGTTACATGGTGCTAATAGCTAATAATAATAATTACAGAGTTATGACAGACACTATGGACATTTTAGACAAGGAGATCTGCTTTAAGAGACGAATAATTCACTAGCATACCTAGATACATAGTGTACACTACCATGCTGTACTCTAGGGAATAGGGGTTCAGCTTCCTGCTCTGGCAGGCATGTGAATATTTAGACTCTCTTGGGAAAGACTGCCGAGCAGTGTGTTTTCTTTCCACTGAAGCATAATTAGATTGTCTGTCATGATTAGAGTGTCTAGAATATGCTGTAAATTGCATTACGTATCCGGTGGTCCCCCCAAAGGGAGCTCCTGCATGCGTGTAGCTGGAGTTCCAGAATGGGACTGTTATCCTGCGCTCATGTGTTAGCAGTAGACGGATAACAGCAAAGCATGTAGCCGTGCAGACTGGAGCTGTTAACGGAGCACTAGTGCTAATGTTACGACTAACGCTGGAGTTAACTGAGACGTTGAGGGGGATTGTTGATTGTTGGCTCCTCTCGAGAGGGTGCTGTGCTAACATCAGTCCATTCTTGTTCATTTGTTACAGTGTCAGAAGCCACAAAATCAAGTCTATTAGTGATCCCTCAACATCCCATCACAGTTGAAGCCTGGCACATGATGATTTAGGGGTGATAGTGGTAGCTATGCTAATTGGTGGGCTATAAGCCTCTGTTGTTTGTTAGCATCGTTAGCCTCGTAGCTCTGGTGTAAAACAAAGGGCATGCGCATGTCTTGATTGATTAAGTACATTTGGGATGAAGGAAGAACTCTGAACTTGAGCAAAGCCACGTCGCACAGTCCCAAAACATACCCTGCCGGGAACGCTGGTGAGAAAGGAAGCCGACACGTCAGAGTGTTAATAATGTTTCTGATCTCAGCCGTGATAACAGGATGTTCTGCGGTGCATCATAAATCAAACCGGACACAACACACAGCAGTAATTGATGGTTTGTGACTACCGCAATCGCAAAGCTAGGTGCTGTTTGTAGACTAACTTCAAACCCAAAATACATCACCAAGCTGGAGCACTGAGCGGAATTGCATGGTGGCATATTCTGACTAAATTGTGTATTTACATTGGCTTTTCCCCATGTGAGTATTTCCAGTTCAGGGCAAACTGTGTATTTGTAGATATTAGCTTAAAAATGGTAATATGGAAAAATCTTTCTGACGTTTCATTTCGGTTGTCCTGCTGGCCTATGGAATGATGTTGTTAGGGTTTTATCGATACCCATATGGACAGAGATACTGGTTATCGTTAACAGCCACTTATTGGTACTTATATTGAAATTACTGTCTGTAATTTGGTGCTAAAATCAAAGACATGATATGAACTGACGTGGAAGGGCTGTGGTGATCACCATACAGTTGTAAATACACTCATCATTGTAAAAGTCATGAGACATACGAATGAGTCAAGTTTCACGCTCGGCCGTGCATGTGAGGTAAGCGAGGAGCAGTGATGCCCTTCATGAGTCATCCTGTTAGTGCCAGCACAGACGGCTGCACGACACAGGACTACATGTGCACAGGCCATTACAACGACCGCCCTTAACACCACGTCAACGTCACCAAAGACTGCAATGGTGTCGTGCCAGACTGTCATGGAGTGACTCAGAATGGCACCGGGTCATCTTCAGTGACAAGTCCCGTGTTTGTCTTGGTGGAGACGACCAGCGAAACTGATCAACGGTTTGTTGTCACAGACATGTCCAGAAGGCCTGGTGGTCACTCCACCTCCACCCCTACTGCACCATCTGCAGGAACTGTGTGAGGATATTCAAGCTGCATGGGATGGATTATCACAGGACACCATTAGGAACCTCTACAGCTCCATGCCGAGACGGCTGGCATGTTGGGTTAGCAAACATTGCGGCCCGACACCGTGCTGAGAGACATTGCTTCTGTATGTGTGTCTCAGTAAATAGTTCAACCTTAGATTTTTAATTGAACTCAGACTCGGGTTAATATGATGACTAAGCTGATTAAGGCTGTCAAAATACGCTAATTATTATTTTAATGCTGGAAGCATTTTCTGATAAAGACATTTCATACTGTCCTCCTGTTTTATGCGGGGATATAGATATCAAAATAAGTAGGCAACTTATAAATCCGCACTTCAGTAGGACATTACGACAAAGTAGCACAATTCGTCACAAACCTGGGACACTTCATGACCTCTGAGGCAAACGTGCGACACTGCTGGTGTTTCGTGAGATGGCTGGTGTAACCCCTTTTACCTGGCACTTGTGGTTTGTGTATTGTCACATTGCCATGCCGCCTGTACGACCATAAACCCCATGGAACTTACAGAGGGGATGCCCTGCGCTACGGTACGTTGCATTTAGCTTATTATTATATAAGCTCCCTGGACAAAAATTAGTCACCTTGCGTGTTTAAGTGCTAGTTACTTCCTAGCACAAGAATGATCAGGCTATAAATACCTGCAGGATGTGTGACGGGGGTTCATGGATTGGGAAGAGGTGGTACAGTGCAGTGAATGTCTCGCTCGATGTGTGGAAAATGGGTTGGAAAGCAGATGTTAATGATTGGCTAAAAGGAGTGACTGTATTTGGGCATGCCAAAGACCATAGTGTGAAGGAAGTAGCTGAATCTGCAGGTGTATGGAAGCATACGGTCATACAGGTCTACCAGCAGTGGCTAAAATCCCAGTCTACAGGAAACTCTCCTTGGAATTGTGCAGGGAAGGCGTCTACCAAATCTGGACCAACTGCACAATTCTTTCCTGCAAGAGTGGCTGAACATTGATGTGGCCTACATCTAGAAACTTGTCCAGTACATGCCCAATCAGATCACAGCTGTTATTTGTTCTTGGGAAAGTATTAAATCAAATCAAATCAAATCACTTTTATTGTCACATCACATTTACACAGGTGTGAAGGTGAGTGAAAAACGTAGGTGCGATGTCCCTTACAGTACTTAAATACAAAAAATATACATTAGACAATAAATATATACAATACTAAGCACAAAATCTCTGTTTATCCTAATATACATTATAAATGATATATATTTATATAACAGTAATATAAAGTTATGAATAAAACCTATGATATATCCAGATGTACACATTTCCATATAGCACTATGGTAAGGCTGAGGTAGATGAGAGATGCAGGGTATATACAGAGCATAGAATATTGATATATATATACATATACACATACACTACAGATGTACATATGGATGAAGATAACAGTATGTCAGTCTATATGTGCAAGTATAAATATGCTAAATGTAAATTAGATGCTATTAGTTATGTTTCAGTCACAGGTGAGCTTCTCGTATGGCTCATCATTATTAGGTATAGATACTTTTGTTTATGCAATACATACGGGTCACATTACATATAACTGCTTTTGTATGTGCGGTATATAGGGGACAAATTACTGCACATAGCACTTAGATATGTATAATACATATGGGGCTTAGAATGATAAGCTGGCTTTTTATCTATGCAGTCTCTGTCGGAGCGCTCTCTTATCTAATTGGTATTTGCACTCTTAGGCGCAGCTAAGCTCAGCTTTGTGCCTGTGTGTTTATGTTTGTGGCTTGGCTAGATAGCACTGTCAGGCTGGTGGCATTTTACTCCCAAAACTCTTCTCTGAACAGGTTTTGGAGTTATTATTTTTGTGTGTGTGTGTGTGTGTGTGTGTGTGTGTGTGTGTGCGCACAAGCAGAATGTACACTGCAGGAGGACGCACACACACATACACAGAGTCCCACAGTCTTTCTGCGCTGACCTTTACATTTCCATTAGACCGTTGTTGCCGTGCCGTTGTATTTTGTTGTTGTGTTTGCAGTAAATAGTAAACCACAATCTCATAAATGACCTTTTCCTACAACGAGTCTCCTCGGGAGAAAATAACACACTACAGCTGAACACACACTTCGCAGGGAAACGACTCCAGCAGCTGTGTGGAGGCGTGTGGGATTTTTAGGGTCGAACATTCCTATACGTGTGAGGCTGGTTTATGCATCATGGTGGCATAACTGTTACACTACAGGCAGCGCATGGGGGCCATTGCGCTGTGGCCCCTAATGTCTTTGCTGAACTCTTTATATGGCTGCTTTTAAACGTATGACTCCTGTGTAGCTGTTATAACCTGACGCAACCACGTATTCAGAAACGTTGGGATGCTGTGCAAAATGTAAATGATGTGCAAATCATTTAAGCCCTATATTTGGTTCAGAATAGTACAAAGGCGGCTTGCGTTAAAACGAAAAAACAGTACCAGTCAAACATGTAGACGAACCCAACTGAATGGATGGTTTTGGTTATCTTAAAGACTCTACAGGCTTATCTGAAATCAGATATCTGAAACAATACATATCCTCATATACCACATACAGGGGTTGGACAATGAAACTGAAACACCTGTCATTTTAGTGTGGGAGGTTTCATGGCTAAATTGGACCAGCCTGGTGGCCAATCTTCATTAATTGCACATTGCACCAGTGAGAGCAGAGTGTGAAGGTTCAATTAGCAGGTAAGAGCACAGTTTTACAGTTTTGCTCAAAATATTGCAATGCACACAACATTATGGGTGACATACCAGAGTTCAAAAGAGGACAAATTGTTGGTGCACGTCTTGCTGGCGCATCTGTGACCAAGACAGCAAGTCTTTGTGATGTATCAAGAGCCACAGTATCCAGGGTAATGTCAGCATACCACCAAGAAGGACGTTTTCCTCCACCAGCATCACGTAGTGACCTGGCCACTATCCTGCAAGAAGAATGGCTTAAAATCCCTCTGACCACTGTGCAGGACTTGTATATGTCATTCCCAAGACGAACTGACGCTGTATTGGGCGCAAAAGGAGGAGGAGGCTCTACACCATACTAATAAATGATTGTGGTCTAAAACCAGGTGTTTCAGTTTCATTGTCCAACCCCTGTATACTCTTGATGTGTCACAATATTATATTTTTGCTGTATTGTCGCTTCTATAATATATATTGTTATACTTTTATCTCTTTTCTGCACAATTTAAAAGCTCTTCGTTACCCTTTCAATCGAGTGAATATTCATAATGGACAGACCAATAGAATTGGTCCAAAATGCTTGTTATATCAACCTGCATTGTAAGTTAAGAAAGCTGTTTATCCTCCTGTAAAGATCTATTTTGGAGGTTGTTTTAGGTGACTGCAGGTTTTATGGTTTAATGTCTTACTTTTATTCTAAAGCAAAGCATTAAGCTAAAAATAAGGAACCCTCTAATGAGTGTAAATGTGTAATGTGTAATGTGTAAACTGTTGACTGGTACTGTATATCCCCATTTTAAATTTCATGCCAGCAACATGTTTCCAAACAGTTGGGACAGGGGAGGCAAAAGACTTATAAAGTTGTGCAATGCTAAAGAACAACAGCTGGTGGAACATCTCACAACTGATCAGGTTAATTGGTAGCAAGTCGGTAATAAAAAGAGCATCCCAGAGAAGCAGAGAGTCTTTCAGAAGTAAAGATGGGGAGGGCTTCACCACTCTGTAAAAGACTATGTTTGCAACTTGTGCAACAATTCACAAATAACATTTCCCACCTTAAAATAGCAAACAACTTGGGGGTTTCATCATCTACAGTACACAATAACATTAAAAGGTTCAGAGAATCCAGAGACATCTCTGTATACGATAGACAAGGCCGAAAACAAATATTGGATGGCCGTGATCTTTGGGCCCTCAGACGGCACTGCAGAATTCTGTAGTGGAAATCCGTCATCTGTCAACACGGTTCATCGCTGCATCCACTATTGCAAGTTAGAACTATCATGCAAAGAAGAAACCATATATAAACACATCCCTCCTTTTCTGGGCCTGAGCTCATGTAAGATGGACTGAGATGAAGCAATAAGTGTTCTGTTGTCCATTGAATCAAAGTTTGAAATGCTTTTTATTATTTTTTGGAAATCATACGTATTCCAGACTAAAGAGGAGATTCGGTTCAGTTCAAAATCCAGCATCCTTGTTGCGATTGAGGGGCGTTAGTGCACATGGCACATGGCCATTATTGCTGAAAAATATATAACAGGTTTTGGAGACGTCTTTTTCAGGGAAGGTCTTGCTTATCTCAGCAAAACAATGCCCAAACAGCATGGCTTCGCAGTAGAGTCCGGGTGCTGAACCAGCCTGCCTGCAGGCCATCACCCAATTAAAACATGTGCATTATGCTATGTTGGAAATGTAGGCGTTGTAGTACATTTAACCAGTAGCTTGTTTTTGTAGAGTTTTTTAGGTGATATAACATGAAATGGGGGTATTCTTTAGATCCTAGTTCCACCACGGGGTTTACGGCAGGTTTAAAGAGTCAATATCTGTCACGCTTCCGGGTCTTCCTGGATCCTTCGCTCTCCCGGACTCCAATTCCCAGAGGGCTTCGATTGATGACGTCACGCCCACATGTCCACAGCCTTCCAACCAGACCCGCTCTAGGTCACCTGAGTTTTAGCGTTGCAGCTGTCCCTAGTTTAACCCACATGGCTCCAGCATGAATGTTGCGAAGTTTTGCCGACCTCTGTCCAAGCAATTCTGAGCGTTCTGTCCTGTGCTTGCTATCCTTGGTTTAGACCTCCTTTGTCTTTTGACTACCGCTTTTGATCTACCCTTCTGGCTACCTCGTTGCTCTGTCTGGTTCTCGACCTCTCCTTCGTTTCTCTGACTATCCTCTCGCTTACTCCTCTTAACTTGTCTGCCTCGCTGCTTGCTTCTTCTGGTTTCTGACCTCTGGCTGTCCCTGACTTTGCCTTTGCCTACTCCATTACATGTTCCATTACTGCCCTATTGCGTAATAAAACCAACCTGACTTTTAGCTCTGCTCACGTCGGTCCGGAGTCTTTGTTTCTGACAATATCATGCAAAACTAAGTAGTGTATTGTCATATGTACACACTGTTAAAGTCCATATGTGGAAGCTCAACTGTTCTTGTGATGTCACAAATATCAAGTCAATTGCATATCTGCCTACAGCAGTCTAGCCCTGCCTTTTCACCCTGAAGTTATAAGGAGTGTTTTAGCTCACACTGCTTTATGGCAGAGGCACCATACAGGGTAGCCAGTCAGAATAGAGCTCATTTCATTTTTAAGGGCACAGTAGCAAAAACTGTTGTATGATTGCGATAAATGGACCTCAGGGTAAAAATACAATGGTAAAAAATATGGGAATTGTAGGATACGGGCTCCTAAAGGCAGTTTGAATGAATTTCAGCAATTAGGTTTGCATTTACATGTATCATCAAAAGAATAGCTGCACCCAGAAGGAAGTGTGTGATTGCAGTGCTATTTGGAAGGAAGATAAAGGTTACCAGGAACAGTAAATGGTACATTTAGATTGATATGGGTAGTATTTATTGAGCTACACATACAGGTGTGGTGTCTCTCAGTATGGCGTCGGCCCATCATACATCTTGGCATGGAGTTGTGGAGCTTTCTAATGGTGTCCTATGATAATACATCTCATGCAAGTTGAATATCCTCTCACAGTTCCTGCAGATTTTGCGGTAGGGGTGGAGATGGAGTGACACCAGCCCTTTGGTGCACTCCTGAGCTGGACTGCGTGGCTATAGCTGATAGAAAAACATCAGATGCTTTAAGAGTTTGCTTTAAGAATCAAGGAAGGAGAAGCCTGAATGTGTCTTTCACAAGCCAGCATGAATGGTAGACCCATCTGAAGTCTTCAAGGTCCTCGATCTGTTTTTCCTTTGCATGAACATGCGCTGCTCTTGTTTTATTGATTGCTCAGGTCATGGAAGAGTGTGCAGGGACACAACTGTCTCAGAACGCAAATGCATTATGGGTCATCATCACAGTGCTCAACTACAGCTTTAAATAAAACGACTTTGAAAGGAATTCAGTGAAGCCATGCGCATTCCTTCATTTTCTGTACCAGGTACAATGTTCAGGGTTTTAGTCTTTATGACTTTTTTTTTTTTTTTAGCTGCTTGATACTTGGTTATTGAATTGAATTCTTAAAAGTGCCATAGAATGTAGTTTTTTAGCATTTTAAATTGTTCCCTGATGTCCACTTTGGTCGAGGTGAAGAATGCCCAGGTTTGTTTTTAGACATCGATCACCACCCTATGATTTGGCCCAAGAATGAAACGAGCTGGTTTGCATGGTGTGCTCATGAATATTTGATGAGCCCTGCTCTGATTGATTGGCTTAGAAGCAAGGGTCTAAACAGACACAGGCAGGAAAACAAAATGAACCTCGACGTCAACAAGAATAGTAACACAGGAACAGCTGCACCCAGAAGGAGGTGTGGGATTGCAGTGCTGTTGGGAAGGAAGATGAAGATTACCAGGAACAATAAATGCAGTAAATGATATTTGCAATATTTATTGAGCTACACATACAGAAGTAGTGTCTCTCAGTATGGCGTTGGTGCCGCCGTGTTTGCAACATGCCAGACGTCTCAGCATGGAGTTGTAGAGGTTCCTAATGGTGTCCTGCAATAAACCGTCCCATGCAGCTTGAATATCCTCACACAGTTCCTGCAGATGGTGCGGTAGGGGTAGAGGTGGAGTTTCCACCAGGCCTTCTGGACATGTGACACGTAACAACAAACTGCTCATCTTGGCACTGACCACGGTGCCTCCACACATGGATTCATTGGTCGTCTCCACCAAGTGGGACGCGCCAATGAAGATGACTCGCTGCCATTCTGAGTTAGTCCCTGACAGTCTGGCACGACACCTTTGCAGTCTTTGCTGATGTTGACATGATGTTAAGGTCATTGTAACNTGTCCTTGCTTACGTCACATGTACGGCCAAGTGTGAAACTATTGATTGATTCCTTCGGGGTCCAACTATTTGTGCAGCTATTGTTTTGATGGTGAGTATATGTTCAGGTGTTCATTACATTGTCACATGATGTCAAGGTGAAAAAAATTAGAACAGAACAGGACAGCAATTCAGGTAAACAGTACAGCCACCGTGTCTCGTTTACAGGGCTATGACCTTTCGAAGGTCCCATTCCTCAGCTGCTTACGGCGTAAGCACTGTCCAATTCAAAAGAGCGCGGAGGGTCCTTGAAATGCGGCTAAGAAATGACCGAATTCTGAAGATCCACCAGAGTATACCTCTCAGCCTTGAGTTTCCTTGAACCGCGGGAGAATTTGCTTTTTTAAATGTACTGTAGCTTCGTCAGGGAGCAAGACACACGGGAGGCCGTGATTCCGCTCCCAGAATTCCTTTTTATTAAACATGCAGCAGGAAAGGAACATACAGAGAACCAAACTTGAGGAGGAGGTCACCATTAACCACAGGATTCACACTACTGGTGACCCCCCCTCACACCTAAACACCCTGCAGTTCCTGCAGATTGTGCGGTAGGGGTGGAGGTGGAGTGACACCAGGCCTTCTGGACGTGTGATGTGTAACTACAAACCGTTCATCTTGGTGCTGGCCACGGTGCCAAAGGCGGGACTCATCACTGAAGATGAGTCACTCCATGACAGTCTGGCACGACACCATTGCAGTCTTTGGTGATGTTGACGTGTTAAGGGCAGTCGTCCTTCTGGGTGCAAATATTTGTGCAACTCTTCTATTGATGATTATTGTCTTTTAACAAGGCAAGACGATCATGTAGTAGCCACAGCTGAACCCAAACAAAGTGAAACGGGCGAAAGCACACAGTTGATACTAAAGCTGAGTCTGAACTTGAACTACACAGTTGATGTGAGTGTTGGCAGACAGGGAAGTCACAGCGTTAACTGATTTGTGCAGTGATGGTTTAACTTCGGTTGTGACTGTGTGGTCAGGAGCAGAGAAACACAGATACAAATGGCTTTGTGCGGAACTCTTCACAGGCCCAACAGTACTGCAAGCTGTGGATAGGAATAATTCTCCTTTCATGCGTTTACTTTCAGTTTGTGTGTGTGTGTGCGTGTGCACGTCTGCGTGTGTGCATGTGTGTGTGTGTGTGTGTGTGTGCGCGTGTATGTGTGCTTTTTATTTATCCTCTCTCTTTTTGTTTACTTCTGTAGCTGCCTTCTTCAACTCTCACTCTCTGTTCAAACAACCTCAGCCTGAGCCTTGCAGCTGACTGGGGATCAGGAGCTATGCGCTGCTGCAGTTATGAATCCTTTGATAGACCGTATCATTTGGTACCAGATACATAAGAAGGACGCTGCAAAGGACGCACTGTACCTATGAACGCTCCTTTCGCTGATCGTACATAAAGAGACAAGTCAGAAAGTATCCAGTGAGAGAAAGCGCAAGGTAGATGTTCCTAATAAAGTGACCGGTGAGCAAAAAGTACAAGGTAGATGTTTCAAATAAAGTGGCCAGTAAGTGGAAGTACAAGGTAGGGGTTTCCATTAAAGTGGCCAAGTAGTGGAAGCGCAAGGTAGATGTTTCCAATAAAGTGACCAGTGAGTGGAAGCACTAAGTAGGCGTTTCTAATACACAGTAAATGTTTTTCTGAGTTGACTGTAATGCTGTGTGCACTTGTTTGCGTGTGAAGAATCAGCCCATGGTGAATTTAGTTGCTACTGCTAAGTCATCAGTAGATGTCTTCACTCTTCTGACACGTAGTGAGAGAGAGCGTGAGCCAGCAAAATATCCGCCCCGTTCCCAGTTCCCCTCAGGTGTCATACAAATGATCGAGCCTAGCACAAAATGGCTTCGGCGTCCCACAATGCCTTGAGGCACCAAGCAAAGCCCTGGGGATTGCCCAGTTTCTAGTGTGCCACTTTTTACTTGGAGAGGTCAGCTCGATGCGGCATAGCAGTGTTAAAATGTTCTTTCCGAACAGCAGTCCTCCATCATTACTGCTGTTTACTTTGGAACCAAGAGAGCAATCTGTTGCGAAGACATGTTTTATTTACTTTGCTTCATTTTTTTGACATTGGTACAACAGGCAAAGCTAAAACAGCCTGAGTGAGCAAGCATTGGCCGTGACTGAATTTGGTGTGAGTTAAACCACCGAATATGGGCCGTAATGCCTGAATGATTTGTTTAAGCAATAGTTTGGCAACCTTTCTCACTGGACATGCGAGGCTAATGTAGGTAACTTAGACCCCACCAATTAGCATTGAGCTCACTGCATGACGAAATCATCACAGACTTAAATAGTCTTCAATAGACCTGATTATATGATGATATGATCCAGTATAACATATCTTTGAGTGGCAAAAGTATGTGCACCTCTAAGATTAGCAGTGAAACTGAAGGTGAAATTAGCGTCAGGCATTTTCAGGTTTCAGTGGCAGTCCTGAGATCTCTCTCTGTCTGATCTTCACAACACATGTCTGTGGAAGTACATCCCGGTACAAACAAAGGAGATTTCTGAGGACCTCGGAAAATGAGTTGTTGATGCTTATCAAGCTGGAGAGATTTACTAACCCTTCTCTGAAGAGTCAGAACCCACCAATCCACAGTCAGACAGATTGTGTATAAATGGAAGAAATTCAGGACCATCGTTATCCTCCCCAGGAGTTGTCTACCAACAAAGATCACTCCAAAAACAAGGCGTTCAATAGTCCGCAAGGTCACGAAGGAGCCCAAGGTAACTTCTGAGCAGCTAAAGGCCTTTCTCACATTGGCTAACGTTAATGTTCATGAGTCCGTGATCACTGAACAATGGTGTGCATGGCAAATTTGCAGGCGGAATTTTACGGTGCAGTTAACTAAAGATCACATGGACAAGCCAAAAGGCTATTGAAACAGTGTTTTGTGGACGGATGAGACTGGAACAGAGCTTTTTGATTTAAATGAGAAGTACACACTGCGTTCCAGCATAGGAACCTTATCCTGTCTGGGAAGCGTGGTGGTGGTAGTATGGTTTAGGCCTGTTGTGCTGCTTTTGCACCAGGACGGTTTGTCATCATTGACAGAATTCTGAATTATACCAGTGATAATGTCGGGACATCTGTCCATGAACTGTAAGTAATACTGGGTCATTTTTTCTCAATAAATGAATGATCAAGTCTTGTTCATTGGGTTTAATTGGTTTCTCTTTAGTTTTAAGTCAAATTTATGCAGAAATATAAACGATTCTAAAGGGTTCACAAACTTGCAATTACCAATGTACATCGTACAGTGTCAGGAACCTCAATCCATAACCAAGTCTATTAAAGGTTCTTAAACGTCTTCACGAGGTTTGAGGTAAGTCTGTGATGATTTAGACTATGCAGTTAGCACCATGCTAATAGGTGGGGTCTAAGTTATCTGCATTAGCCCTGTAGTTCCAATGAGAATTATTGCTAAACTGTTGCTAAAACAGATAATTCAGGCATTGCGGTCCATATTCAGTAGTGAAAATTTGATTATGTTTTAGGTCCTATTTATGCAGAAATATAGAAGGTTCTAGAGGGATCAGAAACTGGGTTCAGACAGTGCAGGACAGAATTAGAGCTGAATCCTCACAGCCACCAGCTGCTATTAGGGCTGTAAGCTGTAATAAACCACCGATTTTTTTTTTTTGGCCAGAACAGTGTGGAAATACAGACGGTGTGGGTGGATCGATAGGCTGTGGAAGGGTTGCCATTCATCCCCCCCCCCCTTTTAATTTCTCTCTATCTCTATCAATCACTCACACTCTCGCTCTTTTTTGAGCTATCTCACTCTCTTCGTCTCTCTCTCTCTCTTACTCACTCTCTCTCACTCTCTCTCTCTGGCTGAGGAGATTTCATATGGGCGGTAAGGTCAGCTTATCGTCAAGCTAAATGCCAATGTAATTATTAGAGTCTGGAGACAGTGAGATGAGATGATGTCCTGCAGCATAACACCATATTTAATTAATAAATGTCACCCCCTCTGTGTGTGTGTGTGTGTGTGTTTGTGTGTGTGGGTGTGTCTGTGTGTGTGGGGGAGGCAGAGCTGACACTTACACAAGCTTCCACAAGCACAAGTGAACGTGAGAGCTAGGTGTCCAGGCACTATGGCTGAAATATGGTGCCTTATATAAGATGCTGTGGAGTTTTAATGCTGCTGCGTATTAACCAGACACGTTTGTGTTAAGAACTCTACAGTACTAGGTCACTGTTTTGGGTACCATGATGGTGAGTTCCAAGACAGTGTAATGACATGATGAAGGACATAGTAAAATGCTGCATAATTGGCTAATTATTTGGAGGATATTCACTCACTCACTATCTAATAACTGCAATGGCAAAATACACTTTTAAATACACTCATCATCAAAAAGAATAGCTGCACAAATAGCTGCGCCCAGAAGGAATCAACTGACAGGAGCGAAACTTGGTGTGTAGGTTTGACGTTGTGAGACATGCAAATGATTTAAGTTTCATGCTCGGCTGAGTATGTGACGTAAGTAAGGATGGGCCTTATCTCTGTACCTGACTGGCCCAACAGCCACAACTGTGGACATCCGGCAAGCAGTGATGCCCTCTACAAGTTCTCCTGTTAGTGCCAGCACCATTGGCAGACGGCTGCACAATGCAGGACTACATGCACACAGACCGCTACGATAAATGTAACTGTTGCAACTATATTGTTTACGTAATGTATAGAATTTGTTTCATTAATAAGAGTTTAAGTTGCATTGTAATACATATTCCATTTTGTACTAGCAACAGTACTGTTATTTTGAAATCTCAGCTCAGTCACATGAAAGCCTTTTGGACAGTTTAGCTTTGCCTGCAAGCTAGCAGCATGCGCGACTTCTCTTGTGCCTCGGTAAAGTTTATACTGGTCGCAATGGCTTGCCGTTCGTATGAATGGTTTAAGGAACCCCCCCTAAAGACTCAGAGGTGACTCCCTTGTTCGTAGCATGCAGCCAACGAGTTTTCACTGTAACTCCCTCGAAGCACAGGCAGACACAAGTGGCTTTCTCACTACTGGTGGATTTCTACCTGTGCTTCGAGGGAGTTACAATAAATTGATCACCATGTATCGTTCCTGGTAACCTTTATCTTCCTTCCCAGTAGCACTGCGGTCACACACTTCCTTCTGGGTGCAGCTATTCTTTTGGTGAGGAGTGTATAAGAGGTAAAGGTTTGATCTCTGAGCTTCTGGTAAAGTTGCGCCTGCTCCTTACAGGCCCGGAGCAGTAGCTGTGTTCCACATGTGTTTTCTGACCTTTTTTTTTTCCTCTTCATTAGTGAGCCTCAAACTGTGTTTCATTTCTTGCGATCTACAGCAGCTCCCTGAATTCTAATGAAGATTAATCACTATTATGAAGCCAAAAGAACAGTCTTGCTGACGTCTGCTGTCTTACCAAGAACCTAATGACCTGCTGGGACAAACACAGGCACACATACACCTGAATATATATGGGTCAGTGACAAATAACAAATAGTTTTGTCAAAACGAGATGGTTAAATAAGATGATGTGCATTTGGTTGTCTGCATGTACTGTACAGGCTATTTTGCGTTTAAATATGTGTTCATATTAATATGCATTTTATACCTTAAATATAGGTTAGCGAGGTCAAAGCTTTTAATTGCCTATTTCATCTATTGAAACTTGCTCCAGTTGACTTACTGGTTGTCCCACCTGATTCAGATTAAACCGGCACCTGCTTAAACGCTCATAGAAAGCTTGAGATTAATTATTAGTGTTAATAATACACGTTCCCTGACATGGTAAACTGAACCGTTCTGAACATGATGACATTGTCATTTTTATCATTTTTTGACATCAGTGTCATTTTTATGAAAGAGCTGCTGACCTTGGCATTGCACCATGAAGGTTGTTCTTCATGATGCAATACCTGGCCCCTCTTTTGTAATAGCATGTCAAAATAAAAGTCCCTGTTTTTGGTTTCGCTGCCTGGTATTTGAAATAACAACTTCCAGACAAAAGTGTTTTGTTTTGTTTTTTTGTATTAAGGTGTGTAGTTTTAAAGTTGCCTTAGCCTGAAACATGTTTTTTTATCTTACATAAAATATACAATCATAACAAACTATTTTATTTAGAATTTTGGAGGCAAAGAGAAGCTAAAATTAATTTCATATGGATGCACTGAAATGTGTTGCATAAAGGAGGTATTGTTGAATCATGTAATATATATATATATAGATGTCACGCTTCCGGGTTTCCCCATCTCCTCCGCTCTCCCGGACTCCGCTTCCCAGAGGGCTACGCTCGATGACGTCACACCCACATGTGCACGATCGGAATCTCTTCGATTCGCTCCTGCTCTCCAGAGTTCTAGCACAGCTGTAATCCATTATCTCACTCATATATAAGCCTCATGGCTGCCAGTGGTTCCCTGCGAAGCTTTGCCAAACGTAGTTTGCAATTCTG